>SJYO01052474.1:52999643-53088281 GCA_006410555.1 Capra ibex | reverse complement strand
TATATATATATATATATATATATATATATGTGTACATATATACACACATATATATATGTATATGTATATATGTACGTATATACACACATATATATATACATATGTATATATATAGTCGTCGACGTCCGGACGAAAAGAAAAGGATATTTACTGTCACTCTCCTTTAAGGGTCAACCCGACCTAATAAGTTTAATCGGTATTGAGTTTTAGGAAGTATTACTCGAGTCCTTGAATAATATACTAAAATAAGACGTTGACTATATAGTATCAATGTTAATTTAAAAACAATCTGATTTCGATTTAAAAGACTCTTGAGAATGTGTAGTCGGTCGAGTTGGAAAACTTGTCCTCATGTTTTCCTTTCCACTATATTTTGATTTTTATAGAAGACCCATTTGGTAGTTTCATGAATGTATTTTGAGTAGTTCTTATCCATTTTGGGTTACAAAGTCTATTACAAAGAAGATAAAAATATGGGTCCTTTGTTTGTATGAATGTCCCGTCATCTGTTTACTCTAGCTCAATTCTATTATAGGTAAAGGGAAGGTCTTTTCCTCCTTTAGTGGGAGGACACGTGACAAATGTGAAAATCCCTTTTGTCCACTCGCCCTTCTCGTAGAGAGGAAAGAAAGAAAGAACTTACCTATATTCACTGGAATAAAAAAGGTTCTGAAAAAAACGAGTTTTTATTAAGAAATTAGACTAGAGTTGTTTGACGATATCTCTTGGAAAGTTATAATACTTTTATAGGGACTCTTCATGTCACGACTAACAACAACAAGTCAACGAGTCAGTACAGACTGAAAGACACTGGGGTACTTGGGGACGTGTGGTCCGAAGGGACAGGAAGTGGTACAGGCCTCGAACGAGTTTGAGTACAGGAACCTCAACCACTACGGTAAGTTGATAGAGTAGGAGACAGTAGGGGAAGCGGAGGACGGAACTCAGAAAGGGTCGTAGTCCCAGAAAAGATTTCTCAGTCGACAAGAGTAGTCCACCGGTCTCATAATCTCGAAGTCGTAGTCAGGAATGTTACTTATAAGTCCCGACTAAAGGAAATCTTAACTGACCAAACTTGAGTCACGTCGGGTTCCCTGAGAGTCCTCAGAGGAGGTTGTACTGTCAAACTTTGGTAATTAAGAAGCCACGAGTCGGAATAAATACCATGTTCAGAGTGTCGACATGTACTGATACCCTTTTTGGTATCGAAACTGATATACCTGGAACCGACCGTTTCATTACAGAGAAGTAAACTTATACGACAGATTAAAACAGTATCGAAAAGAAGGTTCCTCGTTCACAGAAAATTAAAGTACCGACATCAGTGACAGATGTTACTAAAACCTCGGATTCTTCTATTTCAGACAGTGACAAAGGTAACAAAGGGTAAGATAAAGGGTACTTCACTACCCTGGTCTACGGTACTAGGATCAAAACCTCCAGGTGTCTCGATCTCCGGTCGTGTCAAAGTATTTTGTACTTTACCTCATAAACAACGGGAGTGAACATATCTGTCCCGAGATCTGCGAAATACTCCTTTACACATACCTTTCAATCAAAGAAGGACTTTTTTTAAAGATAGGGTATCGTCTTTACCTAATAGAATAAACACCCTCAATTGGAGTAATTCTTTGAAGTATACATAAAAAAAATTAGAATCTTTTTAGAAAGACAACCTCTGAAAAAAGGAGATTCTACAATACACCTTGGTCACCCGTTTTATAAGGGATTTTTTACACTTTGTTGATAAACTCAATTGTGAATAAAAAGTTTGTGTGTTTTTGGTGGTACCAATACAATTTATAGTTTTATTTTAAAATCCTAAATTACGACAGGTACCCTAAGAGGTCCGTTCTTATGACCTCACCCAACAGTAAAGGAAGAGGTCCCCTAGAAGGGTTGGGTCCCTAGCTTGGTCCCAGAGGGCGTAACGCCCGTCTGCGAAATTGGAGACTCAGTGGTCCCTTCGGGTTGATACTGAAGATATCAGTCAATTAAGATTAATCCTAGTGTTTCCTCTTTTTATGAGTGTCGTAATTGAGGATTTTAAAATAAAACTATAAATTGTATTGGTACCACCAAAAATACACAAACTTTTTATTCACAATTGAGTTTATCAACAAAGTGTAAAAAATCCCTTATAAAACGGGTGACCAAGGTGTATTGTAGAATCTCCTTTTTGCAGAGGTTGTCTTTCTAAAAAGATTCTAATTTTTTATATATATACTTCAAAGAATTACTCCAATTGAGGGTGTTTATTCTATTAGGTAAAGACGATACCCTATCTTTAAAAAAAGTCCTTCTTTGATTGAACGGTATGTGTAAAGGAGTATTTCGCAGGTAGTGAGTCACAGTGGAAAACGAAGGAACGAGGGAATTTTAGTCGTCCGTTGTTAGAATTTAACTCGAAAAGTTATCGTATGTTCTCTTATAAAATCGTGGAAATGGATTTATGTATTTCATATCCTCTAGGAAAGGTAAAATCTATGTTTTGAAACGGTTACCCTTGTAAATTATATTAATTACATAAAGATATTTTGTTCAATATTTCAGTGAGATACAACTTTTGATACCTCAGACAAGAACACAAACGTAATGGTCCTTTTGTGTTTTTTGACTTTATTTCTAAACCAAATTTTATATTTTGGTAGTGTTGGAACTCTTAGTCCCGTAAAGGACACCAACTTGTCTTTCGTGTCTTGACAGGGTAAAAGTTTTGCGTGAAGGGTATAAGAAAGTGGACCTAATGTATGTAGTTTTAAGAGATTTCCATCCTAACGTATTTGTTTATTCCGTAGACTTTTTGGATTTGGTATTGTTAAAATCAACTTAAAAATGGGATCCTTATTTCTAAAGGAGTGGTCGAATAATTTTCCAATTTGTTCATTCAAGTTGTTTATAAATTTTTATTTCAGGTTTTTATGAACTTCTTTTTTTCCGGTTATATACTGAGACTCCTCTCAGAGGAGACTTTCGGCAATAAATCAGAGGAGTCACCGGTGTCGAAGTAAAGATAAAGTCTGTAAGACGTTTCGACTGGATCACCCGGAACTGAGTCCTATTATCTGGAGGTCCTTTGGACCTCGAGGGTGAGGGGAAGTAGTTTATCTCTCTTTGGATTTTACAGGGACTAAGTGAAATAAACGAATGTCTGAACTACCCTATTAATTTTTCTTTGTATAAAAGTAAAATAGGGTGAAATATTCGGAAAGATCAACGGTTTACGGTTTTCACGGGACAGAACTATTACCGAAGATACCAAAATAGTGATCCTTATTGATTAGGTTTACTCGAATCTTTATAGGGGGTTGGATGAGAAGAAGGGTAGGTGGTGGTATGTGTTTCTTGTTAGATTGACGCACGGACATTTCAGGGGATTTGTTCGACTTCACGGTTAAGATTAATCTGAAACCCGTAAAATTGATTTAAGAGTTAGTTGAGACCTTTTTATACATTCAGTAAGAACCATGATCAGTAAAAGTTATTTTACTGAGTCTTTGACTAGGTTTGGATACCGTTACAATGTTCGAGGTCGTTAACTGGTCCAACAAAACCTTTCTAGTGGAAACTAGTATACCGACTCTGTCGGAAAAGTCATCTAGTACTTAATGTTGGGTTTGGGTCATGTGATATGGTTAACAATATCGACAACTCGGGTTTAGAGAGGACGTTAAAGTCATCGACCCGTTCAAGACTGGTGACATTTTCTTTCGGATATCCATTTTCTATATTCTCCTACATTGTCGTTACATCATATCCCCCAGTTTCAGGTTAAAAGGGTCCTCTACTCTTCATTTAACCATAACTGTTTTACTCATCCTTAAAACGGTCTAACTCTGTCTCTCATTTTCCTGTATTCGTACGTGGATCTCTCACAGTATGACTCACTTGATTCTATCTGTCTCATCCTCTTTATAACAGTACTGTGGGAAAAATATACCTTAGATTTTTCTTTGTTATGTTTACTTGAATAAACGTTTTGTCTGAGTGTCTTGAATCTCTTCAATACCAACGGTCTCCCTTCCTATCCCCCTTCCCTATCAATCCCTCAAACCCTACCTGTACTTGTGTGACGATATAAATTTTACCTATTGGTCTTTTCAGTATGATATATTGTGTCTCTTGATACTAGTTACGATACACTGTCGGACCTACCCTTCCCTCAAATCCCTCTTACCTATGTACATATATATTCTGACTCAGAAAACGACAGGTGAAGTTTAATAGTTTTGTAACAATTGGCATAATTTACCGATATGAGGTTATATTTTAATTTTCATTTTATTTTATTTTATTTACCATGTTTTATTTTCTCTGACGGTTCTTTAGTGAAAAGTTTGGAATTGTGGTTATCGATGAGATATATTTTCGTGACTAGGTTAGTTCAATCAACAAAAACACCCAAAAAATAAACGAAAAACGTAACAAACTTGTACAAAAAAAGACGGAAAGATGAGTACTATATCCGGTCTAAAATGGAGTTTGATAGTTTACATACTCACTCACTTTCAGTGACTCGGTACAGTCTGAGAAACGTTGGGGTACCTGATATCTCAGGTACCTTAAGAGGTCCGGTCTTATTACCTCACCCATCGGTAAGGGAAGAGGTCCCCTAGAAGGATTGGGTCCCTAGTCTTGAGTCCAGAGGGTGTAACGTCCTAAGAAATGGTCGATTCGGTGATTCTCTCGGGGTCTTATGACCTCACCCATCGGATAGGGAAGAGGTCGTCTAGAAGGGGTGGATGCTTATCTTGGTCCCAGAGGACGTAACGTCCGCCTAATAAATGGTCGACTCGATTGTCCCTTCGGGATAACGGGGAAAGTTATACCTCATGATGTTGTTGAAACAGATCTTTCGTAACTGAATGAAAAGGTCAACTTATACCGGAGAGAGAAAGACCAGTAAAGACTGTGAAAGTTGAAAAGTATTCTTTATTGTTGAGTTCGTCTTTCTCTTTTTCTTTACTCACATCTTCCTATAAAGAGATAGTCAAGTCAGTGAGTCAGCACAAGTTGAGAAACACTGGGGTACCTGACGTCGTATGGTCCGGAGGGACAGGTAGTGGTTGAGGGTCTCAAGTGAGTCTGAGTACAAGACACTTGGTCACCCCGGTAGGATGGTAGAGTAGGAGACAACAGGGTAAAAGGAAGACGGAAGTCAGAAAGGGTCGTAGTCCCAGAAAAGTCTACTCAGTCAAGAAACGTAGTCCACCGGTTTCATAACCTCAAAGTCGAAGTCGTAGTCAGGAAGGTTACTTATAAGTCATGACTAAAGGAAATCCTACCTGACGAACCTAGAGGAACGTCAGGTTAAATGAGAATTCTCAGACGAGGTTGTGGTGTCAAGTTTTCGTAGTTAAGAAGTCGTGAGTCGAAAGAAATATCAGGTTGAGAGTGTAGGTATGTACTGATTACCTTTTTGGTATCGAAACTGATCTACCTGTAAACAATCGTTACATTAGAGAGGAAACATTATACGATAGATCCAACCAGTATTGAAAAGAAGGTTCCTCGTTTACAGAAAATTATAGTACCTACGTCAGTGGTAGACGTCACTAAAACGTCGGGTGTTTTTATTTGTGACAGTGAGAAAGGTAACAAAGGTGTAGATAAACGGTACTTCACTACCCTGCTCCACGGTACTAGAATCAAAAACTTACAACTCGAAATTCGGTTTAAAAAGTAGAGGAGAAAGTGAAAGTTCTCCGACAAATAAAGAAGAACTGAAAGACGGTATTTCCACCACAGTAGACGTATAGACTTCAATAACTATAAAGAGGACCGTTTGAACTAAGGTCGTACACGAAGTAGGTCGGACCCTAAAGAGTACTACATGAGACGTACATTCAATTTATTCGTCCCACTGTTATATGTCGTAACTGTATGAGGATGGACTAAACCTTGGTCAGTAACAAGGTACAGGTCAAGACAATGAAGAACTGGACGTATATCTAAAAAGTCCTCCGTCCAGTCCACCAGACCATAAGGGTAGAGACAGTCTTAAAAGATCAAAGAACACTACGTGTGTCACTTTGCGAAACCGTATCAATTATTTCGTCTTTATCTACAAAAAAAGACCTTGAGAGAACGAAAAAATATTAGGTCACCTACAACCGTTAAACTAGAGACCAAGGAGACTGAAAAGATTTTGGTCGAACTTGTAGTCCTTCAAGTGTCAAGCACATGACAACTTCGGACCGAATCTCTTAAAACTTGTAATGAAATGGTCGTACACGCTACTGACGTTAACACGTCATCAGACTCGTGAGAAACTGTAACGGAAAGAAATGTTAACCTTACTTTTGACTGGAAAAGGTCATACACCGGTGACGACTCAAAAGGTTTAAACGACTGTATAACTCACGTCGTAAAAGTGTCGTAGTAGAAAATTCTGAACTTTATCGAGTTGACCTTAAGATAGTGGAGGTGATCGAAACAAGTATCACTACGAAGGATTCCGGGTGAACTGAAGTGTAAGGTACTACAGACCGAGATCCACTCACTAGTATGGTGATACTAATTGACCCAATAATTATAGAAAAAAACCATCTCAAGACACATAAGATCGGTGGAGAAGAATTATAGAAGACGAAGACAATCCAGGTATGGTAAAGACAAGAACTAACTCGGGTAGAAACGCACTTTACAATGGAATCCATAGAGATTAAAAGAACTTCACTAGAGATCACAAAAGGTAGGGTAACAAAAGGAGATAGAGAAACGTAACTAGTGACTTCTTCCGAAAGAACAGAGAGGAACTATAAGAAACCTTAAGACGTAAGTTTACCCACATAGAAAGGAAAAGGGGAAACTGAAAACGAAGAGAAGAAAAGAGTCCATAAACGTTCGGGAGGAGTCTGTTGGTAAAAAGGAAAAAACGTAAAAAAAAAGAACCCCTACAAAACTAGGGACGGAGGACATGTTACAGTACTTGAAGGCAGAAATCAAAAAGTCTAGAATAGTCTAGAATAGATAGTCTAGAATAGGGAACTTAGATAAAGAGTGAAAGTGACATATTAGAAGTCCCTAAAGTCAATCCAGTATGGACTTACCAGCCTCTTCCGTTACCGTGGGGTGAGGTCATGAGAGTGGACCTTTTAGGGTACCTACCTCCTCGGACCATCCGACGTCAGGTGCCCCAGTGCTTCTCAGTCTGTGCTGACTCACTGAAGTGAAAGCGAAAAGTGAAAGTACGTAACCTCTTCCTTTACCATTGGGTGAGGTCACAAGAACGGACCTCTTAGGGTCCCTACTCCCTCAGACCACCCGACGATATATACACCAGCGTGTCTCATCCTGTGGTGACTTCGTTGAATCGTCGTCGTCGTCGTCATCGTATGGACTTACCAGATCATCAAAAGGGATGAAAGAAGTTAAATTCAGACTTAAACCGTTATTACTCAAGTACTAGACCCGGTGTAAGTCGAGGGTCAGAACAAAAGCGACATATCTCGAAGACATATCTCGACATATCTCGAAGACGTATCTCGACATATCTCGGAGACATATCTGACATATCTCGAAGACGTAGAAGCCGACGTTTCTTATATTAGTTAGACTAAAGTCATAACCGTAGACCACTACAGGCACACGTCTCAGAAGAGAACACACCAACCTTCTCCAACAAACGATACTGGTCACGTAAGAGAACCGTTTTGAGATAATCGGAAACGGGACGAAGCAAGAAATGTGGTTCCGATTTCAACGGACAATGAGGTCCATAAAGAACTGAAAGATGAAAACGTGACTTTAGAAGATATCACTTTTACTGTAGAAAACCCACAGTCAAAATCTTCCAGAACATCTAGAAGTATCTTGGCAAGTTGAAGTCCAAGAGGTCGTAATGAACCTAATTAGACTATAACTTACCAAACGGAACCTTTACTTGTCTCTAGTAAGACAGTAAAAACTCTAACGTAGATTCATGACGTAAAGTCGGAGAAACCAACTGATACTCCCGTTGAGGTAAAGAAGATTCCCTAAAAACGGGTGTCATCATCTATATTACCAGTAGACTCAATTTAAGTGGGTAAGGTCAGGTAAAATCAAACGACTAGGGTTTTTACAGTTGTTAGTGAGAACGGTAGAGGACAAACTGGTGAAGGTTAAACTGAACTAAGTACCTGGATTGTAAGGTCCAAGGATACGTTATAACGAGAAATGTCGTAGCCTGAAATGAAGGTAGTGGTCAGTGTAGGTATTGACCCACCACCTCAAAAAAGAAAGACCTCAAAAAAGGGTGACTAAAGGTCATCGTATAACCCGTGGATGGTTGGACCCCTATGTAGAAAGTCACAGGATAGAAAAACGGAAAAGTATGACAAGTACCCCAAGAGTTCCGTTCGTATGACTTCACCAAACGGTAAGGGAAGAGGTCGTCTGGTGCAAAACAGTCTTGAGAGGTTGTACTGGACAGGCAGATCCCATCGGGATGTTCAGTACCGAGTAAGTAAATCTGTCTACTCCGGTAGTAGGAACACTGGTCTAACCAAGTAAAAGACAGCAACACCGAAAGTCAGACGGACGTGAGGCGACCTGTTCCTATTCTCCGAATATCTTCGAAGACTTACCTCTCTGACGGCCTCTCCCTTTGACCCGGAACAAGACTACCCGCCCCGATACGAGTCATTTAGAAATTGGGTTAAAAGATAACTACCCACCTCGACACAAGGGAGGGACAATAAACTTTTCACTTTCACTTCAGTGAGTCAGTCTGAGAAACGATGGGGTACCTGATATCGGATGGTCCTAGGAGACAGGTACCCTAAAAGGTCCGTTCTCATGACCTCACCCAACGGTAAAGGAAGAGGTCCCCTAAAAGGACTGGTTCTCTAGCTTGGGCCCTGAGGGCTCGTAACATCCGTCTGCGAAATGGTAGACTCGGTGGTCCCTTAAGGGACAATAAATGCACCCCGGTTTGATACCACCTCCATTACTTCTATTACCGTGGGAGAAAGTTTTCCAGGTTACGTACGTGACGATGTGAGTCAACAGGGGTTGGGACGTGGTCCGGTGTGGAGGTGGCCTCTGAGGACCTGTGAGTACCCGTTCAGACCCAGTCAGAGAAAACCCGAGGGACGAGGAAAGAGGACCCAGGACCACTCGTGTTCCAAGACAAATTCGTTTATTTATTTGTATATTACAATTATCAAGAGATGTACATTATCTAATAGTTGATTATAAACTCACTGATTTATTTTAACTGGACTCTTTCGGAAGATAGATTTTCATTACAGTTCTAAGACTGACAAATCTACGAGGAACGGACGATATTGTTCTTTTGTAACGTCATGAGGAAAATCTGGTACATAATTGAAGATTAATCGATTTCATCGATTAAATTGGTTATAAAATACAGTCCCATACGTGGTATATGACTACTTTGATCTTATGTATTCTATCTTAGAAGACGGAGGTTTCTGTACTATTTATGTCGAAACAGAGAATGGAAAAGACTATAAAGAAGGATTTAACACAATGGAACATTTCGTCAAGTCAAAAATATCGGTAGTCTCGGAATCGTAACAAACATTCTTTCCAACAAGATACAATACTCACTATAAAGATCGTGGTCAGTGTGATAAAAGGTTGAAATTTTAGATGTTTCAATTTTTTTCTGACACCACGAATGACAATCAGTGAAAGGAGTTAGGACAGGTTGAGAGACACCGGGGTACCTGACATCGGGTGGTCCGAGGAGACAGATGTCTTAAAAGATCCATTCTTATGACCCTACTCAACAGTAAAGGATGAGATTCCCTAGAAGGACTGGGTACCTAGTTTGGGTCGGGAGAGTAAAGAGGACTTGACCGTCCACCTAAGAATGGTGGTCACGTAGGACCCTTCGGGAACTCCAAAGTAAATTAGGTGTGGGACTCCGACCAAAATCTTTTCCGTCTCCTTGGTCTCTAGTTTAACGGTTGTAGACGACCTAGTACCTTTTTCGTTCTCTCAAGGTTTTTTTGTAGATAAAGACGAAATAACTGATCCGGTTTCGGAAACTGACACACCTAGTGTTAGTTGACACCTGTTAAGACTTTCTCTACCCTTATGGTCTGGTGGACTGGACGGAGAACTCTTTAGACATACGTCCTTCCTTCGTCGTCAATCTTGACCTGTACCTTGTTGTCTGACCAAGGTTTATCCTTTTCCTCATGCAGTTCCGACATATAACAGTGGGACGAATAAATTGAAGAAACGTCTCATGTAGTAGTCTTTGCGACCTGACCTTCTTTGTGTTCGACCTTAGTTCTAACGNAAAATCTTTTCCGTCTCCTTGGTCTTTAGTTTAACGGTTGTAGACGACCTAGTACCTTTTTCGTTCTCTCAAGGTTTTTTTGTAGCTAAAGACGAAATAACTGATCCGGTTTCGGAAACTGACACACCTAGTGTTAGTTGACACCTGTTAAGACTTTCTCTACCCTTATGGTCTGGTGGACTGGACGGAGAACTCTTTAGACATACGTCCTTCCTTCGTCGTCAATCTTGACCTGTACCTTGTTGTCTGACCAAGGTTTATCCTTTTCCTCATGCAGTTCCGACATATAACAGTGGGACGAATAAATTGAAGAAACGTCTCATGTAGTAGTCTTTGCGACCTGACCTTCTTTGTGTTCGACCTTAGTTCTAACGACCCTCTTTATAGTTATTAGAGTCTATACGTCTACTGTGATGGGAATACCGTCTTTCACTTCTCCTTGATTTTTCGCAGAACTACTTTCACTTTCACCTCTCACTTTTTCAACCGAATTTCGAGTTGTAAGTCTTTTGTTTCTAGTACCGTAGGCCAGGGTAGTGAAGTACCCTTTATCTACCTCTTTGTCACCTTTGTCACAGTCTGAAATAAAACCCCCCGAGATTTTAGTGACGTCTACCACTAACGTCGGTACTTTAATTTTCTGCGAATGAGGAACCTTCTTTTCAATACTGGTTGGGTCTGTCGTATAAGATTTCGTCTCTGTAATGAAACGGTTGATTCCAGGAAGATCAGTTCCGATACCAAAAAGGACACCAGTACATACCTACACTCTTAACCTGACACTTCTTCCGACTCGCGGCTTCTTAACTGCGAAAACTTGACACCACAACCTCTTCTGAGAACTCTCAGGGAACCTGACGCTCCTCTAGGTTGGTCAGGTAAGACTTCCTCTAGTCGGGACCCTAAAGAAACCTTCCTTACTACGATTTCGACTTTGAGGTCACGAAACCGGTGGAGTACACTTTTCAACTGAGTAACCTTTTCTGAGACTACGACCCTCCGTAACACCCGTCCTCCTCTTCCCCTGCTGTCTCCTACTCTACCGACCTACCGTAGTGTCTAAGCTACCTACACTCAAACTCACTTGAGACCCTCAACCACTACCTGTCCCTCCGGACCACACGACGCTAAGTACCCCAGTGTTTCTCATCCTGGGTTGATTCGCTGACTTGACTTGACTCAGTCAGCTAGTTTTAGGCCATCTATTCAGTTAGGATTAACAATTCCGTCGATCTTTTCGTTTAAAGTATCACAGGGTACTGTTCAATAAGATAAAATTCTTAAAGTGATGGATCTTTTCTGTAAGGATTAGTTACTGTTACATCTCCTTTACTTCTCCCTTTCTTTTATAAGAAATTATTAACATAAGTTATAAGTTCCGTCTCACGATTACCGAGAAATACACATGTAATTCGTTAGGAACTTTTTTGGTTACACGAATTTTAACAGTGGCAATACGAATAATTCTTTAATCTCTTAATTCTTGACTTCTTACACACATAGTACGAGTTTTGATGTGTCTCTTATTTCTTGTTGAATAGATTTATTTTCATAATCTCAGTTTCTTTCCTTATCTCATCTCCGGGAGTTAAGTGAATGTAAAAAGTCTTTGCTAAACTCTCAAGAGAGAAGACGTGGTGTTTCGTTCAAGTCTGTTCGTAATAAGGGGGTATAAGAGATGAAAAGGAATCTTTTGGATATCGGACGTTCTCCGTTTAGTTGGACAAGTAGTTAAATAGGTATATCATTTGAAATAAGTCATGATTAATGTGTAGATATTGACGTACTCGGAGACTATACGACCAGTTATTTTGTACGTAAGAAGAGAAATCCTTCAATTCTATTCGTGTTCTCTGTCTGTATTTTCTTCATTAGTGTGATTCTATTTTAACGTCACAGTACGTTGTCTTTCTTGTTTTTATATATGTCCCACAAGAGTTCATTATATTATTCTGTCGAAAGAATTCTAGTTCTCCCATCCTTTCTGGAGGATACCTACTATGAATTTAGTCTCTTATTTACTCAATTGGACCCCCTTCCTCCCATAATTCTTCCCTCTTCTTTGTCAGGTTCATATCCTTTACTTTACACATTTTCGGGACCTCATCCCAGATTGTATTATCCCCTTATCTCTTCTTAAGTAATAGATTTCGTGTGACTGGGTCCTTCACCATACACCCTGAGAACCCGTGTGTCACCAATTGTCAAACGGAAGGTTACGTCCCCGACACCCATGGTGGGGACAAGTCCCTAGATCCCAGGGGTGTACTGAGGACCAGGTTTTGTTTTTGTGTGTTTTTTTGGTATTTTGTCTTCGTTATCACATTGTTTGAGTTATGAAATTTTGTTACCAAGTGTATTTTTTTAGAATTTTTTTTTTTTTTCTTTCTTACTATGTTTTATACCGTTTCTCCGTCCGTCGTCCCTGGTGCGTCCATCTTAACATACAAGATAAGGTTACCTTGTGATTCGGTAACTGTACAAAACTCGTCTCCACACTGTTACATATTGGATTCAAAATATCACTAATGAGATTTTTGTACCGTCTATAAATAGGAATTAAATAGTCAAGTGAAGTCACAGAGTCAGCACAGGCTGAGAAACGTTGGGGCACCTGTCGTCGTGTGGTCTAAGTGACAGGTAGTGGTTGAGGGTCTCGAACGAGTTTGAGTACAGGTAGTTGAGCCCCTACTGTATGTTGGTAGAGTAAGAGACGGTAGGGCAAGAGCACGGAAGTCAGCAGGGGAAGAGGAGTACGGAAGTTAGAAAGGGTCGTAGTCCCAGAAAAGGTTACTCAGTCAAGAAAACGTAGTCCACCGGTTTCATAACCCGAAGTCGAAGTCGTGGTCAGGAAGGTTACTTATAAGTCCTGATAAAGGAAATCCTAACTGACTAACCTAGAGGAACATCAGGTTCCCTGAGAGTTCTCAGAAGAGGTTGTGGTGTCAAGTTTTCGTAGTTAAGAAATCGTAAGTCGAAAGAAATATCAGGTCGAGAGCATACGTATGTACTGATGACCTTTTTGGTGTCGGAACTGCTCTGTCTGGAAACAACCGTTTCATTACAGAGACGAAAAATATACGACAGATCCAACCAGTATCAAAAAGAAGTTTCCTCATCACAGAAAATTAAAGTGTCTACGTCAGTGATAGACGTCACTAAATCCTCTCGAGTTTTAATTTCATAGAGTGACAAAGGTAACAAAGGGGTAGATAAACGGTACTTTACTCCCCTGGCCTCCGGTACTAGAATCAAAAGACTTACAAGTCAAATTCGGATGATGAAAAAATGAGAAGAGAAAGTGAGAGTAGTTCTCCGAGAAGTCGAGATGAAACGAAAGACGGTATTCCGACCACAGTAGACGTATAGACTCCAATAACTATGAAGAGGGACTTTAAAACTAAGGTCGAACCGATGTAGATCGGGTCGTACAACGATCTACATGAGACGTATATTCAATTTATTCGTACCACTGTTATATGTCGAAACTACATGAGGAAAGGGATAAACCTTGGTCAGACAATAAGGTACAGGTCAAGACTAACAACGAAGAATTGGACATATGTCTAAAGAGTCCTCCGTTCATTCCAGTAAACCATAAGCGTAGAGAAATTCTTATAAGGTGTCAAACGACACTAGGTGTACCAGTTTCCGAAACCGTATCAGGTATTTCGTCGTCATCTACTAAAAGACCTTGGGAGAACGAAAAAGTTACTAGGTTGTCTACAACCGTTAAACTAGAAACTAAGGAGACTGAAAAGATTTAGGTCGAACTCGTAGACTTTCAAGAGCCAAGTGTATGACAACTTGGGACCGAACCTCTTAAACCCCGTAAAGAAACGATCACACACTCTATTGACGTTGCCACACGATCAAACTTTTAAGAGACCACAACGGAAAGAAACACTGACCTTACTTTTGGTTGGAATTAGTCAGGACACCGGTGACGACTCAAAAGTTTTAAACGACTGTATGACTCACGTCGTGAAAGTGTCGTAATAGAAAGTCCTAAACTTTATCGAATTGACCTTAAGGTAGTGGAGGTGATAGAAACAAGCATCACTACGAAGGATTCCGACTGAACTGAAGTGTAAGGTCTTACATACCAACATCCCCTCACTTGTGTGGTAGTACCAATAGACCCGGTATTTCTAGAAAAAACATAAGAACGCTGGACAAGTATTATAGAAGACGAAGACAATCCAGGTATGGTGAAGACGGGAAATAAGAACACCGTTCTTATGTGTTTTCTTGACGTGTTTTTTCCTTCTTTCACTTCTTCTTGATTTCTCCGAGAACTACTTTCACTTTCTCCTCTCAATTTTTCAACCCAATTATGAGTTGTAAGTTTTTTGATTCTAGTACCGTAGACCAGGGTAGTCAAGTACCGTTTATCTACCCCTTTGTCACCTTTGTCACCAACTGAAATAAAAAGACCCGAGGTTTTAATGACGTCTACCACTGACGTCGGTACTGTAATTTTCTACGACTGAGGAACCTTCTTTTCAATACTGGTTGGATCTGTCGTATAATTTTTAGTCTCTGTAATGAAACGGTTGTTTCCAGGTAGATCAGTTCCAATACCAAAAGGTCATCAGTACATACCTACACTCTCAACCTGATATTTCTTTCGACTCACGGCTACTTAACTACGAAAACTTGACAACGCAACCTCTTCTGTGAACTCTCAGGGAACCTGTCGCTCCTCTAGGTTGGACAGGTAGGATTTCCTCTAGTCAGGACCCACAAGTAACCTTCCTGACTACGACTTCGACTTTGAGGTTAAGAAACCGGTAGACTACACTTCTCGACTGAGTAACCTTTTCTGGAATAACGACCCTTTCTAACTCCTGTCCTCCTCTTCCCCTGCTGTCTCCTACTCTACCAACCTACCCAAGTGCCTGAGTTACTTGTACCCAAACCCACCCGAGGCCCTCAACCACTACGTGTCCCTCCGGACCGCACGACACCAAGAGTTTCTCAGCCTGTACTCACCCACTGACTTGACTTGACTTGACTTGACTTATGAGACCTAATCGTACCAAAGTCTAAAGAGTCTTTAAATATTTATATCTTTTGACCACATAAATAAAAGATAACGACATATTGGTTAATAGTTCTGATTCCTAAAAATTTGTGGTGAACAAATAATGCAGTGTTTTAAGATATCCGATCTACAGATGGTCCGTACAGACCCGAGAGGTGAATCCAACTTTAGTTCCACGGTCGACTCGAGTCACACGTAAATTTCCGTCTTCTCTTTTAGACAAGGGTCCGAGTGACCACAACCACCGTCTTAAGTCAATGAGAACCACCATCCTGACTCCAGGAACAAAGGAACGGTCAACAGTAGGTCCCTGACGAGAGTTAAAGATTTCTGGTGAGGATAAGGAATGGTGTACCGAAGGAGGTCAAATTTTCGTCGTTATCACGTGACTTTGAAAGAGTGTGAATTTTATAAATAGAAGGAAAAGACACTGACGACTTTCCTTTTAAACGAAAATTTCCCGAGTGAACTAACCCAGTCCCAGTGGTTTAATAGAAGGTCAAAATATCAGTTGACTAAACCCTGGAATGAATGTCAACGTTTTAAGAAAATATCGGTTTAATCACAAACTGATTTATTGTCCCACTGTCATATGTCGGAACTGCATGAGGAAAAGGATAAACTTTGGTCAGACAACAAGGTACAGGTCAAGATTGACAACGGAGGACTAGACGTATATCCAAAGAGTTCTTCGTCCAGTCCACCAGGCCATAAGGGTAGAGAAAGTCTTAAAAGGTGTCAAATAACACTAGGTGTGTCAGTTTCCGAAACCATCTCAGTTATTTCGTCTTTATCTACAAAAAGACCTTGAGAGGACGAAAAAGCTACTAGGTCACCTACGACCGTTAAACTAGAAACCAAGGGGACGGAAAAGATTTTGGTCGAACTTATAGACCTTCAAGTACCAAGTACATAACGACTTCCGACCGAACTTCTTAAAACTCGTAATGAAATGATCGCGCACTCTACTCACGTTAACACGGCATCAAACTCGTAAGAAACCGTAAAAAGGTCACCAGTACATACCTACACTCTTAATCTGACACTTCTTTCGACTCGTGACTTCTTAACTACGAAAACTTGACACCACAACCTCTTCTGAGAACTCTCAGGGAACCTGACGTTCCTCTAGGTTGGTCAGGTAAGATTTCCTCTAGTCGGGACCCTAAAGAAACCTTCCTTACTACGATTTCGACTTTGAGGTCATGAAACCGGTGGAGTACGCTTCTCAACTGAGTAACCTTTTCTGACACTACGACCCTCCCTAACCCCCGTCCTCTTCCCCTACTGTCTCCTACTCTACCGACCTACCTGTAGTCAAACTCACTTGAGACCCTCAACCGTTACCTGTCCCTCCGGACTGTACGACGCTAAGTACCCCAACGTTTCAGTCTGTGCTGACTCGTTGACTTGACTGGACTTGACTTTATTGTCCTCTATCACAACACCGAATCAACCATTTCCTAGGCGGAGGTCACACCCTCTGGACCGAAGTTAGGGACCCAACCCTGCTAGGGGACTTTTTCTCTTTCCGATGGGTGAGGTCATAAGACAGGACTTTTTAAGGTACCTGACATATCAGGTACCCCAGTGTTTCTCAGTCTGTGTTGACTCTCTGAAAATGAAAGTCAAAAGTCACAACAACTTCTTTTTCAGACAAGTTTTGTGACAATTTTTCCATTCCGTCTAAAATAAGTCCTGATTGTACTTTCCTTCTCCTTCTTTTTTATAACTCTTATGAGTCCCTTCGGATCTAATGGAACTTCTTTGACATCCATTTCCACTCGATTAAGTTAGAAGTGTAAGGTGTCAAATTCCGGTTTCCTATTAACGACTTTTTCGTTCTTCCTCTTTCGTTTTCTATTTTGACTTTTCCGGTTTTTATCAGGGTCTTCTTATTAATAATCCATTTCTCTCTATTCGTTTTTGATGTTCTATTGACCATTTAACCTTTTCACCAACGGAGACACCTTTCCTTTAACTTTGACCTCCACCTTTTAATGAAAGTAAGATGACACACACACACACACAACAAAACAAGAGAATATTTGAGACATCTTATTAAACTAGGAAAACTGATACATACACACACACATATATATATATATATATATATATATATATATATATATACATAGAAAGTATTTTTTACAAAACTTTGATTTACGTCCCTGAAGGGATCGTCAGGTCACCAGGTACGAAAGTTACGTTCTCCCTACCCAAAATTAAGGACCAGACTCTTGATGCTTTGACGTGTGGTACACCGAGTCGGTTTTCTTTTTTTTTTTTTCACTTACGTTTCTGATGGGACCTACGAAGTACCTTTTACCCAAATTCTTATTCCCCGAAAATGTCTCTACGTCGTACTTCACAAGCAACGTACTTCACCGTACTATTACTACTACCATCTCTCGTCCCTTATAGATCTAATGTACACTCTTCGATCTGTAACATTTAAGTCTAAAAGAGAATTATATTTAAATAAATAAAATTAACCTCCAATTAATGACATGTTATAACATAACCAAAACGGTATGTAGTTGTACTTAGGTGGTGTCCATATGTGTACAAGGGGTAGGACTTGGGGGGAGGGAGGAGGGAGGGGCATGGTAGGGAGACCCAGTAGTGTCATATGGTCGGGGTTCGTAGGACAAGTACGTAGTTTGGACCTGACCACTAAGTAAAGTATATACTATACTATGTACAAAGTTACGGTAAGAGGGTTTAGTGGGGTGGGAGTGTGAGAGGGTGTCTCAGGTTTCGGACAAGATATGTAGACACAGAGAAAACGACAGAGAGTATGTCCCAATAGCAATGGTAGAAAGATTTCAGGTATATATACACAATCATATGACATACCCATAAAAAGAAAGACCGAATGAAGTGAGACATATTATCCGAGGTCAAAGTAGGTGGAGTAATCTTACCTAAGTTTACTTAAGAAAAATTACCGACTCATTATGAGGTGACACATATACATGGTGTCGAAAGAATAGGTAAGTAGACGACTACCTGTAGATCCAACGAAGGTACAGGACCGATAATATTTGTCACGACGTTACTTGTAACCCCATGTACACAGAGAAAGTTAAGGCCAAAGGAGCCACATGTACGGGTCGTCACCCTAACGACCCAGTATTCCGTCGAGATAAAGGTCAAAAAGTTCCTTAGAGGTGTGACAAGAGGTATCACCGACATGATCAAACGTAAGGGTGGTTGTCACATTCTCCCAAGGGAAAAGAGGTGTGGGAGAGGTCATAAATAACGAATATCTGAAAACCTAACGTCGGTAAGACTGACCATACTTTACCATGGAGTAACACCAAAACTAAACGTAAAGAGACTATTACTCACTACAACTCGTAGAAAAGTACACAAACAATCGGTAGACATGCAGAAGAAACCTCTTTACAGATAAATCAAGTAACCGGGTAAAAAACCAACCCAACAAATAAGAAGACCTTAACTTGACGTCCTCAACGAACATATAAAAACTCTAATCAACAAACAGTCAACGAAGTAAACGATAATAAAAGAGGGTAAGACTTCCGACAGAAAAGTGGAACGAATATCAAAGGAAACAACACGTCTTCGAAAATTCAAATTAATCCAGGGTAAACATTTAAGTCTAAAAACGTACTTCCTGACGTATTCTTTTCCAGAAATGACTCTGCCCCCAATATAAGGTTGATCTCCTAAACTCCATTTAATTAAAAAAAGAAACCTTATGGTATGAACGTTCAAAAGACACTTTGAAGTCTCCCCTATAAAGTGTATGTGTAAGTATGTACACTCTTTGAGTCTTCTCTTAAGAATTGACCTCCATATACACCCTAAAAATCATTAATTTATAACAAATTTCTACACGTCAACCAAATATAGTGAAAATATGTCGTCTCTGCACATTTTCTATTCTCTTCACATTTTAGGTTCTGATATAACATTCTTTACTTTATATACTTTATTCTTTTACTCTATATTTATATCTGATTGGTTCTTCCCGGTCTTTTCCTCCTTCTTCGACTCTTTTCATATCTGGGTACCTTCAGTTATAGTTTGCCGAAAGTCTATTTACCTTTGTAGTCACTACAGTTTATGAACAATTTACAGCGTATCCTCAAATAACATAATTTGTTGTACCTATAAGTAAATAAATCGGTCTCAACGAAACCACCTTACTATCCACCTTTTCGGTCCAATTTCACCCGACTTTCACTTCTCTTCCTTTCTTACCTTATGAATTACTGATATCCCTTTACACGTTACTCAAACAGACATTTTCTACTGATATTTGTGTTCCGTTAAAGACTTTCACAATACACCAACCTCTACTAATAAAATTTAGGTCAACTGTTCTCGTGTATACTTACAGATACTCATTATAACTAGTCTCTCCACCGATTCCTCATTCCTGTGACCCTTTCGACTTCGCCCTCTTTTGATCTCATGTACGTTCACCCGATCTCGAAACTCTCCTCTTTCAAATGCTCGGCGAACATTGTTTTCCGTCTTACTTTGTCACCCACGTCTCCGTCTACACAAATATCTCAAAACAGTTCTGTCTCCTTAGGGATGGACTATGAAATACTGCATGTGTTTTATCAGTAATCGAATTCCATTATTACCTCGTTTCAACCTCAACATTTCTTTTATTTACATAACCCGACTGGTTTTTCAGGTAAGTCCGAAGGGGGTATTGTAGAATACTCTTTAGGGTTGTTTGTAGAACCAGTTAGGTTATGATTCCATCCAATATACCGTAAATACTTTGATGTAAATTTTAATTATTACCGTTTCTGTTGTTATAATAATTATTATTATCGTTAAACCATTGTTGACTATTATTGATACCCTTTCTCATTAAATCTATTTAAAACATGTAGAATTTTTTAGTCCGGAAAAAAAAACGGAAAAAAAAAAAAAAAAACGTCCTTCATTTCATTTCTAAATCTTATAACGGGGGTGTAGTACCCGGATTTCATATGTTGAGTTTAGAAGATCCTATCGACTAAATTGTTCTCCATCCATAAGATTAGGTTTTAATAGACGAGTCAAAGAGAGAGGACGATTAAAGGTAAACCTTTTGTCTTACTTAGTAAGTTTACATGCCTCGACTTCACTTTTGAAACTGTCGGACCCTCGATTTCGACGGCACCTTATTGTTACTACTCAGTTCTTACGTTTCGATACATTCGTTCCTCTCGACCCGGTATCTCTCTTCGTCTTCCCAGTTCGACTGTAAGTCTTTCTTTTCTCTTCTTTTGTGCACACGATTTTTTAAAGTTCAAGGGTACTTTGGGAGGACCCGAAGGTACTTCGGTAATTGTAATTTCATGTTGACTAAAAATTATACTTTGTTTCGTGGGAACCTATTCTTTTAATCCTCTATAAGTAGGACCAATACAAATAAAGTCACGATACGATTATAAATATGGATGGTATCCTCAACTATATTTTAATTAGATCTGGGTATTATATACACTTAATTTCCTTGTGTCCCTCGGACCACCCGACGGCAGATGCCCCAGCGTGTCTCAGCCTGTGGTGACTTCGCTGAATCGTCGTCGTCGTCGTCGTCGTCGTCGTCAAAATGTGTATCCTTATCTCTCTTGAGTAGAATTCACCTGATTTTATTCTCTAATAGTCCTTTAAAGAGAAAAAAAGACAAACATATCAACAAATAAAAATTATTGGAATAAGACAGTCATAAAGGGTTTTATTACACATCTATTAGAACAAGAGAGAAAACAAATGGTTGTTACTGAAATTGTAACGACTGTGGACACGAAATTTTCAAGAAAATCTATACACAATATAAATGGATCTTTAGTCATAAAATGGACAGGAAATTTTCTTGACTTTTAGTTAGGTGTCAAAATTAATCTTAACAGTGTACTTATGTATGATAGGGGTTAAGTTTGAACAATCGGTATTAAATAAACACATCGATTTGTTATTTAACTTTTCTTTTAACGTTACGTAAGGTTTTTTATCTACAACCGATCTATATAGTAAGGATTACATTAATGACTCTAATGTATATGACTCTCAACGTTTTCCTATTATTACTCGTATATTTATACTTACTTTTTCTATGATGATAAGTATTTTATAATGGTATTTATTATGTTCTGAAGTCCCCTTTCTCCTATAACCCAAGAAAGTGTTCTAAAACGTTTCTGACTTTAAGTTTTACTATAGACTCTCTTATATGACGTCTTTATGAAGACTTTGTCCCATTAAAATACAGGTACATAATGATGAACTTAGTACTTAATGGGTTAAATGAGTGTTTTTCGTGAAATATTAACGATGTACACGAAAAAGATTATCTACTTTCTTAACATTTCAGAATGTATTCTCGTAGTAACAGTTTAATCATAAACCACTTTAATTCTTCACCTTTAAGGACGATTTATATTTTCCTAGTAAAGTCTAAAGTTATTGTTTCTTGTACCACTCTATTAAGATTGATGAATTCTAATTTGTAGTAGAGTTTTTAGAGATATCTAAAATAAGAATTGTAAGTCTAGATTTTTACTAAATATACATACATCGATACAATCGTCATATAGTAGGGTGTTCTTGAACGACCTTTAAGTTTAAGAATCAGAGGTCAGGGACTAGACAAAATCGTCACTAAAGACTACGTATGACTTCAAATTCTTAGTGACTTTCAGTCCTTGAAATTTCGTTGTCCCCAAAAATTGACCTTCTCTCCACGACATTAGACTTTCGTAGTCATTATCCCTCTCTTCGTGATCGGGGATCGGGGATCCACGATCCTACGACCCTCTTCTCGTCAAAGTTTATCTTTAAGGTCTCTATCGGTCAGGAATACATTTTGAACTTTCACCTCCCTTATCAGTCACTTTCTCAGTCTCCAACCAGTGATCAACGATTTATTGCATTATCTTCTCTCCTAAAGGGACTACCGAGTCTCCCATTTCTTAGACGGACATTGAGTCCTCTGCGTTCAAGTTAGGGGCCCAACCCTTCTAGGAGATCTCTTCCCTTACTGTTGGGTGAGGTCATAAGACGGACCTTTCAGGGTACCTGTCTCCTCGGACCGATGTCAGGTACTCCAGCGTTTCTCGACCTGTACTGACTCGTTGATTTGGTCGTGGTGGTGGTATTATCTTCTCAAGGTCCCTTCTCTTTCCTTCTCAAAAGTCTGTCTGTCTCCTTTTACCCCTTTACCGAGATCCCTTCTTCTTATCGTGCATTACTAACACACCCTCTGATTTCTTTCTTTAGGTGTGACCCTTTATATATTTTTGTTAGGTCTATACGAAAAACGTCCGTCGTGACATATCATATTCGTGTGAAATTCGTGAGCCTAAAATCGTTGTTTGAGGGAACGGACCCAAAGTCAAGATGGTACGTGATCAAACCATTGAACTCCAATGGAGACAAAAAAAAACAACAACAACAAAACAAAAAATCCCCCCCTCCCCCCTCCAATTTAGAAGTTTTATCTTCTTTTTTGGTCATCGTAAGAGTACTCAACAACACCCATAATTATCTTGTTACGATTACACAATTCTTTACTGTGTATATGTAGTACTGAATCTATCTCTTTTCATTGTAATCATCTTATGAGAGATATTACATCAGTAAGAAGACTTCAGGGATAATTACACCTACCACTTTCCCTTATGCCCTCCTCTTTTGACTTGATCTGTTAATTTTAATTAAGTAAAAGGAAACCTACTTAACTTTAAAAAAGTCATTTATAAGTCAGAAAGGTTCAATAAATAGAAAAAAGGGGGTATACCATATCTACACAGAGGTACCTCTACCTATTTCCCCGTCGACTATACAGATCTACACCAACATGACGGGAGATTTAAGTACCACGAGAGAAGTCATTAAGAACCAGTGACCTATGAGACCGTCGTTTACAGGAGTGGTCAACTTCAGTAGTTGTACAAGTCGAAAATCAGGAAAAAGAGGTCCGTGTCGGGGTGAAAAGACTGATCGAGGGTAGGGTCGAGAGTGCTCGAAACGTCTATTACCTAGAATCAGTCTTGGACGTAGTTCTAACTTCTAAGTTGTCGACGGAAGTACCGAAGACGACCCCTCAGGGGAGGTCAGAAAATGGAACTATCGGGGCCTCGTCGAGGTGATTGAGAGTTAAGGGTCATGGTTAAGACTCTAGTATGATCTCGTAGATACAAAAGTTTTGGATTCTCGGTTACCTTTGCGTCCGTGAGATACTGGGTTTGATACGACGGAAAAGGAAAGATCAAGTTCCTGTGGACGGACACCAGGGAAGAGTGTCAAGGTCTGATTGGATCCAGATTTTAGGAGTCGAAAACCGAAGGGTGTATTGGATAAACCAAAAAGATTGTGGAAGTCGGGAGTTCACCCTGGAGAAAGGGTAGAGAAGAAAATTGAAGAGTTCAGACTCTTGAGAAAAAAGAAAGGAAACACATATAATACTCCAAAGAGACGGAAATGAATTCAAACCAATAGACTTGTTAGTATTGTGTAACGAATTAAACAACCTTTTACATATTTAAGGGAAAGGGAGTTATTTCGGACCAAGATAACAAAGTTCCCTCTTCAGATTTTCGGTTTCCACCAGTTTGTAAGAAACCACTGTTATCTGTTTGGAACATAAAACCGGAATTACTATCTTTCCTACGTCCCTTTATTTTAAATTTCCTCGTACACTTAATTTAATTTAACCAAACTACGAAAGTTTTATAGTAGGAACAATAGATTCCCTATCGATTCAAAATAGTGAATCGTTACAGTCCGTGATACGTTTCAAGAAATGTGTATGATAGAGTAAAAAAGTGGTACGTCGAGATATTTCGTAGAGTATCTACTATTTTAATTCCGTTCGTCTCCGATTCGATATACGGGGGTCCGTTGTCTGACTAATTAAATTCCTCGGTTTCCACTTAAATTCGTCAAACTGTTACGAATTTGAGAGTGTTCATTCGATATAAGGGAGACACATACCTTGACTCATAAATTATTCATTCTCGATCAGAACGATTATAGTGAGAAGAATAAACCGCTGAGACTAGTGATTCTCAACCATACACGACAAAAATTTTTTTATTAAAATAAATTATAAAAACAGACATGACCCTGTAACAATGACCCGTCCGAAAAGAGATCAACGTCACTTGTCCCCGATCAGAAATTAACGTGACGTGTCCGAAGAGTAACACCAGTAAAGGGAACAACGTCTCGTGTCCGAGATCTCACACGTCCGGAGTCATCCACGTCGTAAACCCGAGTCATCGACACCGAGGACCCGAGACCTCGTGTATGAGTTATCAGCATCACGGACCCGAAGCAACAAGACACCGTATACCCTAGAAGGACCTAGTCCCTAGTTTGGACATAGAGGGCGTAACCGTCCGTCTAAGAAATGGTAACTCAGTGGTCCTTTCGGACCATATATGACAAAATTCGTCATTAAATCATAAACCAAATGTCTAATCAGAAAGTACTTAAAATAGTAAAGAACCTTGTGTTTTTGTATTTCTTCTTATATCTTTTTATTAATAAATGTCGAGGTAGAAATTTGTTTAATTTGACCTTAATATGATAGGGTTGGGGTGAATAACAATGATATTTTATACCGGTGTAAAGATAACTTATGGTTTAACATTACGAAAAAGTCGATAGAGACGGGTAAAACCCTAAATTAGTAAGAGAAATCTACATACCCTCACTACTAGACTTTCTAAGTGTTTATTACACTAACTCGATATTCCTCCTCCCCACTTTTATTTGAAAGACCCCTGTTAGGATTTAATGTATTTTAAGTATCTTTTCTTGTAAAAACGATGTGATAAGGGAACCCCTTTTTTCACTGTTTTCTCCCGAAAAATTAGGAAGAAAGATCAAGAAACACACTTTAGATATTTCCTTGGTATTTAAAAATAAGTTCCTATATTGTGAAACTCTCTTATTCACCCGACTATATAGTACAATAAGTTTACGTTGACATATATATTTTTGCAATTAAGAGAGAGTATCATACGGTATTAAGTTACGTTAAGTTTACCTGAAGAAACCCTTAGTAATTTTTTCACTAAACTTTTTTTAGTTATCCACTGATATAGTTTCTATTAAGTCTTTCTTATCTGATTACACTTCTTAGATCAATAAATTTTTTTAGAATCATATAATATTTCTGTATTATACAGTATATCCTATCGAGAAGGGCCTGTTCGTTGATGTACTTGTTATGTCTAACCTTTTCGAACGGGTCTTTCTCTACGTTAACTCACAATCTTAAATAATGTCATTATATCTGTAGTGTTTAGCTTACTCCTTATAAAAACATTCGTCTAGACTTTGTTGATCGAACGTTAAAATTCTTTTAGTTAACTACAAAATAAAGTATGTAGTTTAAGCTAAATTCTACTTAATGAGAAAACTATAAACTTTCTAAGCCAATCCCTTTTACACCTCTTTCCTGACCTGTTTTGATATCTTTTGGTGTTCAACCCTCTGATTATTCGTCTCATTTACTCTGTACTGTTCACTCTTTATTCCCCAATTTTCTACTCCGTTTTAGGTCTTTTTGACTTGAACCACCACTTTCCATGTACTTTATACGTCAAAAGTCTGAAATCTTACATTTACTTATTATCAAGAAAATTAACTGTCTCCAGTCTTTACTTCTTGTAAAGACTTCTTTACGAATACTTTGTTTCGGAAACTCAAGTCGTACACTACACATACTGTGGATCCTGACCTCAATTATTTTCAGGTATTCATTGTATTATAACTCAACCAGTTTTTCAAGTAAACCCAAAAATATAGAATACCTTTTTTGTACTTACTTGAAAAACCGGTTGGGTTATAAAGATATTACCTTTATACCTGAATCATCATTAGGCGAAGATGTCTCTTAGACTTCTGTTTCTCTACCGATTTTACTGAGTCCTTCTCCTACATTTACTATCCGTTCGGTTTGTAATTTTAGAGTGTCACCACCGTTCTAATGTTCACTTCATAAGAGAGGGTCTTTTGTCTTAACGTTATTCCTCGTATTAAGGTTGTTATACTTTATATCGACTCTTTAGAATCTTCTATAGTTTACTTGACTTAAGAGATTTAACCCGCTAATTCTCCCAAAACCTCTAGGACCGGTTTCTGTTGTCTCCATCTCCGATGCTACATACATCAACCCCATACTCACTGTTCTCTCCTTTTTGTCTACTTTTACATTACCTCCTTTTCAATACACTTTAGTATAAAACGAATCTTTTAATTTTTTTTTTGTCTGAGAGACTCTAAGTATAAACACGGAGATCCGTAACTAATCATGTATCTTTATCTTTTATAAAACGTTCAAATACAAAAATTTTTTGACCATTAAAAATAAGACTGTTAGTGATAAAATGTTGTATGAATCTAGTTTATAAATTCGGTTTATAGTTGACGTCGAGGTAAAGTTACAACTTTATTTCTCGTGTTAAAATTCTAAAAGAGTACACTATAAGACACTAATAGTCGATAGTACCCAGTGATATATAAAGTTGCCTTAATTCAACTCAGGAAATTGAGTACTTTGTTAGTTTAAAATGAAGTATTAAGTTTCCAGGAATTAAGAACAAAAAGAAATCTCTTTTATAGTCACTTATCAGGCTAGGATGTAGAGGAACCATGGACTTTCAGTCACAACGATGGTAGATAGATACCTAAGACTGTAGTGCCACAAAGTAACAAAATATCAAACGACTAAAGGGGATTCTTTGTTTAAGATCCTGTGATTTAAAAGTAAAGAAAAAAAGAATTCCACTGTACTTGACAGAAACTTCACAGAGATATTTATACGCAATTTGTCTATATTTAGTGTGTACTCTCTATAGTCAGTTTTTTGCCCAGTCCTTTTTATTGTTTAAAGAACAAAGGAATTATATTTTATGACAACCACTCGGTTTCTAGGATGTTAGATCTGAACAACAAATTTTTCATTTCTCTTAGGGATAACTAGTCCACCCTGTTACCTTGTCAGTACTTTATAGTGAACTACTGTACAGTGATCTTTTATGGATGACTCTATACTTCTTGACGTTACGACACTTAAAGAAACGGAATTATTTCTTCTTGGAAACTTCTAAACGTTCGTACAACTCTAAAAAGACTAAACTTTTTTTTTTATTTCTAAATCAATTCTTCGTTTCACTTATTCTGTCACAAAATCGTGTTAGTTTTAAAACTTTAAGATGACTATTTATGTATGATCATGGTTAGTAAAGACAATAGTCTTTAAGTGTTTTAAATTTTATTAAATGACAAGAGAAAAAACACTCAAACGAGTTAAACTATAAAAAATTAAAAATAAAAATGAAATAAAATGAAATGTTATGACATAACCAAAACGGTATGTAACTGTACTTAGGTGGTGCCCACATGTACGCAAGGGTTTGTACTTGGGGGGAGGGTGGAGGGTATTGTACATATGATAGTACATTCTTAGTTTAGCGGTCAGATATAGAGTACGTCCTGTGTCGTACGAACCCCGACCACGTACCCTTACTGGGTCTCCCTATTAAATGACAAGAAATTACTAAAAAGGTACATTTGATGGATTCTCCATTATGTCATTAACAACAAAAACAAATCAACGAGTTAATACAGGTCAAGAAACCGTTGGGGTACCTGACATCGGGAGGTCCGAGAAGACAGGTACCCTAAAGGGTCCGTTCTTATGACCTCACCCAACGGTAAAAGAAGAGGTCCCATAGAAGACCTGGGTCCTAGCTTGTGTGCAGAGGACGTGACCGTACACATAAGAAATGGTGACTCGGTGATTTATTAAACAAACTTGGGTTATTATCCTAGGTTATTTTATTTCACTATTGTTACAAAAGGAAAGAGTTCATTCTTTTAGCATTAAATTATTTCTTCCTCCTATGGTTAGAGAAGTCACTTCAAATTGTCTAAGATATCTATTATCGAAAGTTTTTTTAGTTCAAATATCCTAAGTCTCCCTGTCTACTTCTAGAGTCTTTATAAATATATATAATCTCATCCCCGTACGTACGAGTCAGTGATGTGAGTGCGGGTTGAGAACCGCTGAGTTACCTGGTATCGGTCCGAGGAGACAAGTACCCTAAGAGGTCCGTTCTTATGACCTTACCCAACGGTACGTGAAAAGGTCCCGTAGAAGGATTGGGTCCCTAACTTGGGTGTAGAGGACATGATGTCCGCCTAAGAAATGACGACTCGGTGGTCCTTTCGGGGTATATAATATCATTCAGGGGATGTTTACTTAGAAATTCAACGTTTTAAAGTTCCTCCACTTACACGCAAGGGTACAGGTTAGTGTATGGAATCAAGTGTGCAGACCGTATGTGACAGTACACGCACGTAGGAATGTTCACCAACACGAAAACACATGAATGACATATCTCCTGAAAAACATGTCATAATGTATCTCATGTCATCCTATCATAGAAATAAAGTTCAGGTCCTACAGGTCTTCGTTTGTATTTTCACTACTACATCGACCATGACGATTCTTCGTGGTTGCTTCGATATTGTTATCTTTGTTTTCACTTTTATTAACTCTTTCACCTCGTTGTTCTCCTTTTTTTTCACTGACTTCTTGACTTCTCTAAGTACTACGTGCTTTACCGTTCCCCTAACAGAAGTAAACTCCTCCGTTAGAATCAAGAACTCTGTATCCGGTGTTCGTCTTACCGTGTGCTTCCAACGTCGTCGGAAAGTCTTACGTCTGGTCACGATGGAACAGTAGATACTACTCTCTTATTTCTCTCTAACGGCACTCTTTGTAGTTATTGGAGTCTATACGTCTACTGTGGTGGGAATACCGTCTTTCACTTCTCCTTGATTTTTCGGAGAACTACTTTCACTTTCTCCTCTCACTTTTTCAACCGAATTTCGAGTTGTAAGTCTTTTGCTTGTAGTACCGTAGTCCAGAGTAGTGAAGTACCCTTTATCTACCCCTTTGTCGCCTTTGTCACAGTCTGAAATAAAACCCCCCGAGGTTTTAGTGACGTCTACCACTGAAGTCGGTACTTTAATTTTCTGCGAATGAGGAACCTTCTTTTCAATACTGGTTGGATCCATCGTATAAGTTTTCGTTTCTGTAATGAAACGGTTGTTTCCAGGCAGATCAGTTCCGATACCAAAAAGGACACCAGTACATACCTACACTCTCAACCTGACACTTCTTCCGACTCACGGCTTCTTAACTGTGAAAACTTGACACCACAACCTCTTCTGAGAACTCTCAGGGAACCTGACGCTCCTCTAGGTTAGTCAGGTAAGACTTCCTCTAGTCGGGACCCACAAGAAACCTTCCTTACTACGATTTCGACTTTGAGGTCATGAAACCGGTGGAGTACACTTCTCAACTGAGTAACCTTTTCTGAGACTACGACCCTCCCTAACCCCCGTCCTCCTCTTCCCCTACTGTCCCCTACTCTACCGACCTACCGTAGTGACCGACCTACCGTAGTGTCTGAGTTACCTGCACTCAGACTCACTTGAGGCCCTCTACCACTACCTGTCCCTCCGGACCACACGACGTTAAGTACCCCAGCGTTTCTCAGCCTGTGCTGACTCGCTGACTTGACTTGACTTGGGTCTATAGTGACCTAACGAAAAAATTCTCCCATCTATCTTAACTTAGGTCGTTTCTCGGTCATGGACACGTTAAAATAAGTGCGGACTTCAATTACAGTCCACACTCACTTTAACGTCGAACGGAATGTAGAGGACTGGACAGAACCCATCAGGATGTATCGTACCGAGTACCAAAGTAACTCAATTTGTTCCGACACCCGGTACACTAGTCTAATCAAACGACACTAACACCAAAAGTCAGACAGACGGGAGACTGCCTGCCCAGTACCACCTCTCAAGACTGTTTTGTACCAAGTGACCTCTTCCCTTACCGTTTGGTCAAGTCATAAGAACGGAACTCTTGGGGTACTTGTCATACTTTTCCGTTTTTCTATCCTGTGACTTTCTACTTGAGGGGTCCAGCCATCCATGGGTTACACGATGACCTCTTTATTGAGGTCTTTCTTACTTTTCTGCCTCTGTTTCGTTGTGGTGGTGGGTCAACACCTACACTGACCACTACCTTCATTTCGGGTTACGACATTTCTCGTTATAACGTATCCTTGGACCTTCCAATCCAGGTACTAAGTTCCGTTTAACCTTCACCAATTTGTCCCCTAACCGATCTCTTTTGTAGCTGTAAAATCCTTAGTCGTTTGATTTTACCTGACCTTACCCACTTAAATTGAGTCTACTGGTAATATAGATGATGACACCCGTTCTTAGGGAATCTTCTTTATCATCGGTAGTATCAGTTACTTTCTCAGGTTTACGTAATGAACCTACGTTAGAGTTTTTGCTGTCTTACTAGAGACAAATAAAGGTTCCGTTTGGTAAGTTATAGTCTCATTAGGTTCAGGTACGGGACTGGTCATTACGACTTCTTCGACTTCGACTTACCAAGATAATTCTGAATGTTATAGAAAATCTTGATTGTGGGGGGTTTTTACAGGAAAAGTAATATCCCCTGACCTCGATCCTTCATCCTTGAGTTCTTTGTGGACCTCATTGTCCGTTTAAACCGGAACCTTATGTCTTACTTCGTTCCGTTACCGATTATCTCAAAACGGTTCTCTTACGTGACCTGTATCGTTTGTGGAAGAAGATTGTTATGTTCTCTTCTGAGATGTGTACCTGTAGTGGTCTACCAGTTATGACTTTAGTCTAACTAATATAAGAAACGTCAGTTTCTACCTCTTCGAGATATGTCAGTCGTTTTTTGTTCTGATCCTCAACTGACAACGAGTCTAATACTTGAGTAATAACGGTTTAAGTCTAAATTTAACTTCTTTCATCCCTTTTGGTGATCTAGTAAGTCCATCCTGGATTTAGTTTAAGAAATTTTAATGTATCATCTTCACTCTTTTTCAAAGTTCCCTGATCTAGACTATCTGTCTCACGGATTTCTTGATTTCTACCTCCAAACACTGTAACATGTCCTCCGTCCCTTGTTCTTGTAGGGGTTCTTTGTCTTTACATTTTTCCGTTTTACCAACAGACTCCTCCGGATTGTTTATCGACTCTTTTCTTCTCTTCACTTTCCGTTTCCTCTTTTCCTTTCTATATGGCTAAACTTACTTCTCAAGGTTTCTTATCGTTCCTCTCCATTTTTTCGGAAGGAGAGGAGTCACTAGTTACGTGTCTTTCTCTCCTTTTCTCATGTTACTCTTTCTGATCTCTAGAGAAGTTCTTTTTAATGTCTATGGTTTCCTTGTATAGTACGTTCTACTGTGTCATTTCCTGTCTTTACCATACCTGAGTACGTCTTCTATAATTCTTCTCCACCGTTCTTATCTGTCTTCTTGATATGTTTTTTCTAGAAGTGCTGGGTCTATAAGTACTACCACACTAGTGAGTGGATCTCGGTCTGTAGGACCTTACACTTCAGTTCACCCGGAATCCTTCGTAGTGATGCTTGTTTCGATCACCTCCACTATCTTGAGGTCAACACGATAAAGTTTGTGATTTTCTACTACGACACTTTCGTGACGTGAGTGATACAGTCGTTTAAACCTTTTGAGTCGTCACCGGCGTTCGGACCTTTTCCAGTCAAAAGTAAGGTTAAGGTATCTTTCCGTTACGGTTTCTTACGAGTCTGATGGTGTGTTAACGTCAATAGAGTGTACGAACATTTCATTACGAGTTTTAAGAGGGTCGGTCCGAAGTTGTGATGCACTTGACTTTCAAGGTCTACAAGTTCGACCAAAATCTTTTCCGTCTCCTTGCTCTCTAGTTTGACAGTTGTAAACAACCTAGTAGCTTTTTCGTTCTCAAGGTCTTTTTGTAGATGAAAACGAAATAACTGATACGGTTTCGGAAACTGACACACTTGGTGTAGTTTGACACCTTTTAAGAAGTTCTCTACCCTTATGGTCTGGTGGAATGGACGGAGGACTCTTTAGACATACGTCCAGTCCTTCTTTGTCAAGCTTGACCTGTACCTTGTTGTTTGACCAAGGTTTAGTCCTTTCCTCATATAGTTCCAACATATGACAATGGGAAGAATAAATTGAATATACGTCTCATGTAGTTCTCTTTGTGTCCCCACCTACTTCGTGTCTGACCTTAGTTATGACGGCCCTCTTTGTAGTTATTGGAGTCTATACGTCTCCTTCGGTGGGAATACCGTCTTTTACTTCTTCTTGATTTCTCGGAGAACTACTTTTATTTTCTCCTCTCACTTTTTCAACCGAATTTTGAGTTGTAAGTCTTTTGATTCCAGTGCCGTAGACCAGGGTAGTAAAGTACCGTTTATTTACTCCTTCGTTACCTTTATCACTGTCTGATAAAACCCCTCGAGGTTTTAGTGACGTCTACCACTGACGTCGGTACTTTAATTTTCTACGAACGAGGAACCTTCTTTTCAATACTGGTTGGATCTATCGTATAAGTTTTCGTCTCTGTAACGAAACGGTTGTTTACAGGTAGATCAGTTTCGGTAGTAGAAAGGTCATCAATACGAATCTACACTCTCAACCTGATATTTCTTTAGACTCGTGGCTTCTTAACTACGAAAACTTGACACCACAACCTCTTCTGAGAACTCCCAGGGAACCTGACGTTCCTCTACGTTTGTCAGGTAGGATTTCCTTTAGTCAGGACTTAGCAGTAACCTTCCTGATTACTACTTCGACTTTGAGGTTATGAAACCGGTGGACTTCCCTATTTGACTGAGTAACCTTTTCTGGGACTACGACCATTTCTAACTCCCACCTTCCTCTTCTCCTGCTATGTCCTATCCACCAACCTACCATAGTGGATGAGATACCTGTACTCAAACTCGTTCGAGGCCCTCAACCGCTAACTGTCCCTCCGGAGCACACGATGTCAGGTACCTCAACGTTTTTCACCCTGTGTTAACTTGTGGACTTGACTTGACTTGAAGTAGAGGATAACATCTGGGAAGTCGAGATGGTAAAGGAGTGGTAGAAGGTCAGTAATTCAGAAGAAGGGACAAGTGAACTACGGTCGGGGATATACGATCAGTAAGATGACATGATAACGTAAAAAGTTCCATGACATGATATTCTAATTTTTTACAAAATAAAAGTACAAACAAAAATTATATAATAAACATACTTTTCATATTATGTGAATTAACTTCATATCATAATATATCTGGTAACACAATCAACCCATGGATCCGATTTAAAGAACCTGAATACTTGTTTAACTTGAATTGTTTAAACGAGAGTCTTGTATTAACCGAGTATTCATCCTCTGAATGAACCTCTTTCTTTACCGTTGGGTGAGGTCATAAGAATGGATCTCTTAGGACACCTGTCTCCTCGGACCACCCTCCGACAGGTATCCCAGCGTGTCTCAACCTGTGCTGACTTCGCTGAATCGTCGTCGTCGTCCCTCGAATGACATGTGGATTCTCCTTGGGGAAATATACTAAGTATTCTCTCAATTCTCTCAACCGTTTTTTATTACTTAAACTCGTGTGTTCATGTGTGTGTGTTTGTTATAATAAAACAATAGGTTTTTTTGTCGTTTTTCATATTTTATTCATCTTTAATTTTTCCTATATATATTTAAGTGATTGTTTTATTTATTTATTTAGTCACCAACGGTCTGTTAATCCCAGTTCCCTTCCTACTTGTATACCTCGTGTCTTATAAAAATCCCATCACTTTTATGGGACATATTATGGTATTACTACCTATGTACAACAATATACAAACAGATTTGGGTATCACATGTTGTGGTTATCATTTGGTATTACACTGGATACTAACACCACCAAATCAGTGATTCAGTACAGGTTGAGAACGTTGGGGTACCTGACATCGGACGACCTGAGGAAACAAGTACCCTAAGAGGTCTGTTCTTATGAACTTACCCAACGGTAAAGGAAGACGTCCCTAGAAGTTCTGGGGGTCCTTAGTTTACGTCCCAGAGGACGTAACGTTCGTCTAAGAAAAGACTGACTCGATGTTGCCTTAGGACACTGGATACCTGAAATCCACTATTACTACACAGTCATATCCAATTAGTTAATTTTGTTGACATTACCCGATAGATACATGGAAAGCAAGGTAAAATGACACTAGATTTTGAAGAGATTTTCTTATTTCAGAATTAAAAATTTCTGGATAAGTCAAGAGTACAATTTTGGCGGAAGTTTGAACTACCGTAGTATACGTATGTTACAGATAACGATTGACTTTAATAAAATTTTACAAATTGATACCACAGACTAATTTATATTTTTAAATATAAAAAGAAAGAGTATAATTTATATGTAGATATAAAATATAAAAGTTGAATCGTTGAAATTGTAGGAATAGGTTACCTCTTAGATTATTGGTACAAAGATATCAAGTTCTCAACAGGTAAAATTCTTGTATAGTAAAGCTGTAAGAGTATTTTTTTTGAATAAGTTATAAAACAAACTAAACAGAATAGAGTGTTTACTTTTCTCTTTTATATTTGACCAATAACTCATTGATGGACTCTTAGATAACATATTGGGACGAAGAATGGTTTTCTTTAGTTCAGTTCATCCATTTGAATACTGGGAAACATCCCGCACAGTTAAACCAATTATATTTTCCGATTTTTGGTCAGGTAAGACTTCCTCTAGTCGGGTCCCTGATGAAACCTTCCTTACTACGATTTCGACTTTGAGGTCATGAAACCGGTGGAGTACGCTTCTCAACTGAGTAACCTTTTCTGAGACTACGACCCTCCCTAACCCCCGTCCTCCTCTTCCCCTGCTGTCTCCTACTCTACCGACCTACCGTAGTGACTGAGTTACCTACACTCAGACTCACTTGAGACCCTCAACCCTTACCTGTCCCTCCGGACCGCACGACGCTAAGTACCCCAGCGTTTCTCAGCCTGTGTTGACTCGCTGACTTGACTTTACTTGACTTGACTTGACTTTATATTAGTATCTTTCGACTATCCAAAAATATGAAGTACTGAAACTTTAGTTCAGTTTCAACTTTAGTTGAGAAAATACTTTTGTTTTTTTCTCAGTTAAAGGAGTCCATAAGGATGTTTTTGATCTGTTGTCAATATACTTCGCGAATCATGAAATACGATAGACTACTTTGACACCAATATCTCTGGATAGTATTTACTGTATTTTTACGTAGATCTCCTTTACCAATGTGTCCGGTAATACGATTCGGTGAATACGACTGATTTCAGGATAAGTTTCTCAAGAACATTTTGTTTTTCTTTTTAGGACCTCTTCAGTTTTTGAAGGTGAGTAATTATGTGGTTTAACCCGGTGCTCAAGACTTTTTTTTATGACTTTTACTGACCCAACATTCTGTTCAATATAGTTTCGATCCTACCGAGTTGTCAGTGTTTTCTATTGGAGTTCACCTGTACACGACTTTATAAATTGCTATATTAAACACTATTTTCCCTGTTTAACGAGTGTTATAATTAGTTTGTGATCAACTGTTTCAAAGAATTATAGTTTCCTATATAGGTCAAATACGGAATAGATGTCGGTTGTATTAGGAATTTTTATCATTTTTGACCTGTGTCTGTTCTTGATACCAGATGAACTAAGGTGACTCGTAGAGGTTTAAATAAAAAACGTCAACAGAAGGAGATACCTATACTTATACAAGATCACTATCATTGTGTTAGAAAACCTATATATCAGAAGTTCGGAGTTCACGACGTGATAATGGAGTAAAGGATAGTGGAGTCATCAAAGTCTCTTAAGAGGTTCTCGTTCTAATATTAAAAATGTATGTATTATGGTAAAGGATATTATTATGGTGAAAGGACCCTTTCTAACTTCCGTCCTCCTCTTTCCCTACTGTCTCCTACTCTACTAACCTACCGTAGTGACTGAGTTGTCTGTACTCAAACTCGTTCGAACCTTCAACCACTACTTGTCCCTTCAGAGCACACCACGTCAGGTACCCCAGCGTTTCTTATCCTGTACTGACTCTCTAACTTGATTGGTGAAGTCACCCTTGGTGTCGTCGATATTCCGGGTTCACACTGAGTTAATCAAAGTATTCAAGATTAGAAAGAATCATCGGGACTCCTATGTACCTTGTGTTAAGTTTGTACTTTGTCCTCGTGGAATTCTCTTAACATTGGTCACTTTCGGTCTTTCTTGACCGTCTATTTAGAATGTTTTTGAATCAATTATAACACAAACTAAACAGAATGGAGTGTTTACTTTTCTCTTTTATAATTCACAAATAACTTATTAATGGGGTCTAAGGTAACATCTTAGGGGAAAGTCCCCTTCTTGTGAAGGGAACTACTTCACAAAATTCTGACTGTAGGAGTTCACCTGATAAGGTTTTACATCCCTAATGTTTACCAGAAAGGTCTATATAGTACGTACTGGATCGAAGGTCGACACGAAAGAAAATTTCAATGCCGAGGTATTATGTAATAGAAATAATGAAAGGAGGTAAGAATAGAACGAAGGAAAGAGAAGTGATAAAACTAGTGCTAATGATGTCTGAAGTGGACCCTAATTAATACGATTACATATCGATCTTACATTCATTAACCTCCTAGACACATATCCTCTCTAGTAAGTGTCTCGACCATTCAATAACAACCAACAACCGACCCGTGAGTCTTCCGGAAAAATCGACGCACGAAGCCGAGACGAGGTGTCCCGGGAGACGTGACCCGAAGAACCCGAAAGAGGGGTGAACGTCGACACAAAGTTGTCGTTCATAAGATTCTCTATTTCTACCTTCGACATTTAGAAAAAGACTGGATCTGAGTTTTCAGGACCCTTCAGTTAAGAAGACGTAACATAATCAGTTCCCTTAGTGACTCTGGTCGAATCTAAGTTGTTCTCACGTGGACCTGAGGTGGGGAGGTACTTACCTTCTTACTTCTTAGACACCGACAGAAGTTAGAGTCTGGGGTTCTAGTCTATGTTATTATAGTTATCTTTGAAGTCCAACCACACGATTAGGAGAATTCGGAAAAAATCCCCAATCGAAAACGACGAAGTGTCTATAAAGTCAGGATAGACAAGAAGATCCAGAACAGGTTAATGAACAAAAGACTAGACTAATCGAGGATACCTTCTAGTCTAGTAAAGGATCCCATGTTTGGGTACCGGTGATACTATCAGTGTAAGTGTAGTAATAGAGTGTGAAGTTAACAAAGTCAGAAGAATTTTACGTCCTTGACCGAAACTTGAATTAGAGGTACTGTGGAAAGTACCATCCTAGGTGTCTTTGAGAATTGAGGGTCAAGTTCGGATTAACTTAGTTGTTTACAAGATCTCAGGTCATCCAACTTAAATAACTTCTCACTTCTCAATCAGCAAGTCAGAACAGACTGAGAAACACTGGGGTTCTTATGAAATCATCCAACGATAATGGAAGAGGTCCCCTAGAAAGGTTGAGTCCCTGGTTTGGACCTAGAGAATACAGAGGACGTAACGTCCTCCTAAGAATTGGTAAACTCGGTGGTCCAAGGAAACAGAATACCTTAAGAAGTTCGTTCTTATGACCTCACCCTCATGATCATTCTCATGATCATAAGAACTTTTCACTTTCAGTGAGTCAACACAGACTGAGGAAAACTGGGGTAACTAACATCGGGTGGTCCGAGGAGACAGATACTCCTAAGAGGTCCGTTCTTGTGACCTCACCCATCGGTAAAGGAAGAGGTCCCCTAGAAGGGTTGGGTCCCTAACTTGGGTCCAAAGGGTGTAACGACCTCCTAAAAAATGGTAGACTCGGTGGTCCCTTCGGGTACTTAAATAAGTATAATTGAAATAACTCCATGTTAAGTGTACTGTATTTTAAGTGTACAAATTACGCATGTGAAGTCACCGAAAATCAAATTAGTGTCTTAACGTGTTGGCAGTGGAGACAGGTTAAAATCTTGTAAGAGTAGTGGGTGCCAAACTTAAAACTAGATACTTTCTACCCTACTCTTCGTCGGTCCTCTATTTAACGAGTGGAAGGGGGACACTGTCTGACAACACTCTACGTCACCGAGGTATACCGGAGAGATCTCTACAGGACGAACTGTTTTGTTGGTCGACACTAAAGAACATTGTTAAACGTTGTTGAGTCACTGTCTTGTAGAACATAAACTAAAGGTAGGACAGAGGAAGTAAACAGGAAAGGTTACGGGAATTAAAAGACCTTGGTTTTATGAGTTGTTTCATACTCGTACGTTTGAGACGAAATCCGAGACAAAAGATCTTATACTCATTTTACGTACCGTCAGTTTCTAGCGGTGTGAGACTGAGGGTGTTATAGAGGGAGATGTGTGTGTCGGTACTGTAAGGTAAGAAATATGAAGTCAAGGAAGTCTGATGAGTCAAAGGTTCTACCGGTGAAGCAAAGGATACGATGAAGTAGTCAGATGTTATATGTTACATGAAAGGATCAATGAGTTGGGGATTTTTAGAATAAAAAGAAAATTCCGGTTCTCTTTTCGGGGACAACCTATAAAATTAGTGAGAAAGGAGAGTGACAGAAAGTGAATGTGAAAATCACTTCGTAAATATGTAGAATGGAACTTAGTGTCAGTTTAAAATAGTGTACAGGAATCCTGAAGGGACCACCGAGTCTACCATTTCACAGACGAATGTTACACCCTCTGGGCCCAAGTTAGGGACCCAACCCTTCTAGAGGACCTCTTCCTTTACCGTTGGGTGAGGTCATAAGAACGGATCTTTTAGGGTACCTGTCTTCTCGGACCATCCGATATCAGGTACCCCAGGGTTTCTTAGCCTGTACTGACTCACTGAAGTTTTACAATTCTAGGAAACCTTCATCCAAGGAAAAAGAGAAAACTGAAACACTGAGGGTTTACTGTACCGTGTTACGGAACGTGTATCATCTCCTAGTTATTTACAAATTAATTTATAATTCAAGGTATTGTCCTTTTTGTCATAACGTTTAACTATGTGACCATAATTAAAGTTTACTGTAATCGTCGATAATTGGTAAAATAAACGGGACTCCCAAAGTACTGTGTTTCGGGACATTATGAAGTTTCGTATAAAATGTCTTCTAGACTAAATAAAGTAACAAAAAGAAAATCGTATTTCTTTTTAGTGTGACTTTAACCTTTTGTTTCTCCATAGATATGTGAATTAAAGATAAAAAGTCTTTTGTAAAAATTACATAGAGTTTTTATTCATACCTTGCACCCATAATTATTTGGTGTGTGTCTAACTACGATGGTCTCTTTATAATGTCAAATAGTTCTTATAAAATGAAAAGAGTCTTTTATGTCTTTTGAAGGGGTATTCTTATAACAATCCGTAATCGATTATTACTTAAAATTAGTTGGGGGGTTTAAAATTCACAAATAACGGAACATACAAAGGACGAGAGATTATAATTTGTCTGTGAACTCTACCCAACCAAGACGCCGGTTGAGTCCGAATCGGTATTTATCGTCACCCATGTACTTGATACTTGAAGGTCTACAAGTTCGACCAAAATCTTTTCCGTCGTCTTGGTCTATAGTTTAACGGTTGTAGGTGACCTAGTACCTTTTTCGTTCTCTCAAGGTCTTTTTGTAGATAAAGACGAAACAACTGATACGGTTTCGGAAACTGACACACCTAGTGTTATTTGACACCTTTTAACACTTTCTCTATCCTTATGGTCTGGTGGACTGGACGGAGAACTCTTTGGATATACGTCCAGTTCTTCGTTGTCAATCTTGACCTGTACCTTGTTGTCTGACCAAGGTTTATCCTTTTCCTCATACGGTTCCTATTTATAATGGTGGGACGAATAAATTGAAGATACGTCTCGTGTAGTACTCTTTGCGACCCGACCTTCTTCGTGTTCGACCTTAGTTCTAACGACCCTCTTTATAGTTATTGGAGTCTATACGTCTACTGTGGTGGGAATACCTTCTTTCACTTCTCTTTGATTTTTCCGAGAACTACTTTCACTTTCTGCTCTCATTTTTCAACTGAATTTCGAGTTGTAAGTCTTTTGATTCTATACCGTAGGTCAGGGTAGTGAAGTACCCTTTATCTACCCCTTTGTCACCTTTGTCACCGACTGAAATAAAACCCCCTGAGGTTTTAGTGACATCTACCACTGACGTCGGTACTTTAATTTTCTGAGAATGAGGAACCTTCCTTTCAATACTGGTTGGATCTGTCGTATAAGATTTCGTCTCTGTAATGAAACGGTTGATTCCAGGTAGATCAGTTCCGATACCAAAAAGGACACCAGTACATACCTACAGTCTCAACCTGACACTTCTTTCGACTTGCGACTTCTTAACTACGAAAACTTGACACCACAACCTCTTCTGAGAACTCTCAGGGAACCTGACGTTCCTCTTGGTTGGTCAGGTAAGATTTCCTCTAGTCAGGACCCACAAGAAACCTTCCTGACTATGACTTCGACTTTGAGGTCATGAAACCGGTAGAGTACACTTCTCAACTGAGTAACCTTTTCTGATACTACGACCCTCCCTAACCCCCGTCCTCCTCTTCCCCTGCTGTCTCCTACTCAACCGACCTACCTTAGTGGTTGAGCTACCTGCACTCAAACTCACTTGAGGTCCTCTACCACTACCTGTCCCTCCGGACCGCAAGACGCTAAGTACCCCAGCGTCTCAGACTATGCTGACTCGTTGACTTGACTTGACCTGACCCTTGTAATAATTTATCACAACACGATTAACGTGAACTAGACCTTTTCTTTTGTGTTATAAATCACCTTAAATGATTATACGAAGTAAAATTAAAGGTCCTGTGGTTTCGTTCGAGTTCAATAAGGTAATATGATTAGTAAATTATCAACGAGTCAATTTACTGTCGTTTGTTAACTACTACTGTGACCGAGTGGTCAGAGACGGTGGAGGTGTGTTGTTTTAAATTATTGGACGTCGAATCTTTCAAATACTACTCTACCATATTCACCAAAAACGAGAATTACTATTCTTAGTTCGGTGGGAAGTAAACGTCGAGTTAAGGTCTTTTTATTCGCTGGGTTAGTTTTTTACCCGGTTTCTTGATTTGTCTGTAAAGAGGTGTCTTCTGTATGTCTACCGATTGTTTGTGTACTTTTCTACGAGTTGTAATGAGTAATAATCTCTTTACGTTTAGTTTTGGTGTTACTCCATGGTGAAGTGTGGTCAGTCTTACCGACGCTAGGTTTTTAGACGTTCGTTATTTACGACCTCTCCCACACCTCTTTTCCCTTGGGAGGATGTGACAACCACCCTTACGTTTGATCATGTCGGTGATACCTCTTGTCACACCTCTAAGGAATTTTTTAACGTTTATCTTGATGGAATACTGGGTCGTTAGGGTGACGACCCGTATGTGTGACTCCTTTGGTCTTAACTTTCTCTGTGTACATGGGGTTACAAGTAGCGTCGTGACAAATATTATCGGTCCTGTACCTTTGTTGGATCTACAGGTAGTCGTCTACTTACCTATTCTTTCGACACCATGTATATGTGTTACCTCATAATGAGTCGGTAATTTTTCTTAAGTAAACTTAGTCAAAACTACTCTACCTACTTTGACCTCGGCTAATATGTCTCACTTCATTCGGTCTTTTTTTTTGTGGTTATGTCATATGATTGTGTTTATATACCTTAAATCTTACTACCGTTACTGCTGGGACATACGTTCTGTCCTTTTTTCTGTGTCTACACATATCGCCTGAAAACCTGAGTCTCCCTCTCCCTCTCCCACCCTACTAAACCCTCTTACCGTAAGATTGTACATATGATAGTACATTCTTAACTTAACGGTCAGATACAGACTGCGTCCTATGTCGTACGAACCCCGACCACGTACCCTTACTGGGTCTCTCTACAACACCCCTCCCTCCACCCTCCCCCCAAGTACAAACCCTTGCGTACGTTCTTAATTTCTAAAATTTTAATTTTTTTATTTTTTGATTTTTTATTTTTATTTATTTTTTAATTTATTTATTTCTTTCTTTCTTAGTTCGGTGGGTTCATAAAATATACCTCCGAGTTTATTAACTTTATTACCTCTTAGACTCTAGTTACGGTGTAGAAAATATATAAAGTCTGTAATCAGTACTCAGATGGAATTACAAAATGAAGAGTAAAAATAAAATTTTGGTTGATTTTAGATATGATGACATAAAAGTTCTCGGTGAATGCTAAAACGAAGGCAAACCGCCGTACAAACCTAGTGAAGTAGTTTCAAAGTTTATGTCGGTGATACAAAATAGGAAGAGGTGTAATCACGAAAGTCTTAGAGAAAATTTGATCTACCTAAGAGTCGTGGATCTGTGTAAAAGTCATGGATTTAACAATGAAATAAAAGACACGGTAGAAGGTGAAGGAGGAAAAAACAGAAAGAAGTAATAGTCGTTCGGTCTTTAGATCTAAAGAAGGAATGCAAGTTGTGTGTGTAACTAGATTTTCAGAAAACGTAATATGGGAGGTTTTTTGAGTTTAGGTACGAGAGGATTGATAGGGGTATGGGTGAAGATCAGTAGAGGTTAGACCTAATAGATAATTTATGAAAAAATCATCAGTGACTAGTGTCTTTCTTCAGATTTGTGGAAATTTCGTCATGAAAAGGTGTTGGAAAGAGTGGAGGTTTATGTAGGGTAGAAGTCTAGTATATAAGTTTATTCGACTTGATGTACAATAAGTGGTTTTTATCGGTTTAAAGAAACACCGAAGTACAATAAATGACAGACTAGTTATAAGAAGGGAGACGGTACAGATGGTAAAAGATATAAGGGTGGCATATGGAATGTGGGTGGAATTTACATTAGATGAATGTTTTCGGAAAGGGGAAAGGTCTATCTTTGTAAAGAAAAAGATAATGTCTGAAATTAAGTACAGAGATCGTAAAATGAAAGATATAATGGTACGTTCATACATAAATATATAGATAGACGAAATGATTGTACTTATTAAAAACTCCGATCTACGGAAGTTTTATGGAAGTGACCGTCAAAAGGGAATTATTTTGTTACGTACTACATGTTAATCGAGAGTCATTCGTAGACAACTAAGTTTCCGACCCTTATTGGAACTTGACTAGAATATCGAAAGACCTGGTAGGGGTTTTCTAATAGTCAAGTGAGTACTTTTAAACTTCTATGAATATGATGTTTTAGATAGTATGTAATGCAGTCCTTCCAGAAAAAAGGGTTTGTTTGATTATTAATATAGCTAGTATTTTTTTTTGTGTTGAAAATAAATTAGGATGCCGAGATCTAATTTTTATGGTCAAGGATAAGGAAGGAAACCTCTTCCTTTACCGTTGGGTGAGGTCATGAGAACGGACCTCTTAGGGTACCTGTCTCCTCGGACCATCCGACGTCGGGTACCCCAGCGTTTCTCAGCCTGTACTGACTCACTGAAGTTAAGTTAAGTTAAGTTAGGGAAGGAATTCCTCTTCCGTTACGTTGGGTGAGGTCATGAGAGTGAACCTTTTAGGGTGTCTGCCTCCTCGGACCATCCGACGTCAGGTACCCCAGTGATTCTCAGTCTGTGTTGACTCGCTGAAGTGAAAGTGAAAAAGGAAAGTACGTAACCTCTTCCTTTACCGTTGGGTGAGGTCACAAGAACGGACCTCTTAGGGTCCCTGTCACCTTGGACCACCCGACGGCAGATACCCCAGCGTGTCTCAGTGTGTACTGACTTCGCTGAATCGTCGTCGTCGTCGTCATCGTAGGGAAGGAATTTTGATGAAAAGTAAGAATCTATACAAGGAAGAAAAGAGATGTAAGGAAATCGAGTAATATACGTCTCATGTAGTACTCTTTGCGACCCGACCTCCTTTGTGTTTGACCTTAGTTCTAACGGTCCTCTTTATAGTTATTGGAGTCTACGTCTACTGTGGTGGGAATATCGTCTTTCGTTTCTTCTTGATTTCTCGGAGGACTACTTTCACTTTCTCCTTTCACTTTTTTAACCGAATCTCGAGTTGTAAGTCTTTTGATTCTAGTACCGTAGACCAGGGTAGTGAAGTACCCTTTATCTACCCCTTTGTCACCTTTGTCACCGATTGAAATAAAAACCCCCGAGGTTTTAGTGACGTCTACCACTAACGTCGGTACTTTAATTTTCTGTGAATGAGGAACCTTCCTTAAAATACTGTTTGGATCTATCGTACAATTTTTCGTCTCTATAATGAAACGGCTGATTCCAGGCAGATCAGTTCCGATACCAAAAAGGACACCAGTACATACCTACACTCTTAACCTGATATTTCTTTCGACTCAAGACTTCTTAACTATGAAAACTTGACACCACAACATCTTCTGAGAACTCTCAAGGAACCTGACGTTCCTCTAGGTTGGTCAGGTAGGATCTCCGCTAGTTAGGACCCACAAATAACCTTCCTGACTACAACTTCGACTTTGAGGTTATGAAACCGGTGGACTATGTTTCCCGACTGAGTAACCTTTTCTGGGACTACGACCCTTTCTAACTCCCGTCCTTCTATTCCCCTACTGTCTTCTACTCTATCAACCTTCCGTAGTGGCTGAGTTACTTGTGCCCAAAGCCACATGAGGCCCTCAACCACTACCTATCCTCGGACCACACGACGTTAAGTACACCAGCGTTTCTCAGCCTGTGTTGACTCGTTGACTTGACTTGACTTGAGGACCTCAGTTATAGTTCAAATTATGTTTGTGATCTATTAATACAAACGACATATGGTTAAAAATAAATCTCAAACACTTGTGGTCTATTTAATATTTACTATAATATCTTTTATTTATTATTTAGTCCGATTTTAAAATATGAAAGATTTTCTAATTTAATGTAAATTAGTCGTAAAACTAAGATTATCGTAATCATTTAATAATCAAAATAATTTTATAAGTTAAATTTTAATAAGAAAAGTACCTAAGTAAGTACTGTTTAATATGTCTGTTTAAAGGATAATTTAGGTCTAACTCTATATGTATAAAACCAGGTTCACTGATATTATATAAGATATTAATTAATCTGATTAAACACATTTCATAGAAACCCACTGACTTAGAGTTTTTTATATTTTAGAGTTTCTAGTACTTGCTTCTATCATCTTCGACTTAAAGTATTTGTATGTTGAATATAGTTCCATAACGGTGATTATAGTGATCGTTTAATAGAGTTATAAAGAAGTCATTAACAAGTGATTAAAAAAGTAAGTAGACTGTAAACAATACATTAATCAAATACAGTAAAGAATATAAATTTTGACCACTATTTTTATGTTTATTCTACACACTTCTCTTCGTGTACTACCTTATTACTGTTTCGAATATGTTATACGGTTCTTTGACGTTTTTTCCCTCGTAAACAGAACCAGGACCCACCACCTTTTATAACTCGTGTCTTTCATTTGTAAAGTTAGGTAAAATTTCTTACTGACCCTCAAAGGAAATATTTTACTTGAGATTCACGAATGAATCACCATTTTAAAATACTATGTGAACGAAAGACTCACTTTTGTTGTAAGGAGTCTCGTCATCTGGAACAGAGATTCGTTTCGTTCCTCTTCGTTTGACGTTTTGACTAAAATCTAAAGAACATTCAAAATCGATTGGAAGAAAGATGAAAATAAGGGACATAACAATTTTCGTTGTAGGGTAACTTCTGTAGACAAAGTAATTCCGTTGACCGTTTTAAAAACTTTCTTTACTAAAGGGGGGGTGTGTGTGTTACATACCAATGGGATTAGATGATTTTTAACAAAGTTTACAATCCGTAATTTTGTCTCGTCTATACAAACTATGGTTAATTATACAAGTCCATGATATTAATTGTAAACTATTCTCATTTTCGGGGACTTGTGTTTTTTTTGGTGTTGGTGTGTTTTCGAAGTATGAGAGAATAGTGGTAATTATATCTTTAAACGAAAGGTAGAAATTTTATGTGAATTATTTCTTTTGTTGACTTAAGTAGTTGTCTATGATACAGGTGTTTTCCCGTTTACGATAGAATCCCTCCCACTACCAAAATAACAATTCAAAAGGTTATTCAAGTTTTATTTACGTATTTCAAAGTTCCAATCAAGGGAGAACAAATTATTTTTATTAGTTTCTCAGTACTTTACCTCTCTACACGTAGTTTATATTCATTCTTTTAGTTCTAAAATAAGTAGTAACATCCGGAGTCTAGATTATGAGAACTCCCAGTAAGACAAGTCACATATAACGGTTGTGATTTCAAGTTTACCCGATATGTTTAATCTGACTACAAATAGTTACTACGTCAACTCTAAAGTTAAAGGTGTATTATATAATTTAACAATTTAACACTCTATATCTTTTAATATCTTTACATTGAATCTTTTGAGTTTTTTAATCTATACCGGTGGGTGGGTCAGATCATTCATGTTATCTTCACTTTCTTCCCTTTTACTTGTGCCCTACCTAGGTCGCTTCACTTATAGTTTTTTCATAATTATGTTACTGATTTTCCGTACCGAAGAGAAGACGAAAATTCCAAGCCGAGAATTTTTGAGCAGTGAAAAGTCTCGACTATCTATTATCTTTCTTCCGTCCGCTCTTAAACGTCTTACTCTGAAACACTTTACTAGTTTCGGGTCTAAAAGTGTTTTACTGACTGTTCAGACCAGATTTTCTTCATGGTTAGGGAGTGCATTTTCTGTTACTTTTTGAAAGTTAAATTTTTGGTCTTTTGGTATAGTAATGGAGTTATTAATACGGTTATGAGAAGTGTACAGTGAGAATTTACACTTTTTACAATTGACCAATGTTTGTCTACTAGGATAAAAAAGAATGTTCAAATAAGTGATTACTAAAGTTATAACTTATTACTGATTATCCTTTTTGTGTACTGTTATACAAATGAAAGTGAATAGAAGGAAGAGATTACGACTAGGACATTGTACTTTAATCCTAAGAATTTTCCTACTTAGAGAAAGTCAACTACATCTTCTCATAAAATCAGTACTCATGTATGTAAGTCAAGTCAAGTCAAGTCAAGTCAGTGAGTCAGTACAGACTACGTACGCTGGGGTACTTAGAGTCGTGCGGTCCGGAGGGACAGGTAGTGGTCGAGTGTCTCAAGTGAGTTTGAGTGCAGGTAGATCAGCCGCTACGGTAGGTCGGTAGAGTAGGAGACAGTAGGCGAAGAGGAGGACGGGGGTTAGGGAGGGTCGTAGTCTTAGAAAAGGTTACTCAGTTGAGAAGCGTACTCTACCGGTTTCATGGCCTCAAAGTCGAAATCGTAGTAAGGAAGGTTTCTTGTGGGTCCCAACTAGAGGAAGTCTTACCTGACCAACCTAGAGGAACGTCAGGTTCCCTGAGAGTTCTCAGAAGAGGTTGTGGTGTCAAGTTTTCATAGTTAAGAAGTCGCAAGTCGAAAGAAGTGTCAGGTTGAGAGTGTAGGTATGTACTGGTGACCTTTTTGGTATCGGAAGTGATCTGCCTGTATGCAACCGGTGTAGATTAATGTCTTTTACAAACAGTGACATACCCTTGTCTACTTTTAACACTGGGTGCGAACACTATTACTGTTATTATTACTGATGTTTTGTAATTGAGTTGTATGATCGTTAAAGAATTTCTTGACTTACGGGATAAAAAACAGTCCGAAAACGAGACTATATTGGTAGTTTATTTTATTTTGTGAACGGACTGAAAATTGGCGAAATCCTTGTTATAAACATTTCTCAATTGAAACACATTTATGACACTTCAGAATTCTCTTAAAAATTTTCTTGTTTATTATACGAAATTCAGAAGACCATCGTTTTATATGTAAAAATATTATTATAAATAAAATTTAATGTCAATTAACCAAATAATACGGTTTGATATTGTAATGTAACTTCAAGATTCTTGACGGTTATAAGGTACGGATTAACTGAATCTGTTTTTCAATTTCAAAAATGTGTGAAATAAACTAAAATATAAGAGATAAAGAACTCAAATAAATACAGAAATAAAATTTTTCTGTGGGTTAGGTGACTGTTCTAATTTATGTTTGTAAAAAGACAATACACATTTTAATTTTTAAAATCAATTATACCCTACTCTTTCCCGTATTATTTAGAGACACGGACTAATACTCTCAGATTAGATATCTAATCGTGGAGTAAAGTCACGAACAACCTTTAGATTTTCGTAGAAGTTGTTGTGTAGTAGTTTTTATAAATTATAAAGAATTTCCTTTTTTAATTCTGAAATTTCAAAATCTTGACGTAACACAGATGAAATTTTCATATAATGCTACAACTGAGTTACTTTCGATTGAAGATAAACAATTCCCCCATTATAAATGAGACATCACTGTCGTCAGATTTAAAGTTAGTTAAAAATGATGATCTTTACTGAATGATTGACCCGAATCTATAGTACGACGGAGACGACGATTCAGTGAAGTCAGGACAGACTGAGACACGCTCGGGTATCTACCGTCGGGTGGTCCAAGGGGGTAGGGACCCTAAGAGGTCCGTTCTTGTGACCTCACCTAACGGTAAAGGAAGAGGTTGCGTACTTTCACTTTTTCACTTTCACTTTAGCGAGTCAGTACAGGTTGAGAAGCTCTGGGGTACCTGATGTCGGATGGTCCGAGGAGGTAAGTATCTCAAAAGGTCCGTTCTTGTGACCTCACCCCACGCTAGTGGAAGAGGCTCTATAGTAGTATGAATGTTGGTTAAGGTAATATAAGACAGTATAACCATAGTGAGCCTACTAAGATTTTGACTTAACCTAAGTAAATCTGGGTATCGAGACTACGACCCTCCCTGACCCCCGTCCTCCTCTTTCCCTGCTGTCTCCTACTCTCTACCGACCTACCGTAGTGACTGAGTTACCTGCGCTCAGACTCACTTGAGGCCCTCAACCACTACCTGTCCCTCCGGACCGCACGACGCTAAGTACCCCACCGTTTCTCAGCCCGTGCTGACTCGCTGACTTGACTTGACTTGACTCTGGGTATCGTTCCATCGTGATCACCATTCCTCGGACGGACGGTTACGTCTTCTGAATTCTCTGGTGACCCAACCCTTCTCGGAGACCTTCCCCCGTACCGTTGGGTGAGATTATAAGAACGGACCTCTTAGGGTACCTGTCTCCTCTTACCTCCCGATGTCGGGTACCCCAGAGTTTCTCAACCTTTACTGACCTTCGTTGAGTCTTACGTGTGTCTGCGTCTGATATCGATTTTATGACAACAAAAACATTATACACAGTTCGTGTGGTATTGTCTTAAACATCTTCCATTTGTAAAACTCTGTAAAAAAAATTAGATTTTTCATCCTAACTAAGGTTATATCGTAATAAACGTTACCTTCTTAAAACAAAGTAATTAGTATATCTTTTGAGTATTTAATGTTAAGATATTAAATTGTCTTTTATTTCTCTCACATGTAATCGATGATCTTATCCCGAAATTATCGAGTTTTATTTCAGACACTTATTGAAAAAATTTAAACGTTTGTAGTCTTATACCTAACTAGGAGTATTAATGTACAGGAAATTTAAATCAGACGTTTAATTTTCAAATGAGGTTTGATTCCGTCTTGTTGTTTTAGTGTACATTAATTACTGGTAAATGTTTCCAATTGAAGGGATGTAAGGAAACCCTTTATACCCTGTAAGACCCGATGACAATCTTGAGTTAGACACGAAAAACTCGAGAGATGTTCTATAACACTCCTCTCTAAACCCTAACAACGATTCAAGGTCCTGTCTGACTTCACTCCTATAAAAGTTTCCTTTCTGTCTGGACTTCGGTATTAAGTCGCACTCTCTATTTCCACCCTACACACACACACGAATCAGTGAGTCAGCATGGGTTGAGAACGTTGAGGTGTCTGACATCGGACGGTCTGAGGAGACAGGTACCTTAAGAGGTCCGTTTTTATGACCTCTCCCAACGGTAAAGGAAGAGGTTTTCCTCTTCTTTCTATAGAACCTAAACCCCCATCCTTATCTCGTCGGAACTTTTCTTATAATTGGTACTCGAGTATCTCTGAATTTGACCACAATGTAATCTTTGTCTTTTTACCGTTCGTCCCAAGTTAGTCACGTTTTGTCGCTACACGGTATGGGAGTGGTCCGAAAGTTACTCTCTCAAAGAGATCTCGATAGAGACTTTCACGGTACGTCGGGATCCTACTTGTACACAGGGTTAAACAGGACCTGGTTACGACAAATGTGGGGAAAGAGTCGTATTGATTATTGTCGTAAGGGTGAACGAGAAGTAACACAAAGGACGAGACCTATTAATTTATTATACCAATCGATACCCTCTTTTCGTCAAGGTCTCTCTTACGAAACATACGATTCACTAAGTTATTGCTTTTCGAGGGTCCCCTCACAATTCCCTTACTCTTTCCGTCTTGTCCTTTCCCCTTCTGTGGTTCCTCTTAGACGTAAGTACGTGTCAGGACGACTTGTTCCGAAATCGAACCAGGGAGTTCCCTACACACCTCATATTTATGTAGAGTCTCAATTAAGGTAGGACTCCCCACCTACGACTCAAAAGTAATAGAACACGGGATCAGTAACCGTTTCCCACAGGGGTCCACGAAAGTCGAGAGACATCCTCATCCACTCCACCGAGGTCACCGTTTCCTGTCAGGGGGTTCTTTCTTGCTAGCATTCGTCGTCGAACCTATACTTCCCGTGTCTCTCTATTTGATATCTATTCCTTAAACCTTGTTTCTTGGTCGTCGATAATGATGTCAGTAGGACACACCGTTTGAGGTCTCCCGAGTGTTCTGAGTGAGACTGGGTGAGACATATCCGACAAATAATTTAATTCAAGGTACTTACTAAGTCACTCAGACAGTATGGAGTCTTTTAACATACTTAAAAGATTAGTCATATACTTGTGTATAAGGATCTTTCCCTCGAAGGAGCATCGAGTCAGCCATTTCGTAGTCGGACGTTACGTCCTCTGGACCCAAGTTAAGGACCCCGTCCTTCTAGGGGACCTCTTCCTTTACAGTTGGGTAAGGTCATAAGAACGTACCTCTTAGGGTACCTACCTCCTCGGACCGTCCAATGTCAAGTACCCTAACGTTCTCATAGTCGTAGGATCTCTCTCTTATCAAAAGAAGTCTAATAAAAAATTTTTAGAGTACTAGGTTTACGCTAAGACATCTGAAGCGTTCTCTTTGAAGTTCTTTGGGTCACAAAACACGTTAAGTATGTACACAGACATTGAGAAATATCACAATCAACGAGTCACTACAGGCTGAGAAACGCTGGGGTACCTGACATCGGGTGGTCCGAGGGGACGGTATTCTAAAAGGTCCGTTCTTATGATATCACCCAACGGTAAGGGAAGAGGTCTCCTAGAAGGGTTAGGTCCCTAGTTTGTGTCTAGAAGGTGTACCGTCCGTCTAAGAATTGACAGACTCGGTGGTTTCTTCAGTATTGAGAAATCCATTTCTTTGTTAAGGGTCATTGGAGTATGCATATTTTATCTAAAAATTTAAAAAACGTATCCGGGGAGTCTTCATTCTTTATGTATGACCCCTTAAGTTACGACGACCTTTGAGTCTTAGTGATTCACTGAAATTCAGTCGACTACTACGACTTAAAATTAGGAAGATGACTTGCTAAATAGTCCCGTATATATACAATGTTGTAAAATAAAAAGGAAACGGTTAGATAGTCACCTGATGTCTAAATTAGTTTCAACTAGTCATTCTACCAGTCTTCTTCGAACCACTCCAACATCTTTTATACCTTATTTGGCGAAAGTGTTCACTCGATCGTTTGAAAAGGTAAAAGGAAAAAGAGTCATTGATATACAACCTATGAGGGAACTTGCGTTAGTCCGTTGTGTCGAGGATTGATCCGGTTGTTACTTATTACATAATAAAGAGAGGAGTGTATGACTAGTGGTGGAAGTCGTGGTCATGACGACTATGGAGGATTAAGAATGAACGGAGTAGTGTGGGATTTTCACACTGTAATCACAAACAAATAAATAAAGATTCTGTAAATTGTTGAAGAATCATACTCTCTACATCACCATGAAAGTTTAAGAGTAGAATTTCAAAGGAGAGAGTTTACCAAAAATAAGGTGAAACTTGACATTTTACATAAGGAGAATTAATTTTTAAGAGTTGTAGATTAAAATTTCCATAAAAGATAGATCAGTAAGAATAGAGTCTTCAAAAGTAATACAATGGTAAAAAGGTGTGGTGAATTATTCTTTGTGTTCAGTATAAGTTTACTCTTTTAATTGGTAATTTACTTTTCTTTGTAATTTTTAATTTATTAATATACAGACAGTTTTACTTAAAGTTCCTGGTTAAACACTAAACTTTATAATTGTTATTAGTGGTACTTTTTGATGTAGAGAAAAGACTGTAAATGGATTATAAAAGATACAATAAATAAGAATATTAGTACTAAAAAGAGAAACTTAAGTTTGAAATATGTTGAGAGTTATTGAAAGTATCAAGTATGAAATAAAAATGGTAGTAAAGGGTTGTAAGGGGTGGACATTTTCGAAGAGATGTACCTAACTAAACTAATTTCGGGATACAGAGTAATAATACTGGAGAATCAGGATGTGGGATTAAGAAAGTAAGGTAGAAAGAGACACCTCGTCAAAGATCTTTTGTGACGAATCCGAAGTGTCCAGGATCAGATGTTGAGTCGTCTTTGGTATTAAGGATTCATCAAGTTACTCTTTACTAAGTACGTTGTGCTTCTACACAAGAAAAATGGAAAATCTGGTTCTTAATGTACAGGATGTGTAAGAGGGTGTGAGGGGTTGAGATTTGGAGGAAGTAAGACTTACGTCTTTGGTAATAATATTCAATCAGAGACTGTTGGTTTCGTTGTACCTTTGACGACCTCTTTGGTTCTCGCTCTTGGATCTTTCATGGGGTACGAGAACATCTGACGGAACAAATAATTCTCCACTGTCGTGAAGAATTACGAACGAGAATTACTACGAGATGAGAGAAGGAGGTTCGGATCAAATGGTTCTACTTTGTAGATCCTTTTATTTGTTTTTAGTAATCATTTACTATTTCAGAGGACTTGTGTCAAGTCTTTTGTCATGGGTTTTAAAAGGTGAAAATCCTGGTCACATCGTTAAACCTTTTATAAAGATTACGGACTAAACCCAGTACAATTCCGTTTCCCGTCTTTTTGTTACAGACTATATGAATTTAGGTCCTTGTAACTCACTACCGATATAAGTAAGGTGTACAACGATCGAAAAATTATATTACGACTCTCACCCAAGATACGCACAATCAACGAGTCAGCACAGGCTGAGACACTGGGGTACCTGTCATCGGGTTGTCCGAGGAGACAGGTGCCTTAAAAGATCCGTTCTTATGACCTCACTCAACGGTAAGGAAAGAGGTCCCCGCTAGAAACATTCATCATTAATGAAAGGACTATGGATAGTAGTGTTCTGACTTCTACTTTAATTCCTTGACATTGTACATCTACTTCATTACCGTCATTTCATTACGGATTTTAGGAGGTTCGGTCCGAAGCGACCAAAATCTTTTTCGTCTCCTTGGTCTCTAGTTTAACGGTTGTAGGAGACCTAGTAGCTTTTTCGTTCTGTCAAGGACTTTTTGTTGATAAAGACGAAATAACTGATACTGTTTCGGAAACTGACACACCTAGTGTTCTTTGACCTTTTAAGACTTTCTCCACCCTTATGGTCTGTGGACTAGAAGGAGAACTCTTTGGACATACGTCCAGTCCTTCTTTGTCAATCTTGACCTGCACCTTGTTTTCTGACCAAGGTTTATCCTTTTCCTCATGTAGTTCCGACATATAACAGTGGGACGAATAAATTGAAGACACGTCTCATGTAGTACTCTTTACGACCCGACCTCTTTCGTGTTCGACCTTAGTTCTAACGACCCTCTTTATAGTTATTGGAGTCTATACGTCTACTGTGGTGGAGATACCGTCTTTCATTTCTTCTTGATTTCTCGGAGAACTACTTTCACTTTCTCCTCTCATTTTTCAACCGAATTTCGAGTTGTAAGTCTTTTGATTCTAGTACAGTAGACCGGGGTAGTGAAGTACCGTCTATTTACCCCTTTGTCACCTTTGTCACCGACTGAAATAAAAAGACCCGAGGTTTTAGTCACGTCTACCACTAACGTCGGTACTTTAATTTTCTGTGAATGAGGAACCTTCCTTACAATACTGGTTGGATCTGTCGTATAATTTTTCGTCTCTGTAATGAATCGGTTGTTTCCAGGTAGATCAGTTCCGATACCAAAAAGGTCACCAGTACATACCTACAGTCTCAACCTGATATTTCTTTCGACTCGTGATTTCTTAACTACTGAAACTTGACACCACAACCTCTTCTGAGAACTCTCAGGGAACCTGACGTTCCTCTAGGTTGGTCAGGTAGGATTTCCTCTAGTCAGGACCCAGAAGTAACCTTCCTGACTACAACTTCGACTTTGAGGTTATGAAACCGGTGGACTACGCTTCCTGACTGAGTAACCTTTTCTGGGACTACGACCCTTTCTAACTTCCGTCCTCCTCTTCTCCTACTGTCTCCTACTCTACCAACCTACCGTAATAGCTGAGCTACCTGTACCCAAACCCACCTGAGATCCTCGACCACTACCTATCCCTCCGTACCACACGACGTCAAGTACCCCAACGTTTCTCAACCTGTGCTGACTCATTGATTTGACTTGACTTGACTTGTACCTCTATTTTACAAGACCTATCTCTTAAACCAAGGATCAGTTTCGTAACTATGACGTTAGTGTTATAGAACTGAGTCAGTCTAGACGAAGTAGAAGTTGTAGGTTTCATAAATATACGTCAGTTCCACTTATAAATTTTCTTGATTAACTGAAAAGGAAAATGAAGCTATGACACTCTCAGGACGGGGGAACAACTAGAAAAATAGTGGTCTTAAAAAAGGGTAAAAAGATAAAGACATTACCGTCCGAATAAAAAGATGGACCGGTTCATACAAGTCCTTTAGACAACAAATCAGAAATTCAGTACAGACTGGGAAAACAGTGGGGTACCTGATATCGGGTGGTCTGAAGAGACAGGTACCCTAAAGGGTCCGATCTTATGACCTCACTCAACGGTAAAGGAAGAGGTCCCCTAGAAGGGTTGGGTCCCTAGCTTAGGTGCAGAGGACGAATCGTCCTCCTAAGAAATGGTGACTCAATGGACCATTCTACCAAACCCTTTATTTATGTACGTATAGTTTTTTGTGGACAGTAGATTACCCTTTTTTTCTGTACATTAATCGTTTCACAACTGGGGTTTAAGGTCGTAGAAGTCAAGTCAAGTCAAGTCAAGTCAGCGAGTCAGCACAGACTGAGACGCTGGGGTTCTTAGCGTCGTGCGGTCCGGAGGGACAGGTAGTGGTTGGGGGTCTCAAGTGAGTCTGAGTGTAGGTAACTCAGTCACTACGGTAGGTCGGTAGAGTAGGAGACAGCAGGGGAAGAGGAGTACGGGGGTCAGGGAGGGTCGTAGTCTCGGAAAAGGTTACTCAGTTGAGAAACGTACTCCACCGGTTTCATGACCTCAAAGTCGAAATCGTAGTAAGGAAGGCTTCTTTAGGGTCCCGACTAGAGGAAGTCTTACCTAACCAACCTAGAGGAACGTCAGGTTCCCTGAGAGTTCTCAGAAGAGGTTGTGGTGTCAAGTTTTCGTAGTTAAGAAACCACGAGTCGAAAGAAGTGTCAGGTTGAGAGTGTAGGTATGTTCTGATAACCTTTTTGGTATCGGAACAGATCTGCCTGGAATCAGTCGTTTCATTACAGAGACGAAAACTTATACGAGAGATCTAACCAGTATTGAAAAGAAGGTTCCTCATTCGTAGAAAATTAAAATACCGACGTCAGTGGTAGACGTCACTAACACCTTGGGTTTATTTATTTCAGACTGTGACAAAGGTGACAAAGAGGTAGATAAAGGGTACTTCACTACCCTGGCCTACGGTACTAGAAGCAAAAGACTTACAACTCGAAATTCGGTTGAAAAAGTGAGAGGTGAAAGTGAAAGTAGTTCTCGGAAAAACAAGGAAAAGTGAAAGACGGTAGAATCTGTAGAAGTCAATTCCTGTAGAAGTTAATTTCCTTCACCATCTAGTATTCTATGTTTAGGTAAATTTCTAAAACGAAATCATGGATCTTTGTTATAAAACGTTAGTAGATACTAATACGATGACTATGAATTTATGTGATGTTTACTTTTTTTGTCTAAAAGACTGAAATTGGGAAAGTTCTTAATTCTGAGATTTTCTGTAGTATTCACTTCAGCGAGTCAGTACAGGCTGATAAACACTGGGGTACCTGACATCGGATGGTCCGAGAGTCCTCGGACAGTCAGGTACCTTAAAAGGTCCGTTCTCATGACTTCACCCAACGGTAAAGGAAGAGGTCCCTAGAAGGGTAATATTCTGTTGTGGTTTATGACTGAACGTACACCTCGTTGTCCTTGAGAGTAAGTAACGACCACCTTCACTTTTACCATGTCGGTAAAGTTTTCTGTCACATCGTCAAAGGATGTTTTGATTTGGTTAAGAATAATAGGTCAAGTCGTGTACATGAGGAACTATAAATGGGTTTTATTGACTTTTCAATACAACCGTGTTTTTGGACGTGTCCCTACAAGTGTCTGTGAAACAAGTATTGATGGTTTTGCACCTTCGTTGATTCGAAGGGAGGTCGTCCACTTACCTATTCGTTTTACACCATCTGTGTCCATTCCTTATAATAAGTTACGATTTTACGTTACTCGATAATGCGGTACCTTTATGTACCTCATTTTTGAATTTACGTATAATGATTCACTTTCTTCGGTTAGAATTTTCCGATGTATAATATATTGTAAGATCCGTTTTAATACTTCTGTTATTTTTTCTGGTCACCGAACGTCCCGAATTCACTTTTCATACCCTACTTATTTGTCTTATGTTTCTTCAGAATCCCGTCACTTTGATGAAATACTATGATATTACCACTTATGGAAAGTAATGTGTAGACAGTTTTGTCTTACGTTTGTTGTTGTCACTTGGGGTGTCATTTGATACCTGAAATGTACTGTTACTACACAGTTACATTCAAGTAACTAATATTGTTTCCACGGTGAGACTACTCCATACAATCATTCCCTCCAACACGTACACTCCTGTTCTCTACATACCCTTGAGGGTCATGGAAGGTAAAGAACACTTGGGTTCTTTTCTTCTTTTTTTTTACGAGATTTTTATTTAAGATAAATTTTCTCTGTAAAGTATAAGAAAAGTTTTACAAATAACCTATTTCCTATAGAAATTATTCAAAATTCGACCATATGGAACACGTATCGTATCAGAGATCGTGAACACCAATATTTATTACCACTTACCGATCTATTTTACCTTATTCTTCTTTACACGATAAGTTCTACTATTGTTACTTAATTATAAAAAGTTCATTCAAAGCCTTTGTTGACTGAAGAAGTGTCGTCCGTAAATAGTATCGAAAATGATACGTTTATGTAAAATATTGATAGGTACTCCTAAGATAGTACGGTGTAAGATGTTTGAATGAACTATTATTTGAGTAAAAAACATTCGTAAAGAACTTCGGTTTACTTGACTGACTTGTACGAAAACCTTTACGAGAATAAGTGAGACAACGAAGATAAACCAACACTCTTGACAGTAAAACTGTCTATTTTAAGTAAGACGGTTATAAGAACTGGTGTATTTTTATTTACTTCGTCCTGAGGATGGGAATTCTTGAAATAGGACACACACCTACCCCCTCTCCCGTTTGTAAATGGTATGTCGAATCGTTTACTATCCTATTTTTATATGTCTTATGTCTAACATGCTTTATGTACTCAACAGTAACAAGATTTGGACCCAGTAATCTGGGTCTTACACTCGGTCTAAATAGAGTATAGCGGACAAAAATATTTATTTTAAAATAACCTTGTGTCGGTACTCGTAAGTAAATACATAACAGACACCGACGAAAAGGTCTCAACTTATCAACACAACCCGGTAGACCAGGGGTTTAGGATTTTATAAATAATAGATCGGGAAACGTCTTTTTCAACCGGTTGATCTATCTATATTTTTATCGAGTGAGAATCGGTACCTACGAGATTTGACCTCCTTTATTTACCTCGGAACACCTTTCTTACGATCAATTATTTCTTATAATAATAAAGTAGTCTTTAAAACATACAAGGTATTCTGTATTGGTTTATAATTATGTAAGATTACACCATCCCACTAGGTGACAAGTCTTCAGTCCTTTGAGTGAAGGAACAAGAGGAGTACATTTCAATAGAAACCTAATGTCTTAGATTGAAAAGACGATCAAAATTTTATACAAATAAAAGTACATTGTGTGTGGAACCGATTTCGAAAATACGTACATAATATCCGTGAACTTATAACTTAAAAGTAAAATAACTCCCGTTTAATAATCGTCAACAAGAGACGTTCCTGATCTTAAGATTTTTATTATCTCTCCTATACTTTGATTCAGTTCTTTGTAAAATCTGAGATAGTGAACAAAAAGAAAAAGTAAAGTACCCTTATTTAACTCAAAAATTCTTCGTAAGAATTCCATTTCCCTGTTTTTTTGATGAAAACCTTTGTAGACTAACTTCCTGATCATCTTAGCAATCGATACAATGTTTTTTATTCAGGAAAATAAAGTTTATCATTACTCATTGAAAGGGGGAAGGGACTTTAATGGTTTAAGTATTAAAAATTATTAATTTTTACGGTCATTTTGTTTTGTTGACCAAATAAATAACTTAAATGACCGGTAAAGTGAAACAAGAAAACAAATCTATTTAATAAAACCGTAGCATTATGATTTGGAAAGAAGAAAGGAGGGAACCAACAACCCGACAGTAAAAAGTAAATATAGGAATCTAAGTTGTTTAGTGACGTTTACGAACTTATTAGATTGATATCGATACTTCCGTGAGTCAAAGAAATTAATTTAAATAAACGGACTTCGTATATACAAAATTTTATAGTCATCATTGTCGTAAGGTGAAACCCTATAGACCACGAAATTAAAGAGAAGAAAGTAATCTGTGGAGTACTTCTTCGACCTCTAAAAGAAGTATATTATTCGAGTTTGATTAAAATTCTGTTATGGATTTATTTCTTAAAAATTTGGTCCGATAGTGTAGAAAGATTTCTTACATAAAGTTGTTCGTGAAACGAAATTTTTAAATTTTGATCTGAATTCATATGGTTCATCAAGGGTAAAAAGTAGTACTAAGGTTAATAATATTTTTAGTCTCTTTAGATAGGAAAATAGTTATCGTTTTAGACTTATATCTGACTATTAGACTAAGAAAGTCTTTCACAGAAGATATACTTAAGGTTGAGTTCCGGATTTGATACGAGAAAATTTTTATCGTAAATGTCACTACACGAATCTTTGGGGTTCTGATTTTTAGGTCAGACAGAAAACGGACACGTAACGATATTACAAAACCTTTAAACATTTGTACTAACTAATACCAGAGAGACTCAGTAATTATAGTACAATTAATTTATGTAAAATATTATAGTATATGAAAGTTTACTTCGGAAAGTCAAAAATCCTTGAAAAAAAATATCAAATAATGAACTCAAGGATATAACTATAATAAAAATACCAATACATGTATTCTAGGTAAAAAGAAAAGTACATAAGACTTGATAAGTTCAAAAATAAATTATAGAATAACGTTACCGTGTATAACACTGAAAAATGGTACTATTTAAACTTTACGAGGAGAACATCGACTCGACCGTTTCTTAGACGGACTCTACGTCCTCTGGACCCAAACTAGGGACCCAACCCTTATAGGGGACCTCTTCCCTTTCCAATGGTTGAGGTCATAAGACCGGACCTCTTAATGTATCGGAAATATCAGGTACCCCAACGTTTCTCGACCTGTGTCGACTTACTGAAAGTGAAAATAAAGAACGACGATTCAACGAAGTCAGCACAGACTGAGACACGCTGGGGTATCTACCGTCGGGTGGACCGAGGAAGCAGGGACCTTAAGAGGTCCTTTCTTGTGACCTCACCCAAAGGTAAAGGAAGAGGTATTCGTTTCGAATTTAACGGAGTAGAGAAAGAGAAAAGAGTTCATAGTGGTGTTTGTCTCGTAATATTTGTATGAAACATCGTCTATCATCTAAAAAAAGGAAAATTTATCTGATACTTATAGTTAGTAAAAAGAGTAAAACGAACTTGTTAAAAGATACGAACTATTTGTTATATTTGCGTCTTGAGGTCCTCTAGAATTCGTTCTATTTTTCTGTCTGGTAGTATCAATCCGTGTATGTTGTTCGTTTATGGTTTCCATGTTTACATTATACATTAAATTAAGATTGTGGTCAGTCTTCTTTTTCTGTTGTTTAGGTCCTTCTATTTGCATTCTTCTTTACGATTGAAAAGTGGTCTTTGTTGTCTTTGGTTTTCCGTTACTTTGTAGAGATTCTCTCTTCCTTTTGTCAGTTAAATTATATAAGATAAGACGTTTTAGTAAGAGGTTTTCACTTTTAATTTCTTTCCTTTGAAATCTATTCGTTTCCGACTCTCTTAAACGATGGTGAGAAGTCAAACTTCTCTTACTTTGGTGAATATTTGTACATACATGTTCTTGAATTCTCGTAGATTTTACTATCAAACAATTTGATTTTTTTGAAAGTAATAAAAGTGGTCAAAGTAACTTTCTACATCTTAAAATCTAACATTCTTCAGACGTTTCAGTCTAACGCATCTCCCTATATTTCATATATATTCATAAGTATTTTATTTTATGTATAGTGTATCCTACCCTTCCCAAATTTACTTTCGTATGGTAACCATTCAATGTTATGTTGTTTACCGTATACTATGTATATATTATAATAAATCGATTTCTATGTATAATATTGGAGATCTTTGAGGAGATTTGTGTGTGTACGTGTGTGTGAGTGTTTCCACTAATCTAAGTCTATCTCCCTTTTCAATTTTGACTTATACTTTTGTATAAACTAACTCTTTTCATTCCGTATGGTTTCTTTTTTCTTGTGTTCTTTCTTTAATTTATTCTATGTCTTGAGAATCACTATCGGGTTGGCATGGTTATTGATATCATTTATATTTACCTAAGTCTTTTTAGATTAATTTTCAGTCTGTAATAGTGTTACTTAATTTATCTTTGCTCTGTCTTAATATCCATCAATCGGCTTATGTGTGATTTCATTCATTTCTGTGTTTACCAAACGTTTAATTTCTTCCCTTTCTTTTCATATGTTTCATTTATAAATAGTACTCTTTTGACCACACAAATTTTACGTCTACTTTTATCTGTCATGTCTGTGGTTAAGACCCTCTTAATAGTCATTACTAACCATAAAGTATTATTGTTTTCCACTTAAGTGTTTTTCAAGATTGTTAAAATTTATACATCCATGAAACATTGTTTTAAAGTATCTTACACTTCCTTTTTACCTGAGTTGATTACCTTCTTTTTCTGTTTGGGTAGTAGTATCAACTTCTTCAATTCCTTTAATTATGAAGAAAGAATGACAATTGAAATGACCTTTAACAATTATATATTCTTTTATTATAATAGTAGGTTGTGACGGATTATCTGTAAATACCTTGTGGTGTAGGTTTATCTTACATGTAGGAAAAAATTTACATCTATCTTGTGACAGGTTCTGTTTCGTGTAAGATTCGGTATTTTGTTCAGAGCTATTAAATTTTCGTAATTTATTATATCTTATATAAGAGACTGGTTTTGTCTTATACATGTCAATAATTTTTGTCATTGTAGAGATTCTTTTGGAGTTTATTAATCTTTTTCGTTTTACTGAAGGTTGATTGAGTGTCTAGTTTCTTTTTAGTGTTTTCTTTTTTTAATTATAAAAATTGATTTACTGTTATATTGTGTCATATAGTTTTAAATCTTTTACATCAAAGTGTCCACAAATTTTATTTTAAATAAGTTTATCTCTTGGTCTACTGATGGTCACGAACAAGTCCGGGAAGACCCTTATATCATTGTTTTTGAGGTGTTTGTACCCCTATTAAAACTTCTGATCCCTATTAAAAAGAGAATAATGTCATCTTTCTCGCAGTCTTATACTAGACTTAGAGACGGTGTGGAGATCGATCGAGTTGTAATGGAACAGAACCAAAGACAAATCGTTTTATACCTATTATTATAGATCATTGCGACGTGACACCACTACTATCCTATTTTTCAGTTGTGTGTCAGGATTGTGTCTTCTGTTCGTTATAGTTATTAATAATTATTATAATGATAGAGGATCTTATTACGTAAAAGATAGAAGAGAATTATAGAGAAGTTAAGGTGACAAAGTTGAGTTTGTCTTCGAGACTATAAGGGGTAAACGAGGTTCTTAAAGTATGGGACACAATACTGTGACGTTCTACGGAAGACAACCATCGAGAAAAGTATGGTAGTAATGTAGTCAGTGAGGTACAAAGGTCAAGTTGATGAGTCATAGAAGACTCGAGAAACAATTAGAAGTGATCACATAGTGACTGTAAGTATTGGTTAAATTAAATCCAAAATTTATATAGTTCTGAAGGTCACTCCTGTGACTATAGAAAAATGGACAGTAATCAAAGAAATACCGATTTTTAGAGTAGTCCTTAAGACGAAACTTTATAAAAAATTACGAAAAACGAATCTTTAAATGTACCGGTTGTCGTACCGACAGTCAACACTATAAATAAAATACTGATTTAGTATAAATAAATAATATAAATATATTATTTACTTTAGTATAATATTAATATTTATATTATTTAATATAAATAATATCCCATTATCATCAGTTTTAAAGGTACTACTCTGTGAGAGTTTCTAAGTTATACAACTAATATAAAAACTTCAGAATAAATTATGTTGATATATTTTATAAGTAAAAACAAAGGAGATGTACTGAGGAATAACCTAGAAAGGTGTGGTGTTTAGTCAGTCAGTTGTGTGAGTGTACTAAACACGTGGTTTCTACTGTAATAACAAGTCCCAACTGGAATGGTGTCCCATACACTTTCACTCATAGTTTTAAATTAAGATTTAAATCGGGACATTATGTAGTTAACACCTTATCCTTATAAATGACTAGACGATGTTCTTCTCAAGTGTAAATTTCGTCTCCAAACTCAGAATCCATGGAGCTTACATTAAAGTGTCAACTTAAATGACCGTACCATTAAATAGTTTAGTCTAGTCATCTCGATCCCTCTTTTTACTTAATGTTCACCTTTGTAGTAAAAGAATTGTTCAAGTGTTATAGTTAAACGTATAGGTTTGTCAGTCGGGGTATCCCCTATAAACAGTTTAAAACCAAGAAAAGAAAGTACACGGACGATAGTTGATAATGAACGAGTTAAGAAAGAGAGGAAGTGAAAGTCCAAGTAAACGTCGGAGACGTCTTATAACCCAACCGGGTTTCGTTGAAGGATAGATGGGGATATGTTCGGAATGGTTCGGAGATACGAGTGTATAAGACAGGTACATAAAGTGGTTGATGTTAGACTTCTGTACTGAGTTTTAATAAATTATATAGGTAGAAACAAATCGAATTACTGATTTATCATTATTCTATAGGACCTCTACAGAAGGGACTATCGAGTCAACCATTTCTTAGACGGACGTTACGTCCTCTGGGGCTAAGGACCCAGTCCTTAAGGTCATTAGAACCCGATAGGAACACCAAGTCGACCATTTTTTTAGGCGGACGTTGCACACTCTGGACCCAATCTAGAGACCCAGCCTTTATAGGGGACCTCTTCCCTTTCCGATGGGTGAGGTCATAAGTCCGGACCTCTTAAGGTACCTGACATATCAGGTACTCCAGCGTTTCTCGGTCTGTGCTGACTCGTCGAAAGTTATAGGACCTTTATGTAGGGTCACAAACGGACTCAATGTCCTTCCCTCTCCTACAAGAATAGATAGACTGACTTCAGTACATCTGACACGAAGTATAAGAATTGGTCCTGACAAGATTCAATAACACCCTAGTGAAGAAAGAACTGCACATACACACACACACACACATACACACACACACACACACACAATCAGTGAATCAGAATAGACTGAGAAACGTTGGCACATCTGACATCGGGTGGTCCAAGGAGAAAGGTACCCTAAGAGGTCCGTTCTTATGACGTTACCCAACGGTATAGGAAGAACTGTACTCGGTGTTGAATATCAAGATCTTCTTGGGTAAGAACGGGATTAATTTATGGAGAACGAATGTTTCGTCTGATGTAAGAGATGGACTTCCGTGATACACTTCTTGACATTTCCTAGACTCAAAAATAAGAGGAATATGAGATTGTTCGGTCGGCCGATATGCTAGTATTTGTATTTACGATAGTCTTCTGTTCACTCTCTGTTTCCTCAAATGATGAACCTCGTCATCGTCATAGGTCTGATAGTCGTGAAGAGACTCAAAGACTTGGGACTAAGGGTGTACTGTTACACTTCTCCCGGTCCACTGTAAACGTGTGAGTCACCTAATGTAATGTTCCTCTTTGAGACTCGAATTCCTTGGACTCAGAAGATAGTCCCTTTCCTTGATTATTGTGTACTCGTAAAACGAGACCTCCTTCTACGACAGAGACAGAAGGTTCCTCCAAGTGATATGTTTGTAGGAACTTTTATGTCAGGTCCTGTCACTATCAGTCACGAGACGAGTATTCTATCCGTCTTTGTACTCTCTGGAAAACCTCTTGGTAGTGTCCTTCTCGTGACTTCAGTTTCGGTCCCGTTCCTTAGTACAGGTGTTAAAATTTGACGATAACGTCTATTTTCTTGAGGAAGTTTCTCCTCTAAGGAAACCCTTTTTATTAATCTACACGTAAGTTATAAATGTAGTAGGATTAGTTTAAAGTTTATAAAATTTGGTGTAGAGTTGAATAATATTGAATCGTACCAGAATGTCTTTAGAAGGTTAATAACGATAGACCTACGGTGTGTTACCAATTTATACAATGTGTAGAGTCTTCAAACCGGAAATATTATATTTTGATGGTTCCAAACACCTTTCATCTTATAGATTAAGTGACTGAAATAAGAAGTAGGAAACAAACCGTAATACGACTCAATCAGAACTGAGTATCTTTAACTATTGTTTTTATATCTCTGGGTATAACGTATGTGGTACCGATGATCTCTTTAGGTCACAGATTTTTGTATTAAATACTATGGTCACATCTATTCATTAGTTATACCGTAACTTTGTAAAAATTTTTACCCAGTCTTTTATACAAAAACTCCTTTACTACTAGATATACACTCTTTACTTACTCATAATTGGTTCATGTGACTCTCACTAAAAGTCAGTTTACACAACATACTAAACAGATGACTTTTTAGATAGTTTCATAAGAAATAAAGACAATGTCATAAGAAAGATTGACAAGAAAGGTCGTAAAAAAAACTAAGGAAAAACTGATATGTAGAGACAAATTTAATGAATAGAGTAGAATTATAAAGTATATTCTATAACTAGTACGAATAAAATTTGAGGGACAGACTATTAACATTATAGAGACAGTATAGACTCAGATCTAGACTACTGACAAAACAGAAAAGTCTGACTCTCGATAAAACGGAAAACAAAACGGAACATCACAAAACTACTTTAGGTCCGGACTATATAACCCATTGTCCTTGACTCCACTTCTCCTGAAATCACACTCCAAAATATAATTGGACCGACTCTCAACCCGATACAAATTACAAACAAGGTCTCCGAAGTTTAAGGAGATTACAGGAATACGGAATCCGAAGGGTTCTTGAGGAAGAATTTATCTCAAACCCGGAATGTCGAGGATGTCAACAATATGATATCAGTACTACTGTACGTCTATTCTTTAACTGTACCCCTTCTCAGATATTAAAAGACTAATTTAGAGTGATAAATCACCTGGACATAGAAAGAGGTCACTATATCAAAAGGGAGAAACGAAGGATTAGAGAAAGGATCGACGTTGTAAGAGTAAAATAAAGGATCTTAGGGATTGAGAACAACTGGTAGAAGGAAGGGAATTTTATATGTCCTTTCGACGTCCCGGACCTCACTCTACTGAGAGAAGATGACCCTATTCCGAGACGGTTTTACAAAAAGGGGGTCACATCTGAAACAATTCCTCTCAAGAGACAATTCCTCTGGGTAAGGAGTTGTTAATGAGGAGGTAAGAGGAACGGTCACGGTCTCTCCTTAGAAACGTCCAGAAGGAATACTTCTCGACCATCCCAAGGACCTCCATAAGGTGATCCTTACGACTGAGGTTGACGTCGGGATCAATCAGAGAGTAGGATTACGGTCAGGCGTTAGTTCGAGGTCTTTATATAGGTTTCATGGTGAATACCGATGGTCGAATATAGAGGTCACTGAAATCTAGGTCATTGGTTTAAAATAGATTTAGAATAACTTATATTAGACAGACAGATCTGAACTCTCCAGTAAACGAAAATTTGAATAAACCGAGGTTTTTTTCAGTGACTAAAAGTCATAAAAGTTGATAAAGAATATTCCTATCTTCACTGTCGAAGGTTCAAGAAATGTATAGTCTCGATTCTGATCCACAGGTAAAGACATAAAATTTATAACGTCATAAATTAAGAAAAGATATTCTTTAGGTTTGTATGTCTTTTCACTTTTCTTATTATATTAATGTGTGAATATCTGTCGTGAATGCCTCTTCCGTTACCGTTGGGTGAGGTCATGAGAACGGACCTTTTAGGATACCTACCTCCTCGGACCATCCGACGTCAGGTACCTCAGTGCTTCTCAGCCTGTGCTGACTCACTGAAGTGAAAGTGAAAAGGGAAAGTACGTGACCTCTTCCTTTACCGTTGGGTGAGGTGACAACAACGGACCTCTTAGGGTCCCTGTTCCCCTCGGACCACCCGACGGCAGATACCCCAGCGTGTCTCAGGTTGTACTGACTTCGCTGTCGTCGTCGTCCTCGTCTGTCGTGAATGTAAATTATTGATAAATGTGTGGTGGTATGACCGAAGTTAATAAATAAAGTGTACAAAAAACACAAAAAAAATTAGTTAACGTTGATAACATTATAAAATGGGGTTTATTCTTATAAAGAATGTATGACCGGTGTTTTGATAGGATGAATTGTTTTGACTGTTATTAGAGTTTTGTCGTAGATTAATATTCGGGTATAAGTCTATAAGGGTTCTCTGGGTTGGTCATGTCGAATAATCAAATTTGGTTATTAGTCAATACTCGATACTGAACACAAAATAAAAAAAGAGAAAATTTACGTAAAATTGAATCTTGTTTGATGGAAAAAAAAAGGTACCGTAACTAACAACTTGTATTTTCCGGTCGACATGATATCTTACAGACTACAAAATGTAAAACACAGAAAAAACACTAGTGAAAAAAGAGGTAACAGATAGAAAAGACATTTAACCTTCAATTTAGATTTTTATTCAGAACTCATACTAGTAAAGTTGTTCTGATGAAACACCTACTTTGACACATGGAGTGTACGTAGTACAGTCTTTCATAGATTTCGGTCGACAAGACGATCATCACTACGATATGAACCGGTTACGTAATTCTACTCTGATCGGTCGTACGAGATCCAAAGGGTACCGTTGGTTTTTATTAGACAAGGGAGGGATAGGAAATGATCCTCCGGTACGGGATGTTCCCTCTTGGTGGGTTCAAGGGTGAAAGGGGTCTAGTCGGGTTCATGTCAACACCATCCAACACCAGATGATTGGACTTAAGACAAAATGTACTTCTCCTGAGTAGATTAAGTGTTTTCACACAAAACCCGTCGTAGACAGACCTGTTAATATACGACTAAAAGTAAAACCCTTCTAGTGCAAAACGTTACATCTTTTGTGTAAACTCATTCTAATCTGTCTTTCATATCTAAGTTCATTTTATATGAACCGGGCTTACTCCTTCTGTGTCCGGAACTCGCGTACTCATTAATCTTTTTAATCTGTCTTACGTTCTTTATAAATCTATCATTTACCTATCTTTGGAGTCTAAAGATGTTCGTTTTTAGAAATGTAAACGTCAATTGTAGTTTGTAGAGGAACGGAAAGATTACTTTGTTTCTGTTAGTTTTATAACATACCTTATTGACTTTCGTCTCTAAAACTCATCCAGTATTCATGACATAAACACTGTGATTTATTAAAGTCCAAATGAGTCTTGAAATTGTAATTTTACTTTTCTTTCTAACAAAGATTAGGTTCATGTCACATACATGTTAAGTTCAGGTATCAACACATCAAAGGTAATAAGTATCTTCGTAGGGTTTTACTTCCTGGACTATTTTGACAATTCTCCTTTGGACGTGACCTGGTTTACTGTTCCTTCTGTTAAGTTCTGATAACGTTATCCCCTCTCTCTGACTTGAGTTGAAAGGTCTTTGTTTTCGGTCCTCCTAGACGGTCAACTCCCCTACTTTCACATGACCTCCTGAGACTCCTTCCTCCTCCCCACACGGGCTTCACTAACCAGGTAAACACAGACGACGAACACTAAATACCTTCCATCCGAGTATGGGAACGAGTCTCTGATCCTATGTCTTCGGACAGAACTACTGACGTAATGTTTTTCTACCTAGGGTTCAGGGTTTCTTTATATAAGGATCCAACGTCCTCCGAATGTGGAGGTTTCTCGTCTTTTTCTTAAATGTTGCCGTTGAAAAGATGTCATTTCAAAGATTCTTTTCCCTCAAATATCAGTCTCCAGTACTTTCCTTGTTATTTTCTTTTCACTTTCACTTTCAGTGAGTAAGGAGAGACTGAGAAACGCTGGGGTAACTGATATCAAGTACCTTAAGAGGTCCGGTCTTATGACCTCACCCATCGGAAAGGGAAGAGGTCCTCTAAAAGGGATGGGTCCCTAGTTTGGGTCCAGAGGAAGTAACGTCCACCTAAGAAATGGTCGATTCGGTGTTCCCTTCGGGTTCTCAAGATCTCACCCATCCGGTAGAAACAGTTTTGTGAGTTTGTTGTCTCCAATTTTCGTTTTATTCTACGGACCTTTTTCTGGAATACTTATATTTATACAATTGACAGTCAAAAAACAAATCGACATAATCATTTTGTCGTATTCCATTTATTTTTTGTGTGAGGAAAATATCGTATCATTACTCTTTCTACTTACGGTTACCCCTTTTTTTTTTACTAGAGGACTAAAAGTTAAATGCTTAACACGTCGATGATTAAGTGGAACTTTCTGAAGTTTGACTTCGTTCGAAGTCTTTATACGTTTCGGACTGTGAGACAAGTTTATTCCTCTGTTAGAAAGAGACACAGGGACTCCGTCTTTATCAATAAACTGTATTAGAAAAGATTAATGACCTCACCTAAAAGAGTTCGATTAGTATACGTAAGACAGAGTCGAGATTTATTCGTATTTATTAAACCTATCACTCTGACAGTGTTTCTTCGTTTATTTGTTTGATCTGTTTCCATCAATCGGAATACACTCCCTTAGGAGATGACGATAGATTTAATCACTTTCACGATGAAGTTCGATTATCGACTGAAGTCCTAAAACTTACCGTCTGTTATAATTATGAAATCTCAACATATAAGTAAAAGGTTTTATCAACAATACCAAACTTAACACGGGGGAGGTTTTTTTTTTTTATATATATATACTACGTCAGGATTTTGGGTCATGGATTTTGCACTAGAAGAAACCTCTATTCTTAGAACTACGTCTAGGAACACTGTTAAATCGGACATCGGGTGGTCCGAGGAGTCAAGTACCCCAAGTTGTCCGTACTTATGACCAGACCCAACACACGGGTGTAGGTCCCCTAGAAGGACTGGGTCGTTAACTTGGACACAGGGGGCACAGAGGACGTAACGTCCGTCTAAGAAATGGGTGACTCGGTAGTCCCTTCGGGAAATGTCTCCATTAGTTCAATTTTACTCCAGTAATGCTACCCGGGATTGGGTTACGCCAACCACTCCCTTTAAACTTGTGTCTATCTTTGTCCGTATCTCCCTTCTGCCGGTAGACGTTCTGTTCCTTTCGTCAGATCTTATCTGTTAAAGGAGTCTTATTTGGTGGACGTCCTCCTTTGTTACGACGATTGTTGAACTAGAGTCTGAAACTCCCAAGTCTGGAAAGTTTTTTATTTACAGATAGTAAAGTCGCTGAGTCACATGTCACGAAAAAAAATTACAGTCGTGGTTTTTGATTAGTATTCCCTAAACTAAATCCAGTATGTACTTACCAGATCACCAAAAGGGATGAAAGAAATTAAATTCAGACTTAAACCGTTATTCCTCAAGTACCAGACTCGGTCAGTCGAGGACCAGAACAAAAACGACTGACATATCTCGAAGAGGTAGAAACCGACGTTTCTTATATTAGTTAGACTAAAGCCACAACTGGTAGACCACTACAGGTACACATCTCAGAAGAGAACACAACAACCTTCTCCCACAAACGATACTGGTCACCTAAGAGCACCTTTTTTGAGATAATCAGAAACGGGACGAAGTAAGGTGTAAGGTTCCCGTTTAAACGGACAATGAGGTCCACAAAGAACTGAAGGATGGAAACGTAAGGTCAGGGGATATGACTTTTCCTGTAGAAAAAACCCACAATCAAGATTTTTCAGAACATCCAGAAGTATCTTGGTAAGTTGAAGTCGAAGAAGTCGTAATGACCAACCCCGTATCTGAACCTAATGAGACTATAACTTACCAAACGGAACCTTTCCTTGTCTCTAGTAAGACAGTAAAGACTCTAACGTAGGTTCATGACGTAAAACCTGAGAAGACAACTGGTACTACCGATGAGGTAAAGAAGATTCCCTAAGGACGGACGTCATCATCTATATTACCAGTAGACTCAATTTAAGTAGGTAAGGTCAGGTAAAATCAAACGACTAAGGATCTTACAGTTGTAAATGAGAACGGTAGAGGACAAACTGGTGAAGGTTAGACGGAACTAAGTACCTGGATTGTAAGGTCCAAGAATACGTTATAACGAGAAATGTCGTAACCTGGAACGAAGATAGTGGTCAGTGTAGGTGTTGACCCATAACAAAAACGAAACCGAGGTAGGGAAGTAAGAAAGACCTCAGTAAAGACCTCAAATCTAGACTATCTATCTCACGGACTACTTGATACCTTACTCCAAGCACTGTAACGTGTTCTCTTTCCCTAGTTCTGGTAGGGGTACCCTTTCTTTACGTTTTTTCGTTTTACCGACGGACCCCTCCCGAATGTTTATCGACACTTTTCTTTTCTTCTTTTTTCGTTTCCTCTTTGGCTTTTTATATTAGTGGACTTTCGTCTCAACGTTTCTTATCGTTCTTCTCTATTCTTTCGGAAGGAGTTACTGGTTACGTTTCTTTATCTCCTTTTATTGTCTTACCCTTTCTGATCTCTAGAGAAATTTTTTTATCTCTATGGTTCCTTTCTAAGGTTCGTTTCTACTCGAACTATTTCCTGTCTGCCATACCTAGATTATCTTCGTCTTTTATAATTCTTCTCCACCGTTTTTGTGTGTCTTCTTGAGATGTTTTTTCTAGAAGTGCTAGTTCTATTAGTGCTACCACACTAGTGAGTGGATCTCGGTCTGTAGGACCTTACACTTCAGTTCACCCGGAATCTTTCGTAGCGATGCTTGTTTCGATCACCTCCACTACCTTAAGGTCAGCTCGATAAAGTTTAGGACTTTCTACTACGACACTTTCACGACGTGAGTTGTACGGTCGTTCAAACCTTTTAAGTCGTCACCAGTGTCCTGACCTTTTCCAGTCAAAAGTAAGGTTATGGTTTCTTCCCGTTACGGTTTCTTATGAGTTTGATGGCTTGTTAACATGAGTAGAGTATGTGTTCATTTCATTACGAGTTTTAAGAGGTTCGGTCCGAAGTCGTTATGCACTTGGTTTTAAGGACTACAAGTTCGACCAAAATCTTTTCCGTCTCCTTGGTCTCTAGTTTAACGGTTTTAGGCGACCTAGTACCTTTTTCGTTCTCTCAAGGTCTTTTTGTAGATAAAGACGAAATAACTGAGACGGTTTGGGAATTGACACATCTAGTGTTATTTGACACCTTTTAAGACTTTCTCTACCCTTATGGTCTGGTGGCCTGGACGGAGAACTCTTTGGATATACGTCCAGTCCTTCGTTGTCAATCTTGACCTGTACCTTGTTGTCTGACCAAGGTTTATCCTTTTCCTCATGCAGTTCCGACATATAACAGTGGGACGAATAAATTGAAGATACGTCTTATTTCGACCCGACCTTCTTCGTGTTCGACCTTAGTTCTAACGACCCTCTTTACAGTTATTAGAGTCTATACGTCTACTGTGGTGGGAATACCGTCTTTCACTCCTTCTTGATTTTTCGGAGAACTACTTTCACTTTCACCTCTCACTTTTTCAACGGAATTTCGAGTTGTAAGTCTTTTGCTTCTAGTACGTAGACCAGGGTAGTGAAGTACCCTTTATCTACCCCTTTGTCACTTCTTTGTCGCAGTCTGAAATAAAACCCCCGAAGGTTTTAGTGACGTCTACCACTAACACCGGTACTTTAATTTTCTGTGAATGAGGAACCTTCCTTTCAATACTGGTTGGGTCTATCATATAAGTTTTCGTCTCTGTAATGAAACGACTGATTCCAGGCAGATCAGTTCCGATACCAAAAAGGTCATCAGTACATACCTACACACTCAACCTGACACTTCCTTTAGACTCGTGGTTTCTTAACTACGAAAACTTCACACCACAACCTCTTCTGAGAACTCTCAAGGAACCTGACGTTCCTCTAGGTTGGTCCGGTAAATTTCTAGTCAGGACCCACAAGAAACCTTCCTGACTACGATTTCGACTTTGAGGTCATGAAACCGGTGGAGTACGTTTCTCAACTGAGTGACATTTTCTGAGATTACTCCATCCCTGATCTCCGTCCTCCTCTTCCCCTGCTGTCTCTTACTCTACCGACCTACCTTAGTGTCTGAGCTACATGTACTCAAACTCACTTGAGGTCCTGAACCACTACCTGTCCCTCCGGACCGCACGACGTTAAATACCCAAGTGCTTCTCAGACTGTACTGACTCGCTGACTTGACTGACTTGACTTGTTTGATTATGTTCCCAAGATCCTGATTTTTTAACCTTAAAAAAAAAAATTAAACCACCAATGATAGAAGAATGAGTTGACATCAAATTTTTTTTTACAATAGAAAGAGTGAAAACAATAGGTAGAACGGTACAAAGTTACTCGTGAAGTAAACTAAGTAAGTCAACAAAAAAGTTTCGTTAAAATAAACTTAAACCGAAGATTTATACTTGTTCAATAGTAAGAATTTAGAAACATATTAATTTAAAAATGATTCAGGTTGACCGGATCACTCAGTCTTAGAGTCAAGTCAAGTCAAGTCAAGTCAAGTCAAGTCAAGTCAGCGAGTCAGCACAGGTTGAGAAACGCTGGGGTACCTAGTGTCGTGTGGTCCGGAGGGACAGGTAGTGGTAAAGGGCCTCAAGTGAGTCTGAGTGTAGGTAGCTCAGGCACTACGGTGGGTCGGTAGAGTAGGAGACAGCAGGGGAAGAGGAGGACGGGGGTTAGGGAGGGTCGTAGTCTCAGAAAAGGTTACTCAGTTGAGAAGTGTAGTCCACAGGTTTCGACCTCGAAGTCGAAATCGTAGTAAGGAAGGTTTCTTTAGAGTCCCAACTAGAGGAAGTCTTACCTGACCAACCTAAAGGAACGTTAGGTTCCCTGAGAGTTCTCAGAAGAGGTTGTGGTGTCAAGTTTTCGTAGTTAAGAAGTCGCGAGTCTAAAGAAGTGTCAGGTTGAGAGTGTAGGTATGTACTGGTGTCCTTTTGGGTATCGGAACTTCTCTACCTGAAATCAGCCGTTTCATTACAGAGACGAAAACTTATATGATAGATCCAACCAGCATTGAAAAGAAGGTTCCTCATTCGCAGAAAATTAAAATACCACGTCAGTAGTAGACGTCACTAAAACCTCGGGTTTTTTTATTTCAGACTGTGACAAAGGTGACAAAGGGGTAGATAAAGGGTACTTCACTAGCCTAGTCTACGGTACTAGAAGTTTCCCGTTACGGTTTCTTACGAGTTAGATGGCGTGTTAACGTTAGTAGAGTGTACGATCATTTCAGTACGAGTTTTAAGAGATTCGGTCCGAAGTCGTTATACACTTGGCACTTGAGGGACTACAAGTTCGACCAAAATCTTTTCCGTCTCCTTGGTCTCTAGTTTAACGGTTGTGGGCGACCTAGTAGTTTTTTCGTTCTCTCAAGGTCTTTTTGTAGATAAAGACGAAATAACTGATACGGTTTCGGAAACTGACACACCTAGTGTTAGTTGACACCTTTTTAGCCTTTCTCTACCCTTAAAGTCTGGTGGATTGGACGGAGAACTCTTTAGACATGCGTCCAGTCCTTCGTTGTCAATCTTGACCTGTACCCTGGTGTCTGACCAAGGTTTATCCTTTTCCTCATGCAGTTCCGAATAAATTGAAGATACTCATGCAGTGGGACGAATAAATTGAAGATACGTCTCATATAGTACTCTTTGCGACCTGACCTTCTTTGTGTTCGACCTTAGTTCCAAAGGTCCTCTTTATAGTTATTGGAGTCTATACGTCTACTGTGGTTGGAATACCGTCTTTCACTTCTCCTCGATTTTTCGGAGAACTACTTTCACTTTCTCCTCTCATTTTTTCAACCGAATTTCGAGTCTTAGAGTTCAGGAAAAATTAATCAAGTTACTCTTGAATCATTGTATGTGTGTATGGAGATTTAGAAACCACTTATTATTAATATGGGTGCAGGTATGTTTTATTGATTGAAAAGATAATATACTTTTCGGATTGTGTTAAGGAGAAGGTTTACACTTTTGATAACAGAACCTCTAAGTATAAACCTGTAAAAATAAAACTCTTGATTACATTCGAATCCATACTTCACAGGAGTGAATCAAATAGTACTTATATATATTTAAAATTAAGATGGGTGATCATGACCTAATATAATCAGTCGATACTTCTTCTTTAAAAATTATTTCTTTTACGGTCCATATATTTAAAGATTATAAGTTCCAGAGTTACAATATAAAGAAGATATTTACTATGACGGGAGTCCTAATAGAATGAAGGATTACAAGAACTACCTAAAATTCCTATGATATCTTTTGATTTAAAACTTTCGAAATGTATCTACTTTCGGTTAGTATTACGTAAAAACATAAATCTATTCTATAACAAACGAATAAAATTCAAAAAAAAAAAAAAAACTACTTCGATAAGACAAAACCTCTTCCTTTACCGTTAGGTGAGGTCATAAGAACGGACCTCTTAGGGTACCTGTCTTCTCGGACCATCTGATGTCAGACACCTTGTCTCTTCCCGAGAACAGACCGGGAACCTCGGAATCGGACAGGGGAGAGGATCTTACGAGGAGGAATCTTTTAGAGAAACAAGTTAGAGAGTAGAGGAAGTTCAGAAAAGAGTTTAGAGAAGAAGTATTCTTCTTTGGATTGACGTTTAAGTTATATCGTTTGACAGGAAGAGGGGACTATAAAATCGAGAGGGAATATACGAGATTAAAAAGAAGAATTTCATCGTAAACGGTGTAAAATTTTATAATATCCCAAAATATTATATAATAAAGATAAAAGTAGTGGGAACACACACACACAACAGCCAGTCAGTACAGGTCATGAAACCCTAGAGTACCTGACGTCTGGAGACCTGAGGAGACAGGTACCCTAAGAGATCCGTTCTTACGACCTCACCCAACGGTAGGGAAAAGGTCCACTAGAATGACTGGGTCCCCTACTTTGGTCCAGAGGACGTAATGTCCGTCTAAGAAATGCAGACTCAGTGGTCCCTTCGGAAGTAGTGGGAATTTGGGATTATTTGAGAAACTCACATCACTAGAGAAAGACAAAGAAGGACATAGGAAACAAAATCCTTATGACAGATTCCGTTTCAAGTGTGAGTGATTTATAACACTTACTGACATATTTACTGGTCGATGTCTCTGTTCCCGAACGATGAGGAACAAGGAAAACCTATTCGTTTGTTTGTTTAGTTGGAGGAAACCTCAGAAACTCCTTCCTCTTCAGACGTGGATGGATGGACGACACCTAAACTTCTCTTCGACGAGATCGCTCGACTTGTCTGTCTTCTCCTTGACCTAAAGGAAGAGTGACCGACTTTGAGGTTTTCTCCTCTTGGACGAAACGAAAGGTGGTATACAACCAAACGACGATGTCCTGTCGACGGTCGTCAAACTAGAATCACTGAAGATTCCTTAGTGTTTTAATACTGTTTACACTTTGAGTGGAGTAAATTTCCGTGAGTCAATGGATTCTCTCCTTCTGATTTAACTTATGCATCGTACCGGTCAAAGATGACTTTCCCTCGACTTCTTTTCTGTCTTTTCTTACAATGATTCCTTTTGTCTTGTTCATCTGTCATGGTTTTGAGAAAGTCTTTTACTGTTTCCCCCCTTTTATGGGAAGAGTGAAAGATTTCGGTCGTAATAATGGAGATATAGTTTCGGTCGTTTTCTTTAATGTATTTTTCATTCGAGGTCTACCTATAGAGAGTCCTTGTATCCATCTTTTAAAGTGTTGGTTTACAACCTTTTAATTTACATTGTCATATAATTTTTATAATACGTTGTACTCGTTTAGTCTACATAGAGTCCTTTGTTCAATTATATCGTAAGTTTCTCGTTACTTATATTAAGAGATATAAGAGTCTGACCCTTTCTTCTTTTGTGTGACTGAAGTTATTGACATTTTTTTCGTAAATGGTTTTGGGTTGTTGGTAAGGACTAAAATTTTAGAGAGTGGTCAGATTATTGTCTTCCCTTGTAAGGGAATGATTAGTGTTTATAGATGTCTTTGGGTTACGATTGCAACATAAATTACAACTTTGTGACTTACGAATGGATTTTGAAGTCCTTATTCCGTTCCTGTAGACGAGAGTGGTGAACATAAGTGAAATTATTATCTCCAGAAGCTAGGACGTGATTCCCTTTTTCTCCTTCCCCTTCTTTTTAGTATTTATAGCCTTTCCTTTTTTATTTTGGCAGAATTAAGTCTCTATTATACTAGAATGTACTTCATTCAATATTCCCTATACGGTTTTTTTCTATGTTTCATTATTCATTTAAATACCTGTATTTTATAAGTTCCAGTCATACGTTTTAATTAAATGAAGATTTACGGTTGTTAGTTTAACCCCTGACTTTTATTTTTATGATAAAATGATTAATATAGTTTTCATATATGATGAATTTCCATTGGAATCGTTTTTTGGTGTCTTATAACAACTTTCTTTAAAATTTTCTACTTTTATCTCTCTATATCATATAGTGCCCTATTCTTCTTATTTAATTTTATCCTTAAGAGGGGTCTAACTATATGTCTTAATAGTGTTTGGGAAAGTTTTAATGGTGTCCCAAGACACGTCTTTAAACATTCGACTAAGATTTTATATATACCTTTCTACTTATTGGGTCTCATCAGTTTTATTATAACTTTATTTACCGTCGTGATAGGACAGGTTTAAGTTTTAATAATATTTCGATAATGTTAGTTCTTAACACCAAGATAGTTCCTTTCTTTGTGTGTCTAGTTTCTTTGTCTTGACTCTTAGATCTTTTATTAAAAATGTAAGTACCATTTAAGTCAAAATTGTTTCCACGGGGGTTTTGGGTCACTTATTCTCTATTAGAAAAGTTGTTTACCATGAGTGTGGTAACATATTGGTGTATACTTTTCTATATAGATCGGAGAATTGAGTGTTGTATGTATTTCTAATTGAGTTTAACCTAGTATCTGTTTATATTCTTAATTCGGATAATGTTTTTGACCCATTTTATACATTTTTCTTTGAAGTTGTCTCTTTTTCGTATATAAATATGTACCGTTTATTCATGTACTTTAATACGAGGTGTAGTAAATTTAGAGTAATTTCTTTACTTTTAATTTTGGTGTTACTTTATGATTATATTTGTTAAATCTTACCAATTTTAATTTTTCTTGTTTTTCTGGTTCAAAGTCTTTCTGGTTCAAAACACATCGTTCACCTTGAGTATGTGACGACCGTCCTTACGTTTGACCGTACCGGTGTAACCTTTCGTCAAACCGTCACAGAATATTTGTACGTAAGTTGTATGCTGAGCGATAAAGTGAGGGTCTTCTTTATTTTTGTAGACAGATGTGTTTTTTCAATATAAACTTACCAAAATCTTCGAAATAAGTATTATCCTATTTCGACTTTTTGTAGGGTTCCGGATACTTGACCACTTACCCATTTGTTGTCCACTATCTAGACATGTTATCTTATTCGTTAGTTATCATTGTTTGATATATAAGTGTATTTATGTACTAAAAAAACGTATCTACTTAGAAAAATTTTTTCAAAAAAAAAATTACACCTGGTAAAAGTAAGAAATAACTTAAACGATATTATAACGAAGACGACAAATACAAGACCCAAAACCCGGTACTCCGTACACCCTAGAATCGAGGGTGGGTCTGGTCCCTAGTTTGGACGTGGAAATGTAACTTCTACTGCCGAATTGGTGACCTAGAGGTCCCTTCAGGGAACGCATCTACTTAAAATTTTCGTAATACGATTCACTTTCCCAAAGGGACCACCGAGTCACCATTTTTTTTTTTTTTTTGGGTGGACGTTACGTTCTCTGAGTCCAAAACAATCCCCTTCGTGTGTTTGACTTTGACGGGTGGGATCGGTCCGTGGTATCATTGGTAAACGTACTCAACAAAATGCTGTTCTCCAGGACCATTCCTTGTGTCTTGATTATTCGGTGGTGGTTGCTCTTCTCAAGTCCTTTCCAGTTTTCCTCTGTGGTGTACAGACTGGTGGAGGGTCTTAGGAAGAGCGACCGTAGGTAAAACCGACTTGTTCCATACGTGGTGGTCCTTCCTGAGACTCAGTCTTACTGACCGATTTCTGTTAGTCTTTGATTAGGGTAGTGGTATTTTGGGTTCTGACGGTCGGTACACCGGTTCGTCAAGAGGACCCAAGGGAATGGGATGACGAGAGACGGGTCCACGGGAAAGGGTTGTTTTAGAGAACGAAACAGTCGTGTACATAGAGGAACCTGTTAAGTAAAGACTCACAATCCGTTCTCGGGCCAAAGTCCGGGGTCTTCCCCAGGGGGAAGGACGTTGGTAAACTAGGGGCCCAGTCCTTCTAGGGGACGTCCTCCTGTACCGTTGGTAAGGTTATCAGAACGGAACTCTTAGCGTACCTGTCTCCTCGGACCGTCTGATGTCGGAGGTCCCAGTGGTTCTCAGTCCGTGCTGGCTTCTCTGACCGTGTGTACGATTCACTTTCAGTCCTGGTGGCTTTATCCAAGACATACCATGACATACTAAGGTGGACTATATTCTCAGATCCGTTCCGTTTGAAAATTCCTGTCATTCCAGTCACCGACTGACAACGTACCTTCCTTCTCTGCTACTTGACGTTTACCCATGTACCTTTACCCACTGAGATTATAAGAGTCCGAAAGTGGTTTAAAAAGTAATATAACACAGATTTAATATACAGCGTGTCACTTTTTCAAACTTTTTACGTTTAAGTGTAATGTGTCTGACAGAAATAGACTTGAACCTTGACATAAGGACACAATTCCTTGACGTCAGATCTGTCGATAGAAGACTTTCTGGTCCTCTCGTTCCCGTGACCGTTGTCTCTCCTCTCGTTGCTGAGACGTCACAGAAACGGTAACCTGAGATAAGTCCCTCGGAAGTGGGTTTCTCAAAGTGTAGAGACCGTCAGAAAAGAAGGGTGAGTGTGGGTTAGTGGTTTTGTTTGTTTGCTTTGTGTTTAAAGTATCAAAAAAAAAAAAATCTCAAACATCTTAGAAGGTGTCTTCTTTAGTATAAAAGAAAGGAACACGAGGATACTTTGAAGTATACGAAGATTGAATGTTAAAAAGTTCAAACTATACATGATGATGTAAAATAAATGTAAATAGATGAGATAACCTGACAAGGAACAATACTTTGGATACAACCCATTCATCAAAGACACCAGAATGTTACGAAACCAGGTCACCGTGTCTAGACCACTTCGTATAAAGTCACAAAAACACACATTAATCAGGTTAACAGAAGTACTTGAAGAAAGGTCCCAGGTTCGATAATCTATATTGGTAAAAAAGAATGTTTGATTATAAAGAATAATTGCAGATTCTTGCATTACGGTAAAACTTGTAAATAAAGACAAATATCATTTATGTGAAAATATAATTTTACATAAAATTAAAAATACAACTTGTCGACAAAGACAAAGATAATTTAAGTTTAAGATAATATCTAATCTTTTCTCTTTTCACATATACACATACACAGGGAAAATATTTAATATGGTATATGGAGGGTCCAATAGTCAATGAACTTATAAATAATGTTCCATAGGTAAATTATACTTTTTTATATATTATTTACATAAAGTCATTAAAAAAAGAAAGTAGAAAAGGAGAAGAGAGGTCGAAGAAAAATAGGATTTCTTTCTTCTAGTATACGACCCCTGTATTGTGAATGTTTTAAGTATTCGTGATGTTGTTATATGTATATGTAAAATTTTTGTTGATAAATTTCTAAACGTCACTAACTTAGAAAAGAAAGTGTAGTGATAAAAAGTGATAAGGATAAACGACAAACTTCACCATTGATATTAGTTACTATTAAGTTGAACATATAAGTCTATTATATTAAAATATGATTAACTTTTTTAAATTTCATTTTTATACAATTCTTCAAGATAAGATATATTAGTTTAATCATCAAAACTTTTATATTATTGTAAAGGTTGTTCATATTTAATATCAACTTTTAAATATTTCTTACAGTGGGTCTTTATTTATTATTTGTTACATATAAACACTGAATGTTTCTTGTAAGATAAGTGGGTAGGGAGTCTAAAATTATAAAATGTTTGTGTGTAAAAATCCAAAGGGAATTTATTCCTGTTTATCAACTACAATTACTTTTTACAGAAAGAATCTTTCACATACCGTGAAAATAAAATCGGGTAAAACTTACTTTCCTTATTGAAATAAGTTTTTATTTATGGATTTAGGTTTGATTGTTGTAAGTAAACAAGTTCAACCGTTAGACAGTGAAATCAATAGTCTTTTACTTCACTCAGTAAATATTAGAACGAAAATATTACAATTAGATCACTTATGTAAACTAGAGTGTCCAGTCTTTAAGTCGAAACTGTAGAGAGAAAAAAAAAACATAGATAAAACCATGATAAATACACATCTGATAATCTCAAAAGTACACTTTACACGTAACTAGGAATAAATGCTTTTGTCATTTTTTTACTATTAATTATTTTTAATTTTTAAACTCAATTTAAGAAATAAAATTTTATGACAAGACCTTAGAATACTTTCTAGTATCGGTGTCTGTCTGTAACGTTTTTTGTAGTTCATTCGGTAACTATTAGTAGTCAAGTAGAGTATATCCGGTAGTGTCCTAGTCAAACGACTTGCACATGGGAGATAAAGTACTTCTTTAGATACATATTTTCCCTGAAATATGTTATTTTCAAGGGTCCCTTCTTTTTTTTTTTTCGTACTCATCTTTAGTATATGAGTTTTCGTAAAGAATGATTACTAATCGTGGAAATGGTATGAACGACGACGACGATTCAACGAAATCAGCACAGGCTGAGACACGCTGGGGTATCTTCCGTCGGGTAGTCCGAGGGGACAGGGACCCTAAGAGGTCCGTTCTTGTGAATTACTACAAGTTTGTTACGATTTATATAAATATAACGAGTTCTTTTGTCGATAAAAATTGGTTGGTTTATTTTGANTCGTAAAGAATGATTACTAATCGTGGAAATGGTATGAACGACGACGACGACGACGACGATTCAGCGAAATCAGCACAGGCTGAGACACGCTGGGGTATCTTCCGTCGGGTAGTCCGAGGGGACAGGGACCCTAAGAGGTCCGTTCTTGTGAATTACTACAAGTTTGTTACGATTTATATAAATATAACGAGTTCTTTTGTCGATAAAAATTGGTTGGTTTATTTTGAGTAAAACTTTAACTGTGAAGTGTTAAGAAATAGAGTTCCCTTGGAGTCAAGGACAATAGAGAGACATGATGTTACCTCGTTAATTGTGTATAGGGTCGTCGAATCGAAGACAAACTGACACTAATAAAAATTCAACAGTTCCCTGACTTTGGTATGAGATTATTCTGTCTGGTACTGTACTACTTTGTCAGAGAGATTTTCGTACCATATAAGTGTCAAGTTGACCAAATTTGACTCTCCGTCAAGAGGTTTACATAAATGGGATCAATTACGGATCGTTCTAAATCAATAGATAAGACAAGATATAATAAAACGGAACCTCTAAATCGTCTAAATTCCTTTACTTTCTACGAAGTTTTCACTGATCTTATTTGACCTTATTTAGAAATCGGAATTCTTAAGCCGTCAATCGTATCTGTTACATCAAGTTTGGGGGGAAAAAAAAGGGTGTCTATTTATCTTAAGATTGAATCATACAATAGACAGATAGGTCGATAGATTATATAGAGTAGATGGACAAATGATAGACGGATAGATCAATAGTTGACGACACATTTTTGGATGAGATTTTCAATCATCAAATTGTTCGTAAAACATAGTGTAACTAAACACCCAGTCTTTTTCGTCGTTCCGAGTAAGCCCGTAAAGGAGATAATGTGAACCTTGACTGACCTAGTGGGCCACTACAGTCCGACCAGGGACTCGACAAGACTTCTTATAGGGACTAATGTACCGTCCTTCTAACTTTTCGTTCTCTGACGACATCCAGGGAAGAAATACATTAGAGTTCCTGAGAAGAACCTAAAAGAGGTCATCCCATCAATCTAAATTATATACCTCCGAGTAATATACATACCCGAAGGGAACATCGAGTCATTCATTTCTTAGACGGACGTTATCTCTGAACCCAAGCTAAGGACCCAGCCCTTCTACGGGACCTCTTCCTTCACAGTTGGGTGAGGTCATCGGAACGTAACTTTTATGTCCCTGTCTTCGTCCGATGTCAGGTACCCCAGTATTCTCAACCTGTGTTGACTCGTCGATTTGGTGGTGGTATTATACATACTAAAGTCTCTATTTCTACCCTTGACGACCATGAAAATTTCTGATCTGAGTCTGAATTTTAATATGCGAAATAAGACAATCGGTTCATCAGTATACGGTCGGACCTAAGTTCACTACCTCTTTGCCTGGAGTAGTGAGTAATTCCTGAAAACGGTAAAATTTATACGGTATCAAGAGAGAGATCGGTGATTATTAAAGATGAAGAAGGAACGTTTTATGTGAGTCGAGAAAGGTTCTACAGGGTTTCAGAATAGGATAAAGTTTTGGTTGAAGCACGAGTTATAGAATAATAGATTTAGTCCAGGTCCACACTCGTTATACGGGACACATTTTAAGGAGAATTAGGTTTCTAGACACTTAATTTCTTTACAATATACGAAGGGAGGTATGTATGGGTATTGTCTTACATTTCAAAGTAGAAAACATTTAGATACTCTCCGGTGATCTTGGGTCAACCGGGACACGTTTAATATGGACCTTTCGAGGAATCAAATTCGGTCATTCATATAAAGGTTGGAAGGGGTGATGACAGTCACTGTCACAACGACTTGAAAGGTGGTCATTTATTGTTTCCTGATGAAAATTAAGTTTATGTGGAAAGGATGGAGGTTCGGGTGTAGATGAAAGTTCAAAGTGATAATCAGAGAAACTACAGGTCCCAAATGGGTGATGACCGGGTTTCTGTTACAGTGTCCAAAGTCGCAAAAAATACCGTCGTAGGGTGAAGGTCCATTGTTTAAGTCAAGGTCAATAGATGTAGTATCTGACGATGTAGTCTCTTCAGTTACCGTGGGGTGAGGTCATGAAGGACGGACCTTTTAGTGTCCCTACCTCTTCGGACCTTCCGACGTCAGGTACCCCAGCGATTCTCAACCTGTGCCGACTCGCTGAAGTAAAAGTGAAAAGTGAAAGTACGTAACCTCTTCCTTTACCGTTGGGTGGGGTCACAAGAACGGACCTCTTAGGGTCCCTGCCCCCTCGGACCACCCGACGGTAGACACCCCAGCGTGTCTCAGCCTGTGTTGACTTCACTGAATCGTCGTCGTCGTCTGATGATGTAGTATTTGATAGGTCATGAATCACCAAAATTCGTTTTTTATATATATAAAAAGATAGAGTACCAAAACACCCAGTCGTTTTCGGTCAGACTCGTCTTTACCTTAGAACTTTTCCTAAAGATGACTTATTTAACGATCATACTGATCGTTAAGGTCGGACAAGTTTGTTATTGTAAGTCTGTCACATTTTTTGTTTGTTTGTTTGTTCGGTTTCGTTTTGTGTAAGAGATTCTTTTTTCGATATACATTCGTTATCATGTTCGACGGAGTGACCGATCCGTTAAGACGAAGTATAAGGTAAGTGACTCTAATGAGACACCATAAAGTCCTCACCGACTCGACTTGACGTCCCAAGGTGTGTCGAAGTTAGTGTATGGATGTGGAAATGTCCCTGTCAATAGACCCGAGTACATCCGAGAAGTGGGAGAGGGAAAGGAGAGTACCTGTGAGATACACAAGAACAACCGATCCGTCGAACTGAAGGATATGAAGTCCCTAGGGTCTCTGGTTCTATTTCGGTTATCGTATGAATTTCCGATGCCATCATCAATGAGACCGACTCACAGTTAAGACGGTAGAAGGTTTAGTCAGTGTTCGGTCGGTCTTCGTTCCCACCCCTTTTCCTAAGGTACAGATTCACCCTCCTTACAGGATTTTACACATTATTAAAAGTTAGGGAGTCTTCGTTATACGAGTTCCAGTAAGACCCTCAATCACCTTATCAAACCCAAACCTCAGTCCAGAGGATTTGGGGTTAAAAAGAAACATTTACAAGTCTTTTGATTCTAGTACCGTAGACCAGGGTAGTGGAGTACCGTTTATCTACCCCTTTGTCACCTTTGTCACTCTCTGAAATAAAAGAACCCGAGGTTTTAGTGACGTCTACCACTACATCGGTACTTTAATTTTCTGAACGAGGAACCTTCTTTTCGATGCTAGTTGGATCTGTCATATAATTTTTCGTGTCCTCTGTAACGAAACGGTTGTTTCCAGGTAGATCAGTTTCGATACCAAAAAGGTCATCAGTACATACCTACACTCTCAACCTGATATTTCTCTCGACTCGGGACTTCTTGACGACGAAGACTTGACACCACAACCTCTTCTGAGAACTCTCAGGGAACCTGACACTCCTCTAGTTTGGTCAGTTAAAATTTCCTTTAGTCAGGACTTATAAGTAACCTTCCAGACTACGACTTCGACTTTGGGGTTATGAAATCGGTGGACTACACTTCTTGACTGGGTAAACTTTTCTGGGACTACGACCCTTTCTAACTTCCACCCTTCTCTTCCCCACTGTCTCTTACTCTACCAACCTACCGTAGTAGCCGAGTTACCTGTACTCAAACTCATTTGAGATCCTCAACCACTACCTGTCCCTTCGGTCCGTACGACATCAGGTACCCCAGTGTTTCTCGATCTGAGCTAACTCACTGACTTGACTTGACTTGATTTTACAAGTATAACGGAAATCTTAACCCGAAGAGAAAGTAGAAGTGAAAAAAAAAGAGAAATTCTAGTTAAACAGTAAAAAATTTATCATGAGACTTATTTATAGTTAGAAAGTGTTAGAATCTACCCGTTTCATAGACTCGCTGAAAAGTATGGTCTCAAATCTCTATATTTCAAATGAGAGGGCCAACAGTTTCCTTAGTAAGTTGTAAATATTATAAGTTATAGGAAACAGGTATAATTTTTTAAGAATATTGTTTTATAAAGTCAAATTATTTCATATATACGTTTATTATATTACTTAGGTACAAGAATAGGTAGTGAATTTTTATTTTATGATAAATAAAGATATTATCAGACATAAGAAGTAAACTGAGTAAGGAGAAGTAGAGGAGGGTTCATCGGTGATACCACTTAGTTTACATACACCAATATATAGATATATCTAGGTACAGATATAGATACAGATAATGGTACAAATTATAAAAAAGACAACGATTAGCAACGAGATATAGAAAAACGGGTAAAAATACGAGTTTACAAAAAACTTCAAAAAGAAATTAAATACATAAAATCAATAATTACAATTTGTAAATGTATAGAACGTTAATGACAGAGGACCTGGTGTCTGGTACCCCAATAACAACAAGTCAACACAGACCGAGAAACGTCGAGGTACCTGACATCCGCAGGTCCGTAGAGACAGGTACCCTAAAGGGTCCGTTCTTATGACCTCACCCAACGGTAAAGGAAGATGTCTAGAAGGACTGGATCCATGACTTGGGTACAGAGTGTAACATCCGTCTAAGAAATGGGGACTTGGTAGTCCCTTCGGGTTGGTGTCCTAATGATACAGTGAATAAATTACAACAGAAATCTTTTGTCTACAAAGATTAATATTGTAAAACTATAAGGACTAATCTAAAAGTAAAGAGTATTTTAACTAAAGACCCGTACCATCCTGTATTCGTATATGAAATGAACAAAGTATACTTATTGATTAGGGTAGTAGTAATATTTACATCTTCAATTAAGAAAGGTAGTGACTAGACACCACGGTGTAGAGAGGAGTTTGTCCCAAATTATACAAAAATAAAGAGATAAAACAAGGTAATCAGGTAAATAGATAGAGGATTGGGTTTTTTCTACAGGAAAAGTGATATCCCCTGACCTTACGTTTTCATCCTTCAGTTCTTTGTGGACCTCATTGTCCGTTTAAACCGGAGTCTTACGCCTTAATTCGTCCCTTTTCTGATTATCTCAAAACGGTTCTTTTACGTGACCAGTATCGTTTGTGGGAGAAGGTTGTTGTGTTCTGTTCTGAGATGTGTACCTGTAGTGGTCTACCAGTTGTGGTTTTAGTCTAACTAATATAAGAAACGTCGGTTTCTACCTCTTCGAGATATGTCAGTTGTTTTAGTTCTGGTCCTCGACTGACACCGAGTATAGTACTTGAGGAATAATGGTTTAAGTCTGAGTTTAACTTCTTTCGTCCCTTTTGACGATCTGGTAAGTCCATCCTGGATTTAGTTTAGGGAATACTAATATGTCACCTTCACTCTTTATCTAAATTCCCGGATCTAGACTATCTATCTCACGGACTACTTGATACCTGACTCTAAGCACTGTAACATGTCCTCTGTCCTTAGTTCTGGTAGGGGTACCTTTTCTTTACGTTTTTTCGTTTTACCGACAGACCCCTCCGGAATGTTTATCGACACTTTTCTTCTGTCCTCTTTTCGTTTCCTCTTTTCCTTTCTATATTCATAGACTTACGTCTCAAGGTTTCCTATCTTTCTTCTCTATTCTTTCGGAAGAAGTCACTAGTTACGTTTCTTTATCTCCTTTTATTGTCTTATCCTTTCTGATCTTTAGAGAAGTTCTTTTAACCTCTATGTTCCCTTGTAAAGTACGTTTCTACCCGAACTATTTCCTGTCTTTACCATACCTGGATTGTCTTCGTCTTCTATAATTCTTCTCCACCGTTCTTATGTGTCTTCTTGACATGTTTTTTCTAGAAGTGCTGGGTCTATTAGTACTACTACACTAGTGAGTAGATCTCGGTCTGTAGAACCTTACACTTCAGTTCACCCGGAATCTTTCGTAGTGATACTTGTTTCGATCACCTCCACTATCTTAAGGTCACCTCGATAAAGTTTAGGACTTTCTACTACGACACTTTCACAACGTTAGTTATACGGTCTTTCAAACCTTTTGAGTCGTCACCGGTGTCCTGACCTTTTCCAGTCAAAAGTAAGGTTAAGGTTTCTTTCCGTTACGGTTTCTTACGAGTTTGATGGCGTGTTAACGTTAGTAGAGTGTACGATCATTTCAGTACGAGTTTTAAGAAGTTCGGTCCGAAGTCGTTATGTACTTGGCACTTGAGGGACTACAAGTTCGACCAAAATCTTTTCCGTCTCCTTGGTCTCTAGTTTAACGGTTGTAGGTGACCTAGTACCTTTTTCGTTCTCTCAAGGTCTTTTTGTACATAAAGACGAAATAACTGATACGGTTTCGGAAACTGACACACCTAGTGTTATTTGACACCTGTTAAGATTCTCTCTACCCTTATGGTCTGGTGGATTGGACAGAGAACTCTTTAGACATACGTCCGGTCCTTAGTTGTCAATCTTGACCTGTACCTTGTTGTCTGACCAAGGTTTATCCTTTTCCTCATACAGTTCCGACATATA
>SJYO01052474.1:52643982-52999632 GCA_006410555.1 Capra ibex | reverse complement strand
TTCTCTCAAGGTCTTTTTGTACATAAAGACGAAATAACTGATACGGTTTCGGAAACTGACACACCTAGTGTTAGTTGACACCTGTTAAGATTCTCTCTACCCTTATGGTCTGGTGGATTGGACAGAGAACTCTTTAGACATACGTCCGGTCCTTAGTTGTCAATCTTGACCTGTACCTTGTTGTCTNCGACATATAACAGTGGGACGAATAAATTGAAGATACGTCTCATGTAGTACTCTTTGCGACCTGACCTTCTTTGTGATCGACCTTAGTTTTAACGGCCCTCTTTATAGTTATTGGAGTCTACACGTCTACTGTGGTGGGAATACCGTCTTTCACTTCTCTTCGATTTTTCGGAGAACTACTTTCACTTTCTCCTCTCACTTTTTCAACCGAATTTCGAGTTGTAAGTCTTTTGCTTCTAGTACCGTAGACCAGGGTAGTGAAGTAACCTTTATTTACCCCTTTGTCATCTTTGTCACAGTCTGAAATAAAAACCCCCGAGGTTTTAGTGACGTCTACCACTGACGTCGGTACTTTAATTTTCTACGAATGAGGAACCTTCTTTTCAATACTCGTTGGATCTATCATATAAGTTTTCGTCTCTGTAATGAAACGACTGATTCCAGGCAGATCAGTTCCCGTACCAAAAAGGTCACCAGTACATACCTACACTCTCAACCTGATACTTCTTCCGACTCGCGGCTTCTTGACTACGAAAACTTGACACCACAACCTCTTCTGAGAACTCCCAGGGAACCTGACGTTCCTCTAAGTTCGTCAGGTGAGACTTCCTCTAGTCGGGACCCTAAAGAAACCTTCCTTACTACGATTTCGACTTCGAGGTCATGAAACCGGTGGAATACTCTTCTCAACTGAGTAACCTTTTCTGACACTACGACCCTCTCTAACCCCCGTCCTCCTCTTCCCCTGCTGGGTCTTACTCTACCGACCTACCGTAGTGCCTGAGCTACCTGCACCCAGACCCACTTGAGACCCTCTACCACTACCTGTCCCTCCGGACCGCACGACGCTAAGTACCCCAGGGTTTCTCAGCCTGTGCTGACTCGCTGACTTGACTGACTTGACTTGACTTGTGTTTATGATGATGTAATAAAAACTCTACATACACCGTTTATGAGAGTCGAATATGAAAAAGTTTAGAATTAGTAAAAAACCGGGAGAATTAGTAGAATATTCACTATAGTAGTTGAACAAGTAAGGTATTTTAGGTACTTCTCGAGTCTTAACGATTACATAGTTTAAGTATATAGTTATTCCTGACTTTATGGGATTTATATAATAATTCTACAAAATCCGTATCTATACTTGTGGAGATGTAAGTTAAGAAGTTACGAAAAGTTATCTTTCAATATTAAGGGGGGATTTGTTAAATATGTGAAAGAAATATACATAATGTATCACGAAATGTCGAAAATGACATAAATATTAGAATAGGACAAATAACAACGACACATATCTTGTAGTACCTAAATACTAGAATACATGCCAATGGAAAGACTTGAGTGTAGTTAAGGTTTATAAAGAAATTATTCAAAAGATCCGAATTTATATTTGTATAATGTACTGCTATAACTTTTAAAACAAAGAAGGAAAGTTTTAGAATGTTGAAATAAAAAACACAAGGTCGGGACGAATCCCGGAGTTGGTGTTACAACTGATTTTTACCGATGTCGTCCGTAATAACAGTAGAAGGACTCAATTTTCTTTTGTGAAGAAGATAGTGTTTTATTCACACTAAAAACGACTCTAAAATCCTCTGTCAAAAGGTGGTTTAAATGAATATCGAAGTAATAAAAAGAATTACTATTTATTTGTGACTTAAAATATTTTTACAAAAGATGTATGTTTTACTTGTATACGAAAGTAAGAATAAATTATATTAAACACATTATGTGATCAAAAGTGGGAATTTATAAAGGTTCTTATTGACCTGATACGGGTTGAATTAGTACAAAAGAAAGTTATGTAATGATCTAAATCATTCGATTATATTAAATTTCGATAAACACGTAAATGAACATTCACTTTAACGGGACATCGTAGAGAAACTCACGTGGTACCGTATTGTGAATTGTTTTGTTAAAGATCTCGGTTAGGCAAACCGAAAGTCAGATACGAAATGGTTAATGATGGGGACAATAGAGTCTTTTTAATGGTTGTAAAAAAGGAAGGTAACGAGTATACGTTTTACCTTTGTCATTAACATGGATGAAGATGAAGTCAACCACCCATTTTCCTCATTAACTCAATTGTAAGTATTTCACGAATCTTATTACGAGTTGTGTATCCATACTGTACTCCAATTATTTTTATGGTACCCCGTGAGAAAGACAAAACTAATAGTCGATACATAGTTTAAGGAATTTACTCTATCTGTTCTAATTACAAAAAGATAATGACTTATTTAAAAATACTCTAAGTTAATAGATAATGAACTTGTAAACTGTCACCTAGACTAGAAAGAAAGTAAACAAGTAAACCTCCCGGTGTCATGTACTAATGACAAAGTTTAGTAATAAAAAACTTCAAGAAGTTTGAAAGGTCTAAAAAAAGAACTAACAAAAACTATCATGTTCTTTTATGTCCGTCTAAGAGTGTTGAACCATAAAAACACTGTTCCTCTGTTTCTTAAGTCTACGATTCTTGTTTATTATGTTCCATGTCTCATTTCCCTTTACTTAAGTGTCACAATAACGGGTCCACTGAGTCATTCATTTCTTGGACGGACGTTACGTCCTCTGTGGTCTCTATGTCCAAGTTAGGGACCCAGTCCTTCTACGAGACCTCCTCCCGTACCGTTGGGTGAGGTCATAAGAACGGACCTCTTAGGGTACCTGTCTTCTCAGACCGTCCGATGTCAAGTATCCAGTGTTTCTCAACCTATGTTGACTTCGTTGACTCGTGTATAGTTCATGTCTCTCTACAGGAGAAACTTATTTACAAGGTGATCAAAGGATACCGATGACATTGTTTTATGGTGTTTGACCTACCGAATTTGTTGTCTTTACATGCAGAATATTAAGATCTCCGATTTTCAGACTTTGGTTCAACAGTCGTCAAATCAAGGAAGACTCTCCCTTCCTTTACCCTAGTCTTTTAGACGACCCTGATCTAGTTCTCCTTGGACCAAGGTCCACGGAACAACTCGTGGTACCATTCCTAGACCTCAAATAAGACACACTATATCTTTTAGTGATCCTCAAAACTAGACTACTTACCGTTCTATACTGAAACATCTCTTATTTATTTCTATAGTTCAAATCTTCGTTTTTTTTGAATAATACGTCAATGGTGTTATTACGTGTCCCTTCTAATATCACCACCGATTCTTACTTTGAGGTCATGAAACCGGTGGAGTACACTTCTCAACTGGGTAACCTTTTCTGAGACTACGACCCTCCCTAACCCCCGTCCTTCTCTTCCCCTACTGTCTCCTACTCTACTGACCTACCGTACTGACTGAACTACCTGCACTCAGACTCACTTGAGGTCCTCAACCACTACCTGTCCCTCCGGACCTCACGAAGCTAAGTACCCCAGCGTTTCTCAGCCTGTGCTGACTCGCTGACTTGACTTGACTTCTTATCATACCATGTCTCTTTGGTACTCTTGACTGAACCGTCATAGTGATCCACAGAAAACTTCTTTCTAGACGTATAAAACGATTGTCCAACCTCATGATAAAACCTTACGAATCCAATTATAGAGTCCGATGTTAAAAAGTCTGGTACACCGATTATATTTAAACTTGAAATTGAAGGTCATCCTCAGTCTTTCTACCGTCTTATCCACCAGTGGTCAAACACATGGGCTGTGTTTAAACGTCACCGTTTGCGGACACTAATGTATAAGACTCCCTTTTAGAAAAAAAGTTAACTCAAGGGTTCGGGTCCGACTTAATTTAGTGAAAGGTCTAAGGAAAGGAAACAATCTGACCATCTAAAGGAGATGAGGGTAAAAATGAACTTCCACATCTTGTCTCGAAACTTCTTTGTACAGAGGTACAACTCTTTCATGTTTCTCAGAATTGACGGGGGGATGGTAGATAAGGTGTAGGTGGGGATGAATCCCCGACAATTTTCGAATCAGAAATCCAGTTTTTCTATCGTGTGCATAACTCCACCAGTACGAAAGCTTAATCGAATAGACGATGTCTAGTAAGAGACGTAAATCTCAGTTCTCTAAAAAGAAATATTATAAATTTAAATCGGACGTGAATTACATTTTCACATAGGTTACAAGGACCATCGAACTTCACCCTCTCAAAGATATCCGTATATAAGATTAATTCCCTGTCTTTTTACATGTGTTACGAGTACTATTTCACTTAACCGTACGAAATTGACCCTGATATTATGTTGAGGTAGTCGACTTTTATTTCGTATAATTTACTGTTTGCCCTAACGAAAAGAATGTTTTGACGGGTTAGTAGAACCATTGTCCATGTAATGGACAATAATAACAACAAATCGTAGGTACGAATATTAAGAGAATAAGTTCTCTAGCACGAAGGAAAACAGAACTTTGTGAAGAAAACTATACAGTCGGAAAGTATAACTCAATAATCACAAGTCACAATTACAACTTTAATTCATATTTTGACCACATTGTGGTAATAAAATTACGAATTCAATAAAACGAAAACAAACAAACAAACCATAGTCATGTTCTTTAACTTTTTTTATTTCGACGATGATTTTATTCCTCCTTTTTTTTGAAAAACCGTTAAGGTAATTAATATCTTGTATATTAGTATTCGTAATTGGTACTACCGTTATAACTGTAAATCTGATACTTCAATAAATTACATATTAATTTATTAAATCATTAATAATATTTCAAATTATAGTTCCTCTTTCGTATATTAAGTATTTATATTTTGGGATATTTAAGTGTTTCATTCGTATAGTAAAATTGGTTTTGAATAATACTTTGTTTTAAAGTGTTCGAGGGGGTACGGCCCTCGGTCACACTCCTTAGGGTGGGTACTGTTCGAGTACACCTCTCCGGACTTCCCGTTCCGCTCAGTCCGGAGTCCCAAAGGGGTACCTTAAAGGACTCGTACATGGGGGTTTTGTTCTTAGACGGACGGAATAACATGACACGACAAGGTGAGAAGACTGTGTTAGACCTTTTTCAATTGAGTCCCGAAATCAGAAGACGTAAACTTTCCCTACAAAGTCAAGTTTGGGGGAGACTATTGAGAGATCGAACGGATTGTCCAAGGGGACCTGAAAAATGTCGAACACTTAACGAATGTCGGGGGGTAGGTGCTCTCCGTGTTTCGAATTTCGTAATGTCTCGGAAAAGATTTCTCGATTTTTAGTATAACCACTACCTAAAGTGACAATTGAGTTACTAACGACGGTCCGGAGGTATAAGCAATAGAAAATCCGTGGACCCTCCTATAATTAGTTACATTAGCCCTATACCTTTTTCCATATATCATCAAAACTACAATCGTTGTGATCTGAAAACTCAATTAATGAAAAGAAAACAATATTTAGTGACATGAGGAAAATGAACAATATTTAAAGACATAGAGACGATACATTCTTACATTGAAATAAATCACGAAAGACTCTCAGCGTGGTCTGAAACTCTTCTAGTTATGTTTATTGAGAAGACCAACTGTATGGGAATAGTCTTTTTTCCGACATTTTACAATTAACCGGGAAAATCGGCCTTCTACTACATTTAGTGGATTCTGAACACATATGTTGGTCCATACGTCTCTCTTTTCGGACCAAAACCATTCTCAGACCCGACGATTGTGACGTTTTAAAACATAATGGGTAACTAGAGATACATGTTAGTTTTTCCATATTTTCCGGAAAGATCTGTTATCTCCGACCCGGTCAGTAACCTTCCTGACCAAAGGGGGCACAGAGAAGGAATGAGATAAAAGACCGACTTAAGGGTAGACCCCGCACCTCCGAGCGGTACAGATGGATGGAGGTGCACTCTCCCTCAGGTTCCACCCCGTGGGAGGCTATAAGTTCTCCTGCGACCACCGGATTGCATCTACCACGTTTGAAGAACGGGACTTAAAAATAATCAAGAGGTGTATTTGGTTCAATAAGTCGGAGAAAAGAGGTGAATTAAAAGGATGATGTGATAAAGAAGGATTAGATTAGAATATATAGATTAATTTATTTATTTATTCAAAAAGGAGCGGATGTGGTAGGGGCGAAGCTTAATGGGACCTAGGTGGTCCCGACCTGGGTCCGTGGGGGTCTTTGGAGGGAAACGTATGGACGGATCAGGTATGACGACGAAGAGTGGTACTCATTAGTGATAAACCCAAATTCTCTCGTATCTGTTCTAAACCCATAAAAACTCAAAGTATATTTACGTCAGTAAGTTATACATCAAATTTACTACGAACACTTTTAGATTACAAGGGTTACTGTGATACACCATCCATCCATTATAATAATCAGGGTAAAATATTCATTTTCCTAACTACGAACTCTGTGACCACAAGGACGAATATCTTTATAAGTGGGACCAATTCAAATCAAGGGAGAATAACTTCAGTGTTAGGTAAGTACAAGGAGGACGGGGGTGTTGCATGTCCCCCGTGAATATTCACAGGTCTTTACGGTTTTCCGTCCAACGTGTACTCAACGGTATTCCCTGTGAGTATGAATTCTGGTCAAGTAGGACTTAGGGAAGATTGAAAGGTTTGGCCAGAAGACGTTAATTTTTTTTTTTTGTTTTGTGATTATAATTAATCGTTTTTACGAGAGAAGTAGATCATATAAGGGAGAGGTTGAATTCAAAACAACGAATGAGTCGTAATTGGGAGGGGAATGACGTCCGGTAAGGACACATAGGTTTGTGGTCGACACATTATTCACAGAATTCTTCTCCTAGTAGTAGAGTATGAATTAACCCGTTAAAGAAAATTAGAACCGAAGATGAAGTTACACCCAATACCACCCACTCCGACCCTTTCCTTTTCATATACTCTTTCTTTCCAACCTCACTTTGCAAGTTTAATTAGACAATTTGATGTATCGGCGTTTTTTCACTTCATTTAAAGGATCTTACCATAATACGTCCTCTTGGACTTCACCGTAGATGGTCCGCTGGGAAAGACTTCGGAAATGGATAGTCTTCCGAAAAGAACAGATGATTCAGAAGGGGAAATCCTACTAATTCACGAGAAGACATAAGAGTCTCTAAGAAACCGATGCGAATAGGATCGTAAATGATGTGACACAAGTATCGTAGATTTACACCGGGTTACCGGTGCTGAATATAAATGCATAAATGATAGTACCGAAACAAGAAGGGAAGTGTTTTAAAACAACTTTCTCTTCAACTGTAAACGTAACATGGAAGGGTACCGGGTAAGTAAGAAATCGAGCTACGTTAGATGGATACGACAAAGTAATGTGGTTTTCAGGAGAGTAATTGTTGTGACAATAGTAGGATGTAATACGGTTGTTAGTGGGAGTAATGGTCAAAGGTATCTCTCTGTCTAAAGTCCGATGAAATAAATTCTAGAGACCTTGTTTATTGATTAGTGGGAGAGAGTTTAAAGAATGAAGATAAAGATACTGTGAAAAGAGACTAATTGAAGGATACAGAGACCTGTAAGGAAAAGTTAAGGAAAACACACGACGTTAAAGAGAGACCACGGGAATACACGGGGATAAGTAAATGTAAGGAGTAAGGTAAGACGTGTGAAATAGATTCTATCGTAGACAACCTTGGTATATGAGGATTTCTCTAAGTAGTCCAATGTGGTCAACTGGTGTGCCGGTTAACTAGGTGACTAATTTGACTTCTGTAGAAGAAAATAGAGAAAAGATGTGTTGTTCATAGGAATAGAAAGAGTCCTTTTTTTTCTTTTTGATACCAACTACTCCTTTTAACTGAAGGATCGTTTCACGATAGTCCTTTAGGTAAACAGACCCTTTCCTTTGTTGAGATAGACTCACCATTTCTACGGACGGTGTTGGTGTCCCTCTGTTAGTTCCCTGACGGGTAGACATTCTAAAGTGTTAAGGTGTCCCATAAATGAAAACGAGAAAATAACAGTGGCTAAGTACCCCAGCGTTTCTCAGCCTGTGTTGACTCGCTGACTTGACTTGACTTGACTATGTACTTAATATGTGTAGTTCATCCAACGTACTGACTTCACTAAGTGGAGGCTTAGGACGACGTTTGTTTGTTTGTTTTTAGGTAAGAGTGTGTAAAAGCCTACGGTTGATATCGTAAACCCACCTTAAGGTTTGACCGTGTTGTGTATAAAGACGAACGGTCTTTGGGTAGTAAGGTACAACTTAAATATCTCGTAGTAGAAAGGTTTTGAAGAATTATGTGGAGTTCCGTCCTTTTTTTCACTAATATAAAAATAAGGACTTTACGTGTGGTTCCTTTTGAATTTTAATTTCTATACTTTTCACGATTGTTCTCTGAGTCTTACTTAAGAAGTTAAGGGGTGTTCCCACGATAAGTCGTTTAACCGAATTTGGATCCTTCGACGGAAAACGTAGTGTAAACTACACGGATTTTAAAAATGAAGGATTATTTATAAGAACCTTTCGTTTTTGTAAAAGTATAGTATTGGAAACATAGGTATTCGTAGAAGAATAAGATTTTATTATACAAAGAAAGTAGGTGACACTTGTAAGACTGGGTAAATGTAATACCTAATAAAAAAGATAAAAAATTTTCTATTTTCGTAACATTCTCTTATCTTATCTCTGACACAAATTACATTTTAGAAGAAGTCTTGTTATCTTTCTTTCTTACACTTAAGAGACCCTTCGCCATCTCCATTATGTTGGAAAAGACAACGTAGTATTGTTGTCGGTCTTTCTTTTACTTCCTCCATTATACCTACATCAACCGTCTATACTCTCCGGAACTTTCATTACCATCCTCACTCAGTCTTATTTAAAAGAGTCAGGAGTGACTCTGGTGTAGGGAAGTGGTAGTCTCAACGGTAAGACTAGTTTTTCTGTCTAGTGTGGAAGATGTTCGTCAGGAGTATGAATCGTTTCTTGTGTAAAACCCTGATCTTGATACTCAACTTTACTCCAGTGAACTAAAATAAAGAGAAATTTTTAATCCTTTTTTTTATGTACGAATACTTGGTTTTAGGGTCATTGGCTGAAAACATCTATACTAGTATAAAATACTTGAACTGTAAGACTTGGAGATCTTTTATTCGGATAATTAACGTTCATTTATTGGTGTTTGACCCACCGAAATTTCTTATCTTCACATAAGAAAGTATCAAGATCTTCGACTTTAAGACTTTAGGTCCACAACCGTACCGGAACGAGGGAGACTTCCGAGATCCCTTCTTAGAAGAGACGGAGAAGGATCTGAGACACCGACTATCATTAAGAACCGCAAGGAACTGAATGTAGACGTATTGAGGCTAGACCGAGACAGAAGTACAATGGAAGAAGAGACATAAAGAAAAACAGGAGATGAGAGTAGAAGTATTTACTTAAATCCTAGGTAGGATTGGGTCATATCGGAGTAGATTTGATTAATGTAGACGTTTCTGTGACAAAGGTTTATTCCAGTATAAACTCTAAGGTCCACCTTTACTCAAACTCCTCTTATAATACATGATCAAATAATATATATTTATAATACATAATCAAAATCCTTTTATAATACATAGTCAACAAAACAAAACAAAAAAAAAAATTCCTCTTAAGTTCAACCCGATCTAAAAACAAGAAAAGACGTAAACTTACGTACTCCTCGACTCTCAGAATACATTACAGTCAACTTTTTCTGTTGTCCGGAGTTTCATTAGTGAATACTGAAGAACCAATGGAAGAGGAGGCCAGAGTCAGTACATACTCGTTGTAGCACTGGTATAGTCATTTTCTCTATCCGAACAACTGTAGGTGATACGGGTAGTCAAGTGAGACACCCTACCTAACGATACTTCGAGAGGTAGTATGAACTGGTGGTTTAAAGGTTTACTGTCGGTACAAGTGTCTAGTAGTAGATTTGGATCTCCTTCAGTTAATTGAACCCTAAATGCAAAGTGGTAGGACGATCTTCAAAAAACAGAAAAAGAACACAAACTAGAAGACAAAGAATGGAGGTAGGGTAGAAACGTAAGTAGAAATGAATAATTGAAAGGGTAAAAATACCTTGTGTAAAAAATCACAGAAGACTTCTTTCCCCTTACCCTTTAATTTAAAGGGAAGGGTACAGATTTTATATTGAACTTCATCCGGTCCATATCTTAACAATCAACCTTTGGTAAAAAGAAGTCAATAAGATTCCATGACGTGTAACAACGAACGAAGATCACAAAGACAACATTTTTTTGTTTTTGTTTTTGTTTTTGTGACCAGGAGATCTAAATAGAAAGACCAAAAAACAAAAACAAAAAATTAAAACCAGGAAAAGAAGACTCTCTAAGGGTGTTCTAATATAGTGTTGTGAAAGTATCTATAAAAAAAGGACATTAGTGAAGAGATTAAAGTACCACAAGAGACTTACAAAGAGAAGTATGATAGATCAGACAGAAAATTCTTATGTTAGCAGAGATTATAGTGACGATCCTATAATTACAATAAACAAAAGAAAGACGGATTATGAACAGAAGAGATTCAACGAAGAAAAAAAGATAAACGAGGAAAAAAAGGATAGAAGAATAATTTCAGAAGGAGGTTTATAGAATAGTAGACAAACGGACGAGTACTAGTTCTTATCGTCCTTCATCCGAGTTTTGGTCTGACTTGTACGATTCGTAGGATTATTCCTTCACGGTTAAACTTGAAGTAATCTCCCTTTAGACCTGTCCATAATTCTTTTGAACCTACAGTTATATAAACGAAAGAAGAAAACACCCTTCTGGTCAAAGGATTTCCATTTAGAAAATCAGAAGATAATACCCTGTCTTCAGACCAAAATGTACGGGACTTTCCGTTGACTTCATACTCTGTTTTTAGGACCGTACACATATATATGTGTGTTTGTGTGTATCAGGTAAGTAAGAAAAGAAATACTATGATATGTAGATGAGACTTCTTAGATCCGGTCCTTGTCAAATTGGAAGGAATCCTTCGTTTACAAGTCTCCATGAGTTCATTACCTCCCCTTCCGTTTACTTTACCCTCTCCAATAGATCCTTAAACGAAAGACAAAGTGGTCTAGTAGAAATTGTCGTTTGACAAAGTGACATTTAAGGAATTCAAGACGGTCAAAGACTCAAAAAACTTTTAAAATGTCAAATTAAACCAAGAAAGAGTCGAAAAAGATAAAGGTCCAATCGTAAACGATTCACCCATCAGGAACTGGTAGACGAAGGACTGAAGGTTTTACGATAAGGTTAACAAAAAGAAAGGACAGAATTCCCCCGGTTCAGAATTTTTATGATAGGGAAATAATATCGAAATCTATTCAAACTTTCCTAGTTATGATCTGTGTACATAAATTAGACAGGAGAATTTCGTATTTTAGAGGTCCTCTTTAAAATAAAATATCTTCTTATTTTGAATTGTTTTTAAAATTGGATTTTTGTATCCGACGGACAGTAGCGCTAGTTTTATTGTGTTTTACACCTGATTTCAGATACTGTTTACCATCTAACAACCGACTAATAAAAAAGGGACTTCCTACTACCTTCTGACCCCATCGTCTTTGATTCTGTTTTTAATTCACTATTAGTTGTAGTGAACATTATTCATACGATATTAATATGTTAGTTCTTACTGTGTTCCGTTTTTTCTTTAGTACTTTTTATACCTCATTAGGTTTACGATAAAATATTTTTGAGTCAAGTCAAGTCAAGTCTACGAGTCAGTACAGCCTGACAAACGCTGGGGTACCTGACGTCGTGCAGTCCGAAGGGACAGGTAGTGGTAGAGGGTCTCGGATGAGTTTGAGTACAGGTAACTCAACTACTACAGTCGGTTGGTAGAACAGGAGACAGTAACGTAAGATGAGGACGGAAGTTGGAAGGGGTCGTAGTCCCAGAAAAGTTTATTCAGTCAATACCGGTTAAAACGTCGAAGTCGAAGTCGTAGTCAGGAAGGTTACTTATAAGTTCTGACTAAAGGAAATCTTAACTGACCAACCTAGAGGAACGACAGGTTCCCTGAGAGTTCTCAGAAGAGGTTATGGTGTCAAGTTTTTGTAGTTAAGATGCAACGAGTCGAAACAAATCCTCTTCCGTTACCGTGGGGTGAGGTCATGAGAACGGACCGTTTACGGTACCTGCCTCTTCGGACCATCCGACGTCAGGTACCCCAACGTGTCTCAGTCTGTGCTGACTCGCTGAAGTGAAAGTGAAAAGTGAAAGTACGTAACCTCTGCCTTTACCGTTGGGTGAGGTCACAAGAACGGACCTCTTAGGGTCCCTGCCCCCTCGGACCACCCGACGGCAGAGACCCCAGGGTGTCTCAGCCTGTACTAACTTCGCTGAATCGTCGTCGTTGTCGTCGAAAGAAATACCAGGTTAAGAGTATAGGTGTGTACTGACGACCTTTTTGGTATTGAAACTGATCTACCTGGACACAACCGTTTCATTACGGAGACGAAAAATTATACGACGGATCCAACCAGTATCGAAAAGAAGATACTCGTTCACAGAAAATTAAAGTGCCGATGTCAGTGGTAGACGTCACTAAAACCTCGGGTTCTTTTATTTCAGAGAGTGAGAAAGGTAAGAAAGGGGCAGGTAAACTTTACTTCACAACCCTGGTCTACGGTACTAGAATCAAAAAAGTTACAACTCAAAATTCTGTTGAAAAAGTGAGAACAGAAAGTGAAAGTAGTTCTCCGAGAAATCAAGTAGAAGTGACAGACGGTGTTCCCACTACAGTAGACGTAAAGACTCCAATAACTATAAAGAGGACTGTTAGAACTAAGGTCGGAGACGAAGTAGGACAGGTCGTAAAACGTACTATATGAGACGTACATTCAATTAATTCGTCCCCTGTTATATGTCGGAACTACATGAGGAAAGGGTTAAACCTTGGTCAGACAACAAGGTACAGACCAAGATTAACAACGAAGAACTGGACGTATGTCTGAAGAGTCCTCCGTCCATTCCACGAGACCATAAGGTTAGAGAAATTCTTAAGAGATGTCAAACAACACTAGGTGTGTCTCCGAAATCACATCAGTTACTTCGTCTTCATTTACAAAAAGTTCTCAAGAGAACATAAAAGACACTAAGTTGTCCATAAGTTGTCAAAGTAGAGACCGAAGAGACGGAAAAGATTTTGGTCGAACTTGTGGACCTTCAAGAGTTACGTACATGACAACTTCGGATCAAACCTCTTAAAACTCGTAATGAAGTGTTCGTACACTCTACTCACGTTAACACCATAAGACTTGTAAGAAACCGAAAGGGAAAGAAACCCTAACCTTACTTTGACTGGAAAAGGTCAGGACACCGGTGACGACTCAAAAGGTTTAAACGACCGTATAACTCACGTCGTGAAAGTGTCGTAGTAGAAAACCCTAAATTTTTTCGAGTCGACCTTAAGGCAGTGGAGGTCATCAAAAGAAGTATCACTACCAAGGATTCCGGGTGAAGTGTAAGGTCCTACAGACCGAGATCCACTCACCAGTGTGGTAGCACAAACAGAACCAGTACTTCTAGTAAAAACATGTCAAGAAGACATATAAGAACGGTGGAGAAGAATTATCGAAGACGACGACATCTAAGTATGTCAAAAACAGGAAATAACTCGGGTAGAAACGTACTTTACAAGGGAACCATAGAGACTAAAAGAACTTCTCTAGAGATCAGAAAGGGTAAGGTAACAAAAGGAGATAAAGAAACGTAACTAGTGAATCCTTCCGAAAGAAAAGAGAGGAACGATAAGAAACCTTGAGACGTAAGTCTACCTATATAGAAAGTAAAAGAGGAAACGGAAAACGAAGAGAAGAAAAGAGTCGATAAACATTCCGGAAGAGTATGTTGACGAAACGGAAAGACGTGAAGAAAGAGAACCCGTTCCAAAACTAGTGGTGGAGACATGTTCGTGTCACTATTGATCACCGATGATCGTAGTACTTTTCTCTGGTAGTCGAAAATATATGGAGGATTTCATTTACGTGTTGTTTTAATAATCGTCAAAACGTGTTTTGTAATTTATGTTTAGGTAGTTATGAGATCTATATTAATAGTTAAATATCCTTTATGTCCTCAGTCTGGTGAATTTTCCTGTATTCCCATATTAGTCCCTTTTTTTGGAATGGTACTCTTTAAATTGTAAGAAATCTCGAAACTTGTTGTTACCTTAACAAGACATTTTCGTAACAAGTTATATCATCGATGCACCCCGCTTACCTATAAACTTTATACAAATTACATTGTAAATTTAAAATAATTAGATACGATTAAAAATAAACTGGAATTAATTAATTTTACATTTATTAAACTACATCTATCCCCGATGGTCTAGTTCAGGTAGTATATTGAGAGATTCTGTACAGAAGTATTTACAGTTTCTTTTGTCACTTTTTTCCTCTAGAATATTTATTTCTGAGTTTTTATATAGAAGGTTAATACTACATATTAACAACAAACCTAAAATCAATTTTCTTTAACATGTGTTAATATAATATTTTGTAATCCACTTTACACTCGTAAATATAAACTACTAAAAATCCTCATTCGCAATAAATCACATACTATCCCGTCACCGGTGTCCTGACCTTTTCCAGTCAAAAGTAAGGTTAGGGTTTCTTTCCGTTACGGTTTCTTAGGAGTTTGATGGCGAGTTAACGTGAGTAGAGTGTATGATCATTTCTTTACGAGTTTTAAGAGGTTCGGTCCGAAGTCGTTATGCACTTGGCACTTGAGGGACTACAAGTTCGACCAAAATCTTTTCCGTCTCCTTGGTCTCTAGTTTAACGGTTGTAGGTGACCTAGTAGTTTTTTCGTTCTCTCAAGGTCTTTTTGTAGATAAAGACGAAATAACTGATCCGGTTTCGGAAACTGACACACCTAGTGTTATTTGACACCTTTTAAGAAGTTCTCTACCCTTATGGTCTGGTGAACTGGACGGAGAACTCTTTAGACATACGTCCAGTCCTTCGTTGTCAATCTTGACCTGTACCTTGTTGTCTGACCAAGGTTTATCCTTTTCCTCAGGCAGTTCCGACATGTAACAGTGGGACGAATAAATTGAAGATACGTCTCATGTAGTACTCTTTACGACCCGACCTTCTTTGTGTTCGACCTTAGTTCTAACGGCCCTCTTTATAGTTAGTGGAGTCTATACGTCTACTGTGGTGGGAATACCGTCTTTCACTTCTCCTTGATTTTTCGGAGAACTACTTTCACTTTCTCCTCTCGTTTTTCCGACCGAATTTCGAGTTGTAAGTCTTTTGTTTCTAGTACCGTAGGTCGGGGTAGTGAAGTACCCTTTATCTATCCCTTTGCCACCTTTGTCACAGTCTGAAATAAAAAACCCCGAGGTTTTAGTAACGTCTAATACTGACGTCGGTACTTTAATTTTCTGCGAATGAGGAACCTTCTTTTCAATACTGGTTGGATCTATCATATAAGTTTTCGTCTCTGTAATGAAACCTACACTCTCAACCTGATATTTTTTTCGACTCGTGACTTCTTAACTACGAAAACTTGACACCACAACCTCTTCTGAGAACTCCCAGGGAACCTGACGTTCCTCTAGGTTGGTCAGGTAAGACTCCCTGTAGTTGGGACCCTAAAGAAACCTTCCTTACTACGATTTCGACTTTGAGGTCATGAAACCGGTGGAGTACTCTTCTCGACTGAGTAACCTTTTCTGAGACTACGACCCTCCCTAACCCCCGTCCTCCTCTTCTCCTACTGGGTCCTACTCTACCGACCTACCGTAGTGCCTGAGCTACCTGCACTCAGACTCACTTGAGGCCCTCTACCACTACCTGTCCCTCCGGACCACACGACACTAAGTACCCCAGCGTTTCTCAGCCCGTGTTGACTCGCTGACTTGACTTGACTTGACTCCCGAAGGGACTACCCAGTTTGACATTTCTTAGACGGTCGTCCTCTGGACCTAATTTAAAGAACCTGTCCTTTTAAGGAGACCTCTTCAAATACTATTCCTACAATACGACGACGACGACGACGACGACGATTTAGCGAATTCAGTACAGGTTGAGACACGCGGGGGTGTCTGCCGTCGGGTGGTCCGAGGGGTAGGGACCCTAAGAGGTCCGTTCTTGTGACCTCACCCAACGGTAAAGGAATGTCAATACAAATTTTTATCAAAAGTAGTTTGTATGAATATTTTTATTAATATCTAATTTAATAGACATTACTACCGAATCTAAACCAAGTCGTATTAGGTTTTAACCCACCCTTATATCTATTTTGTTCTTTATCTACTTTGTTCTGACTATTATTCGAGTAACAACTTATCCACCCTTGTGTAATATGATAAGATAATTGAGAACTTGTACGATCTTTTAAAGGTGTACGGGTGAAAAAAATTATTGGTACAAGGTTGAGGTCTGTAAGATTATATGTTGATCTCAACTCTAGGAACTCCTTCTCCTTTCTTTTATCTCATTTGAAAAATCCTTCACAAGATTCCCTCTTGTCTTTATAAATTTTGTGTAACATATTTCATACTCCCTGGAGGAGGAAGGGGAAGTCCTCCAAAATGACGTGTTAGTAAAGTTTAAATAAACTCCAAAATAATATTTACGTTGAAACTCCTTAGCTAAGAAGTTAAAGTCATAAAACCATGTATTCTATCCTTGTATTTTCAACCTTTTCGTGGTAACCTTGTTTATTTATGTTGAAAAGTTTCGTAAGAATGATATGAAATACACTCCGATTACTCCCGAATTGAGTCCTCTCTACTTTTTGACGTACACAGAAGACATTCACAGAAGTTTTTAATTTGGAGTTTACACTCGTCTTTCATATTTATGTCTGTAAATAAGTAGTAGTTCTAGTAAAACTCTTAGATACCTGAACAGACACACAAAATTATTAATCCTAGACTATATCGTCTATCTTATTTCATTGTCTTTTGAGTTTCTGACGTCGGAAAGTGAATGGTAACTATCTCTATAAAGAAAAGGAGATTGACACATTATAAAAAAAACCATGTGTATTCAAATTATTCGTTAGTGAGTTTTTTTTCAAGAATTTACTTAAGGGACCCCGGTTTTTCTATATGTAGACACATTTTCGTCCAAAATGTTCCTGACGTTTTCCAGATTGGAAGAATAGTTAGAGAGATTTAACGGTGTACCTAATTTTGGTGAGATCTACAAGTTTTAAAGGTTCGTAATTTAAGTACTAATGTCCCATTGGAGGGAGATAACGAATAAAATTATAAGGATGACCCTATTTCCCTCCCTTCTTTTAATCGTATGTGACACGGACGGTTTAATTTATATAAAACATGAAATTAAGAGAACAGTTGAAATAACAATAGTAAAGACAGAATATCTATTTCTTTCATCTAAGTCTCTCCAAATGAGTAAACGAACTACAGTGTATCACCTCTTCATCTGAAATTTAGATCAATCTAAGTTTCAAATTATACTAAAGGTAATACGGTAAGACGGAAGATTAGTTGAAACGAAAAAAGATCAAAAATGTGTATGTATTCTTTTGAAAAATTTTTTCTCTCAATTTTTAAGGTCTGTACAAGACAACCCCTTCTGCGAAATGATGGATTTTATCTTACGTTTAATATGGTCGTTTAAATTCTTTTACACTCACTTAAACAAAGGATCCGACGGTATGTTTAATGATGTTTGAACCTTCGAATTTTGTTGTCTTTACGTAAGGAAGTATCTCCGAGACCGTTATAATCACGGAGGTAGAATGACACGTGGGTGAAGAGACAGTAGTCGAAGACGTAAATGTTAAGACGGGAATCTCAGTGAGAGGAAAAAGAACTTCCCAACGTGTAAAAATTCAGTTATTAAAATAGTTGAGTAAAGGGAATACCTCTTGTGGTCTTCGGGTCGTATAGGAAATAAAGTTTCACAGACATAAGAAAACAGGTTCAACTGTAACGAAGACGACCATATCGTCAGAGTTTTTGGAGTACAGAGGGTCCAAATAGTATTCGTAGTTGTGGTAATCTGTTCTCATAAGAGGTGTGTCTGGGAAGGACCAATTGGGAACAGATAAGGACCGAGGACGACTCTATCAACTAACCTAAGTACTCTCTGAATAGATTAACTGATCGTTTTTAACAGATCGGTGTGTGAACCTGGAGATATTGTATGAAAGGGTAATCATTTCTCGAATTAAAAGGTAGTAAACGTTAGACTTATTCGATTCATGGGGGTTTATTAAGTTCGAGATTAAGGTAGTCAAGTCAGCGAGTCAGTATAGGCTGAGAAACGTTGGGGTACTTGACGTCGTGTGGTCCGGAAGGACAGGTAGTGGTTGAGGGCCTCAGGTGGGTTTGGGTACAGGTACTCAGTCACTAAGGTAGGTTGGTAGAGTAAGAGACAGTAGGAGAAGAGGGGAAGGGAGTTAGACAGGGTCGTAGGCTCAGAAAAGTTCACTCAGTCTAGAAGTGTAATCCACCGATTTCATGACCTCAAAGTCGAGGTGGTAGTCAGGAACTTTACTTGTGGGTCCTGACTAGAGGAGGTCCTACCTGAGGTCCTAGAGGAACGTCAGGTTCCCTGAGAGTTCTCAGAAGAGGTTGTGGTGTCAAGTTTTCGTAGTTAAAAGTCCGTGAGTCGAAAGAAATATCAGGTTGAGAGTGTAAGATTGTACTGGTGACCTTTTTGGTATCGGAACTGATCTGTCTGGAAACAACCGTTTCATTACAGAGACGAAAACTTATACGACAGATCCAACCAGTATTGAAAGGATGGTTCCTCATTCGTAGAAAATTAAAGTATCGACGTTAGTGGTAGACGTCACTAAAACCTCGGGTCTTTTTATTTCAGTCGGTGACACAGGTGACAAGGGGTAGATAAACGGTACTTGACTACCTCGGTCTACTGTACTAGAAGTAAAAGACTTACAACTCAAAATTCGGTTTAAAAAGTGAGAGGTGAAAGTGAAAGTTCTCCGAGAAACCAAGAAGAAGTGAAAGACAGTATTCCTACCCCGGTAGTCGTATAAACTCCAATAATTATAAAGAGGGCCGTTAGAACTAAGGTCGAACACGAAGAGGGTCGGGTCGTAAAGAGTACTACATGAGACGTATATTCAATTTATTCGTCCCACTGTTATATGTCGGAACTACATGAAGAAAAAGATAAACCTTTTTGAGACAACAAGGTACAGGTCAAGATTGACAACGAAGGACTAGACGTATGTCCAAAGAGTTCTCCGTCCAGTCCACCAGACTATACTGGTAGAGAAAGTCTTAAAAGATGTCAAATAACACTAGGTGTATCAGTTTCCGAAACCGTATCAGTTATTTCGTCTTTATCTACAAAAAGACCTTGAGAGAACGAAAAAGGTACTAGGTCACCTACAACCGTTAAACTAGAGACTAAGGAGACGGAAAAGATTTTGGTCGAACTTGTAGTCCCTCAAGTGCCAAGTGTATAACGATTTCGGACCGAACTTCTTAATATTCGTAATGAAATGAACACACCCTCTACTCACGTTAACAAACCATCAAACTCGTAAGAAACTGTAACGGAAAGAAACCCTAACCTTACTTTTGACTGGAAAAGGTCAGGACACCGTTGACGATTCAAAAGCTGTAAACTATCGTATAACTCACGTCGTGAAAGTATCGTAGTAGAAAGTCCTAAAGTTTATCGAGTTCACCTTAAGGTAGGGGAGGTGATCGAAACAAGTATCACTACGAAGGATTCCGGGTGAACTGAAGTGTAAGGTTCTACAGACCAAGATCTACTCACTAGTGTGGTAGTACTAATAGGTCCAGTACCTCTAGAAGAAACATGTTAAGAAGACACATAAGAACGGTGGAGAAGAATTATAGAGGACGAAGACAATCCAGGTATAGTAAAGACAGGAAATAGTTCGGGTAGAAACGTACTTTACAAAGGAACCATAGAGATTAAAAGAACTTCTCTAGAGATCAGAAAGGCTAAGATAAAAAAAGGAGATAAAGAAACGTGACTAGTGACTCCTTCTGAAAGAATAGAGAACGATAAGAAACCTTGAGACGTAAGTCTACGAATATAGAAAGGAAAAGAGGAAACGAAAAACGAAGATAAGAAAAGTGTCGATAAACATTTCGGAGGGGACTGTCGGTAAAACGAAAAAACGTAAAGAAAAAGAACGTCTACCAGAACTAGGGACAGAGGACATGTTCCAGTACTTGAAGGTGGGTATCAAGTAGCCCGTGAGATAGATAGTCTAGATCTGGGAATTTAGATAAAGAGTGAAGGTGACATATTAGTATTCCCTAAACAAATCCAGGATGGACTTACCAGATCAAAAAAAGGGATGAAAGAAGTTAAAGTCAGACTTAAACCGTTATTCCTCAAGTACTAGACTCGGTGTCAGTCGAGGACCAGAACTAAAACAACTGACATATCTCGAAGAGGTAGAAACCGACGTTTCTTATATTAGTTAGACTAAAACCACAACTGGTAGATCACTACAGGTGCACATCTCAGAAGAGAACACAACGACCTTCTCCCACAAACGATACTGGTCACGCGAGAGAACCGTCTTGAGATAATCGGAAACGGGACGAAGTAAGACATGAGGTTCCGGTTTAAAGGGACAATGAGGTCCATAAAGAACTTAAGGAAGAAAACGTATAACGAATCGTCAAGAAAAGAATAGAGAAAAGGGAGTGTAAAATGGTATGTGTTGTTACCTTTGGTCCGGTATAGAAATCGTGAAAAAAACCCTTCGGGAAGTCGATTTATAGGACAAAGTAATGAATATTCTAGACGGAAGGTAGGGGTTTATCTTTTGTTAAGTCGGTGTCAAGAGACAGTGAAATACTGTTCCTTGTGTTCACAGAAATATTATACAAGAATAAAGACTCTGGAGTGGTCTTCGTAGTAATTCCAGAAATAAAAATAGTTTACAGAGAAGTTCACTTAGATCCGAAAATGAAAATGTTTTATGAAGTTTTAAGAAGATCAGAGATGGATAATATGTTAAGATCTAAGTGAAGACATAAAAATCCATGAAAAATGTAGTCGTGGGGTGAGAGTCATTGTTTTAGACGTAACTAAAGGATCCTGACGGTTTACTTGTTGGGTGTTTAAATCACCGAAATTTGTTCTTATCAAATAAGAGAGTGTCAATACCTCCCTTCTTCAGAATTTAGTTCCATGATTCTCACGGTGTAAGAGAGGTTTCAGAGATCCCTGGTTATCAAAGAAAAAAGAAGGTCGAAGACCACAGATGGTCGTTAGGAACCGGAAGGAACCGATCATCAAGGTAATGACTTTAGAGACGGAGACAGAAATATAGTAGAAGAGGAGATATAGAAAAGAAGGTGACAGACATATTAGATAGAGACTGAGTAAGAACATCACTGTGGGTACGAACCTAAAGTCCGGGTGTGTCCTTTAGGTTCTACTAGAGTAGAGTTCTAGGAGTTCTTACACACACACACGCACGCGCACATAAGACATAAATATATTATATATTATGTATTCAGATATTTTCAAATATCGATATATTTAGATTAATATTAAAGTATTCTAACGTTTCACACTTCGTTTTAAATAGAATAATTACCACGACTTTAAGTCGTATAGACACTATGATGTAAAATTTAGACTACTATTGTCACATAATTATTTATTTGAATTAGCCTCAATTCTTTAGAAAGTGGTTTTAACAACCCCTTACCGACAGTTTAACTTACTCTACATTTTAGATGATCTTTGTTGACTGGGAATTCCTCATCACTCAAATATAAACGTAAGTGACGAGACGGTGACAGGTATTTTCGATAGTCTCTAAACAAGAAATCCATGATGACAGTCTGGTCAAAACTCTCTGTCTGTTACAATTTCATTCGTGTACAGTTTTTTTTGAAAAATTTTTTATAGTGTCCCTATTCCTACCTGGATTTATATAAGACTTTGATCACCTTTACATGACCATTTTTTTTTTTTTTTTTCTTTCAGACGGGTACGAGGGTAGAACTTAGTATTTCAGTTGTAAGAAATTTTAAATAAATAGAACCAACTGTCGTTTACATGTTCAGTATATACAAAAGTTAAGTGAGTAAAATGGTCCTTAGATCCATATGTTATAAAGTGTGAACCGGATTAAGACAGTACACTAACTTTTGAAGATATCTGTTTCCGAACCGTTATCTTGATGAGAAGATGTTTCTCCTAAATAGGTATCATATCTGGAATGTTCCTAATATAAACCGTGTGGACGTAGTCCAATAGTTACGAGGGTCCTGTTCAATGGATAGTGAATTTTAGAAGTTTATTGGTGACGTAAATAACGGAAGTTAAAAAGATCATTATCGATAAAATATTATCGTTTGAAATAGTAAGACACATTACAAAACTTTTTTTGTTAGTAAAAGACTTATATTTTGAATAAGAACTTTCTTTATACCTCATGTGAAATAAAAGGATCGACGACCATACTTTACAGAGAAACACCTCTGGACAGAAACAACTCTCCTATCTAAAACGGATTACCTTGGACATGTTAGATAAGAGAGTTGTTTCTGTCCAGAGGTGTTTCTCTGTAAAGTATGGTCGTCGATCCTTTTATTTCACGGACCCCGAAGGTCTACCGAGTCACCATGACGTAGGTGGACGGTTCGTCCTCTGTGTCCAAACTAGGGACCCATCCCTTCCAGGGGACCTCTTCATTTACCGTTGGGTGAGATCATAAGAACGGACCCTTTAGGGTACCCGTCTCCCGATGTCAGGTATCCCAATGTTTGTCAGACTGTCCTGAATAACTGATTTCTTGTTGTCACTTCGGACTCCAGGGTCATTGACTCTAACCACGGAGTCAATCTTTCTCAAATGTTTTCTTAATGAGCAGAGGTGTAACCTTTCCCTCTATAAATGAGGATTCTCTGTCATCCCTATCGTTTATAACCTCCGTTTCATTGTTACTTTCCTAGTTCTAACATCTTTATGTCGTGTCTATTATCCCCTTTTATAAGTGTTTGATATATAGGTTATTCCTGAATCATAAGTATTATGTATTTTTCGTGAATATTACGTTGTTATTTTTTGTTTGTTTGTTTTTTTGAGTTAAATTTTTACCCGTTTCTTAACTGATTTGTAAAAAAGGTTCCTAATGTATGTTCACCTGTTGTTCGAGTTGGGTTAAGTGGTAAACCTTTCACGTTTAGTTTCGACTTCATTATATATCGGAGTGTGATCCTACCGAAATTAAATTTTTTTTTTTTTTTTGTCATATATTGTTCATAACCATTCCTTTACCTCTTTAAAAACCTTGAAAACATGAAACGACTACCCTTACATTTTACCATGTCTATGATACCTTTTGTCGACCGCAAAGGAGTCATCCAATTTGTCTTAATGGTATACTAGATCTTTAAGATAAAGAACCATACATAGGTCTAGATTTTAGTCTATAAGTTTGTTTAAAGATGTGTTTACAAGTGTCGTCATAAATATTAACGGTCTTCTAGTTTTACTACGTTTACAAGTAATTAATTACTTATCTTTTTATTTTACATCGTATATATTTGTTACCTTATAATAAGTCTGTACTTCTTATTTCACGAATGTGTACCATTTCGTACTCTTGTTGTTCGATACATTTTTTTCTTTTTCTTTTTCTTTGTTTTACGGTATATAACATACCAAGGTAATGGTTTTTTTTCGTCTCGTCCGTCAAAATATCTCTCTTATTTTAATAACCGACGGTCCTTAAGTCCCTTTACCCCTTACTGACAAATTACCTAAAGAAAACCCCCATTACTTTTACAAGACATTAATCTGTCTCCTCGATCACCATGTTGTGACAAAGTTATTTACTCGATTTACGGTGATTACCATTTAACATATAATACACATAAAATAGTGGTACTTTTCTTTATTGACATTTCTTTTCGATTAATCCTTTACCCGAAGCGACCACTAGGTCCCCAACTTTAAAACGGAACGACACGTCCCGCACACTGAAGTTAGAGAACAGTCCTTCGACTCTAGGGTGTGTAAAACCTCGGTTTTTAGGGTTTTGTTTTGTCTTACTTACAAAATTGTTTAAGTTCTTTCTGAAAAAATTTTCATGATCCCTTCTTCTTCCTGGTCCCTTTCTCTTTAATCTTTTACTTTATAGAAGAAAGTGATACTGGAATGTTATAAAAACAGAAAAACTTTCTAGTATTTTTTCAGCGTAAAGGACCATACGAACCTAAGGAAACTTTTGACCACAATTCCGACTCAAGACACGGGACCAATTATGATACAGTTATTCTGGTCGGATACGACAATTTCCTTCATCTGTAAACTTTAGGTATAAATAAAAATTTTTAAACTAGTGGACAAAAAATAGTGACACGATCTGGAACACTCGGTCTCTTCCGTTACCGCTGGGTGAGGTCATCAGAACGGACCTTTTAGGGTACCCACCTCCTCGGACCATCCGACGTCAGGTACCCCAGCGATTCTCAGCCTGTGCTGACTCACTGAAGTGAAAGTGAGAAGTGAAAGTACGTAACCTCTTCCTGTACCGTTGGGTGAGGTCACAAGAACGGACATCTTAGGGTCCCTACGTCCTCGGACCACCCGACGGGAGATACCCCAGCGTGTCAGTCTGTGTTGACTTCACTGAATCGTCGTCGTCGTCAACGTCTGGAACACTCGATAAGAATTTTCATTCAAAAGGAATTTTCGTGCTAGTCCCAAGAAGGGGAGAATAAGGTACACTGTGTGTACCTCAAGTCTGGTTTAGACTTGGGACACCTGATATGTCAGGTACCTTAAGAGGTCAGGTCTTATGACCTCACCCATCGGAAAGGGAAGAGGTCCCCTAGAAGGGTTGAGTCCCTAGTTTGGGTCCAGAGGGTGTAATGTCCGTCTAAGAAATGGTCGACTCGGTGTTCCCTTCGGGTTCTTATGACCTCACCCATCGGATCGGGAAGAGGTCGTCTGGAAGGGTTGGATCCTTCACTTGACCCCAGAGGACATATAACGTCCGTCTAACAAATGATTGACTCGATAGTCCTTTCTAAAGTATTCTAAATGTATACACTGATTAAGATTATCCACTTTGACGCAAGAGTTTGTTACTTCTCTATAGAGTTTACCATATAGGTTTATTGAATTGAGTATAATGTAAAAACAAGATTAGGTTAATAAATAAAGTTGAAAAATATTTACAAGTATCGAAGACCCATTTTACAAATTTAGATAGAAAGTAATGTATGTCCAACAATATCGGTTTGCGATTTACGAGGTCTTTTGTTTGAGTGAGTCTTCCTGTCACTCCTATCACCTTACGTCAAATATTGTGACAGCCTAGCTCCGTCTCAAAGGAGAAATCGGTCCCTGGGGTTGGTTGAAAACACTTTTGGAATATATGGAATTCACATGACGAATTCGGGTGTAGGGGTTTAAGAAACTTAGATCGGACCTTTCACAATTTTCCTCTATTTTAGTCCAATGTCGGGACTAAGTATTGGTCTTCCCAGTCGACCAATATATAACGTTGGATGTGGTTTCCCACGGTATTTCTACTGTTTCCACTAACTGATGTATCCCCTAATAGTGTAAGAAAGACCGCTTCCCTTTAGAACCATACCTTAGACCACAGAAAGTCAGGTCCTCCGGACAAACCGGTACCCATACACTGGAGGCACCGATGGTCCGTGTATCAGGCTTCAAGTGACCCTTACATTCTACCTCAAAGGAAGAAAAAGTTCTACCTCAGTCGAACCGGACAAGGAAAGGAGGAAGTTTCATTAAGTGATTTAAGGGTTTCATGACTATTGAATTTATTTCGAAGATGATCGGAGTTTTATTACCTCTTACGTTACTGTTGGGTGAGGTCATGAGAACGGACCTTTTGGGGTACCTGCCTTCTCGGACCATCCGACGTCAGGTACCCCAGCGTGTCTCAGCCTGTGTTGACTTCACTGAATCGTCGTCGTCGTCGGAGTTTTATTTTATGTTAAGAGACTTTTTAATGAACCAATATCTTCCTGAAATGATAGTCATAGAGACATCTTCTTAAGTAATCAACCATTATAACGATTCCGACGTGTCTAGACCTTCTTTCATAATCTACTCAACACCAGTGTAAACTAATCCAAACTTGGACTCCCTTATTAAGGTATGTAGTTCCATTGTTCCCTTACTCGAGTGGACGTCACGAAACAGGGACTATTTAAAGTGAGAGACGATTTGTACTTATCAATTAAAAAATTCCTCCCATGTTCTTCATGTACGTATGATGTAAATCTCCACTTTGATTAGAGTATGAAACCATATTTTACATAAAGTCCAGATTAGTGACTTATGGTCTTTTATCGGGAAAGACGATTTCAGTCAGTCATTAAATATACTGAGACTGTTCAAATTTAACGGATCGAACGTGGAGATTTCACTTTAAGTTTTTAATCGTTGTCTTCTACTATATGAGACAGTCCTTTTTTATTTATGACATTAAGATTGAATGTAGACTTTATAAATACTACTGACACCCGAAAAAAGAACAAACAGAAAAAAAAAAAAGAGGAAATCTAAAGGTTCCCTTAAATAATGAGGAAAGTGAGAAAGAGATACAAGTTTTAAAAGGTTCCTTTATATCAATACTCGATCCTAAGATAGGTAGTAAAATCATACTTGTTGTTCTTGGCTCAAATCCCTTCTTCTGACTCTTTTTTATTTGCAAACCAAATACAATTCGTAAAACGATGTACTAACTAAGTGAAATAGAGTAATGTATAAATGTTGTCGAAAAGTTCCATCTACATTGTCCTAAAGTTTTAACCTGAAGAACAGAGTTTAAACTGACTCCAAGACTACCGTGTTTTGTTTTGTTGTCCAGACTTCGTTTAACGTTTAACGAATTGGTCGTTGGACGGGAAGACACGACGTTTAGAATGGAGTCATAGATCATAAATTCCGATGTCAGGTAACCAGTCGTTTCTCACCCCGTGTTCACTGATTGTGTTTCCTCTTTCTTCTCTCGTCCCGTCTCCTCTCTTCTCCCCTTAACGTCTCTCTTAAAGGAACTTTCCCGCACCCTTTCTCGGTACTTTTTCCTCTAATTGTGAGTAAATTCAGTAACTCTTCCGTGAAGTTCTAAGTCTCTTGAACTTAAACGTGGGAGACTCTATGTCCTTGATGACGGAGTGGTTACAACATTTTCCAGGTTTATAAACTCAAACACCAATAGATTATCGGGGTTCTCATGTCTTCCGACTTAACTCTTTATCGACGTAAAAGTGAACAGTTTACAATGACAAATTTTCTTAATTAACACATATAAAACTATCTTCGGTGGTTTCTGAACAAAACCTAGTGTGATTTATCCCGTGACATCTTTTTGTGGTCCCAAGGTTATTTCCCCGAGAAGGAGGTTCTAAGTAAGGAGGTCAATAAGTAAGTAAAAACAGTTGTTATAGATGACTTATGGATGATATTCGGTCCGTAAAGAATCATGTCCTTTATGTCATCACTTATTTTTATCCATTAAAACGGAAAATTTTAAAATATAAGATCACTCTCTTCTGTCTATTATCTATTTATACAGATTGACTTTTCACGAAACCTCTTTTTCGGTACTTCCCTTCTGACCCTCTTTCTAGGTCATTTTCTTCCATTTGTTCTCGTGTTCCTCTCTAGGTTTCACTGGTCAATCTTTTCTACGAAACCGACGTAGTATACTTCATTCCACTTTACAAGTAACACTCCCTTAGAGATCTTCGGTTTTTACCGGTTCCGGTCTCAGTTGAAAGTTTCAGATGGTTCGGATCTTTTAAACTCACAGTAAAGAATTCATCCATAAAAGAGTGGAGAGAAGTGAGGGTACCGGGTGAGGTTGTGACCTCTTCGGTCTTCGTTTGTCGTTTCCTTACTTACTCCTCTACCTTCCATCCTCTTTTCTTTCTTTTCCTTCAAATCGTCTTCTTACTCTTAACTCTTCGACTAGAATAGACGAAAGGGAAACAACCAAAGGTGGGACGTCTTATGAGTTCCACACCTTCCTTCCTTTCACAAAATGGGAGTATACTTCCAACCTTAAGACTGACAACCTGACGTTATGGTAAAATTATTTTACTTTTACTGTTTCACGAATCTTTTGAAAAAATTAGGTTCTCACTGACCTTTTCAGTGCCCTTAAGAGACTCTCAAGTACGATCCTCTCTGACTGTTGTTTAAGTCGTTCCACTATACTTGTCTTTTCCCCCCTTTATTGTAAGTTACTAACACGAGATGACTCAAGACGAGAAAATTGAAGGTTCGTTGTCCGTTATCGTGAGGTCTCACCTCTTTGCCTTCGAATCTCTTACTTAATTGGAAAGTTCTAGTATGTTTTGATCCTTTATCACTCAGGGTTTCGTTTATACCTTTTAGTTTCACTATTGAGTGAACAGACCTTCTCCGTACGAAACCGGAGTCACGGAGTTTCTCTTCCTTGTAAGTTCTTATTCATAAAGAAACACTTTCTCAGATTTAAGAAATTCCAGGAAATACCTGGTTTGTTGAACTCCAAGTTGTTTCATGACACAATTCTCCTCATAAAGAAGTCGTTACATACTAGGACTTACACCATCGTAGTAAGACAGTGAAGATGTCTGTACTGACCGGGAAGTATAGAAGACGGGTGAGGAAACAGGGTATACGAGTTGAACTATAAACGAGTAATCTTAATACCCGAAGGGTCCACCGTAGTACCATTTCTTAAAAGGTCGGTTACGTCCTCTACATCCTCTGTGTCCAAACTAGGACCTCAACCCTTCTAAGGGACCTCCTTCTTTACCGTTGGGTCAGGTGATAAGAACGGACCAATTTAGGGTGTCTGTCTCCTCGGACCGTTCGATCAGGTGCCCAAGTGTTTCTCAGTCTGTCTTGACTCGTTGACTCGTGTGTGCACACGAAATCATGATATCCCATACCAAGACTTGACTATCACTATAACTATATCAGGAATCTAAGTGGCAAGTGAAAGTATATGTTCATTAATAAACTAGAGTATTATTGAGTTTTCCTTCTTGTTAACGGTAATCCTTATTAAATAGTATTATGATCTTTTAATTTAAATTTGATTTTCTTATTTTGCTCTTGATTTTTTCAGACTCACCTAACGAGTCTCAGTATTACAATGACAATCTCTGTCTGCAAATTGTGATGAGATGATGGAGTATCAAATTCCCTCTGAATTCTAATTTCTTCCGTGAAAATGACATTAACTATTTTTATTAAATCTATTGGTAAACACAGATTTTGTCTATATGGTTTATTAATGGTCAAAAGTGGTGAAAATTTAAATTATAAAGTATAGTAAATCAGAGAAAAGGAAATAGAGATGGTTACGGAAGACCCTGAAAGATGACCCTTCTCAACAAACAAACTTCCAGAACTAATTTAACAGAAACCCAAGAGGATTAAAGATTATTTTTAGACTTGTAAAGAGATCCATTGAAAACGTTGGACAAGGGTTAGAAACCAGTCACCACTCTTTTAAGTCAACGGATGAAAACAAAGAATTTCCTTTTGTTGATTAGAATAAATGTTTTAATATAATTAGTCGTTTATATCTTTTATTGAGTCAGTTACGGGAAATTTGTTGTTCCAACCTAAAAAGACAAAAATACTTTAATTGTATGTGTACAAACTCTGAATGATTGTCTGTATTATACGTAACAAGTTTGGGAGTAGTTCAATATTAATTATTTCATTTATAGTTCTAACATTACCATGACTTTATAGTGTCCTTAGATATAGATATTTACACGTTAGTAAATAAGTAAACTTTTTGACAAGAAGTAAGATGGACATAAATTACAGAGGTTCTTGACTGGGTATTAAAGACAATGTCTAAAAGACTTTATCACATAAGTTTGTTTGATTTTCATATACAAAATTATTTTGACTTTTATCCTTTTCTGTTAAATTACTGTTTCGGTATTTCTAATTAAACATGTATACACTCCCGAAGGATCCACCGAGTGACTATATCTGAGGCGGACGGTCACGTCCTCGACGTCCTCTGTACCCAAATTAGGGACCCATCCCTTCTGGGGGCGTCCTCCTTTACCGTTGGTGAGGTCATAAGAACGGATTTATTAGGGTACTTGTCTCCTCGGTCCACCCGATACCAGGTATCCCGACGTTTCTCTGTTGACTCACTGACTCTTGTATGTATACACGTATATGATGGGACACGTATTTTTTATAAAAGCACGTATACAGGAGGTTTCTATTTATTTAGGGTAGTCAACTGACCAAATCTCACAAGTCATTGTCATGAAAGGGAAACTGTTTTTATTCAACGTATAATATTTTCAAGTCTAATTATAAAATACTTCATGAAATATTAAACACGTCCTATATAATAGTCGTTTCAATATTCTTGAGAGAGGTTACTTTATGAGTCCACTTTACTTTTAGTGTACGAAGGGAAATAATGAAAAGAATAAAAATGTAAGATAATCACCAAATTGTACGTCTTAAGTTATTTTAATCTTTATATGTCAGTTTTCCAAAAATAAGAATTAACTTAAAATAAAGTTATTTTTATCCTGATCATAAAATAACAATTGGAGGGAATAATATCAGTAAAAGTTTGTATATGTCTTCATCTCTTTGATCGCATCTCTTTTAAATTCATAGGCAGTCTGTAGAAGCTATCAAGGTTGTACGAATCGGTCAAAATGAAATGAAGTGTTAACAATAATTTATTAGGAGTCTATAGAGTCTTAAGGAAGAGATTTATGATATATAGAAATTCTCTCATGAAAAAAAACTTTGTGTTAGTGTTATAATAATATTGCGATTTATTTATTATTATTAAAGATGTACGGTAGCATATAAGAAAGTCATATGTCACAAGAAAGATGAGAAACTACCGTAAATAAAATAAATTTCATAAACATAGTAAACTAAACGTCCATGGAAGAGAGTAAAGGTAGAAGTCGAATAAATAACTTCTTAGACCTAGTAAAAAGAATTTTGTAAAGGATATCCAAAACGACTAAATAGACGAAACAACAGAGGAGTGATGACTATTGACTATGAACCTGAGTGTATACTCCCCAAAAAGAAGTAAACCGTTTTATGGATATCCACTAAAACTGAAAGAAAAAATGTAGTATAGACTTCGACAGATTGTAGACCAACAAGTAAAAAAATACGAACTAAGTTATACAAGTCTACAACGGTGAAACTGGGTAAGTAATATCTCAAAGGACAGACAAAAAGTGAGTCACCACAGTCGTCGGTAGTGAGTAATAAATGATTCTAGGTAATCTCTGACGGCCTCTTCCGTTACCGTGGGGTGAGGTCATGAGAACGGATCTTTTAGGGTACCTGTTTCCTCGGACCATCCGACATCAGGTACCCCAGCGATTCTCAGCTTGTACTGACTCGCTGAAGTGAAAGTGAGAAGTGAAAGTGCGTAACCTCTTCCTTTACCGTTGGGTGAGGTCACAAGAACGGACCTCTTAGGGTCCCTGTCCTCTCGGACCACCCGACGGTAGATACCCCAGCGTGTCTCAACCTGTGCTGACTTCGTTGAATCGTCGTCGTCGTAATCTCTGACGTTTTCCATGATAATAGTAGGTCAACAAGGAACCTGTAAATAATCAACATAAAAAAAAAAAGATATCTTCTTTTGTAAGTGAATGATAAACCAATTGAAACCTACGTCTAAAATATCATTTCCTTCTTATTCATGGAAGAAAGACAAATCATTCTTAGATCTCGGGAGAAACTCGTTGTCTGAAGAAGGCATAGGAGTATACCACTTTTTTTCGTTCGTTAGAGAATTCCAGTGAAAATATTCCTGTGATTAGGGAACAACGTCTTTCACTTCTTCTTGATTTCTCGGAGAACTACTTTCAGTTTCTCCTCTCACTTTTTCAACGGAATTTTGAGTTTGTAAGTCTTTTGATTCTAGTACCGTAGACCAGGGTAGTGAAGTACCGTTTATCTACCCCTTCGTTACCTTTGTCACTGTCTGAAATAAACCCCCCCGAAGTTTTAGTGACTTCTGTCACTGATGTCGGTACTTTAATTTTCTGCGAATGAGGAACCGTCTTTTCAATAGTGGTTGGATCTGTCGTATAATTTTTAGTCTCTGTAATGAAACGGTTGTTTCCAGGTAGATCAGTTCTAATACCAAAAAGATCATCAGTACATACTTACACTCTCAACCTGATATTTCTTTCGACTCGTCACTTCTTAACTACTGAAACTTGACACCACAACCTCTTCTGAGAACTCTCAGGGAACCTGACGTTCCTCTAGGTTGGTCAGGTAGGATTTCCTCTAGTCAGGACCCACAAGTAACATTCCTGACTACGATTTCGATTTTGAGGTTATGAAACCGGTGGACTACGTTTCTCGACTGAGTAAACTTTTCTGGGACTACGACCCTTTCCAATTTTCACCCTCTTCTTCCCCTGTTGTCTCCTACTCTACCAACCTACCGTAGTGGTTTAGTTACCTGTACTCAAACCCATTTGAGGTCCTCGACCACTACCTGTTCCTCCGGACCGTACGACGTTAAGTACCCCAGTGTTTCTCAGTCTGTACTGACTCGTTGATTTGACTTGACTTAGGGACACAGAGTCTTACATCTCTCAAATGGACGTTACGTCCTCTAGGTCCACGTTAGGGACCCAGTCCTTCTGGAGGAACTTCTTCCGTTACGTTAGGTGAGACCATGAGGACATCTTAGGGTACCTGTCTCTTCGGAAACCCTGATGTCAGGTACCCCGACGTATCAAACCTGTGCTAATTTGCTGATTGTTTGTGTTAGAGTATGTATTCCCAAGACGGAAGTTTGGATTAGTGGTGAGGTTCCAGGGTGGAGGATTATGGTAGTGTGACCCGTAATCCTAAAGTCATATACTTAAAATGACCATGTGTAAGTGTGACTCTAGTTTCCTGAAGGTGGAGTGGTACAGAAAAGATAAAAATAAAAAGGAATTAGAGAATGTCAATCGGGAATCATGGAAATAAAAGGAAGAAAGAAGTCTCGGATATTTAAACATAGATTTATATGACAAATAGAACAAGATATCCATAGTGACATAAGAGAATTGAAAAGATATACCAAAAATTAGAAGGAAAGTAACGCTTTTCCGTTTTACCAACAGGTTCCTCCGGTATGTATATCCACTGTTTTCTTGTCTTCGATTTCCGTTTCCTCTTTTCCTTTCTATATGGGTAAACTTTCGTCTCAAGGTTTCTATCGTTCCCCTCTATTCTTTCAGAAGGAGTGACTAGTTACTTTTCTTTATCTTCTTTTGTTACCTTACCCTTTCTGATCTCTAGAGAAGTTCTTTTAATCTCTTTGTTTCCTTTATTAAGTACATGTCTACCCGTGTTATTTCCTGTCTTTACCATATCTGGATTGTCTTCGTCTTCTATAATTCTTCTCCACCGTTCTTATATATCTTTTTAACATATTTTTTCTAGAAGTACTGGGTCTATAACTGTTACCACACTAGTGAGTGGATCTCAGTCTATAGGACCTTACGCTTCAATTCACCCGGAATCCTTCGTAGCGATGTTTCGATCACCTCCACTACCTTAAGTCAACTCGATAAAGTTTAGGACTTTCTACTACGACACTTGTACGACATGAGTCATACGGTCGTTTACACCTTTTGAGTCGTCACCGGTGTCCTGACCTTTTCTAGTCAAAAGTAAGGCTAGGGTTTCTTTCTGTTACGGTTTCTTACAAGTTTGAACGTGTGTTAACGTGAGTAGCGTGTACGATCATTTCATTACGAGTTTTAAGAGATTCTATCCGAAGTTGTCATCCATTTGGTACTTGAAGGTCTACAAGTTCGATCTAACTCTTTTCCGTTTCTGGTTTGACGTTATAGACAACCTAATAACTTTTTCTTTCTCTCAAGGTCTTTTTGTAGATGAAGACGAAACAACTTATGTGGTTTCGGAAACTGACACATCTAGTGTTGTTTGACACCCTTTAAGAAGTTCTCTACCCTTATGGTCTGGTGGACTGGACCGAGGACTCTTTAGACATACGTCGAGTCCTTCGTTGTCGATCTTAACCTGTACCTTGTTGTCTGACCAAGGTTTATCCTATCCTCATGTAGTTCCGATATAGAACAGTGGGACGAATAAATTGAATATAGGTCTCATGTAGTACTTTTTGTGACCCGACATCCTTCGTGTTCGACCTTAATTCTAACGGCCCTCTTTATAGTTATTGGAGTCTATACGTCTACTGTGGTGGGAATACCGTCTTTCGTTTCTTCTTGATTTCTCGGAGAACTACTTTCACTTTCTCCTCCCACTTTTTCAACCGAATTCCGAGTTGTAAGTCTTTTGATTCTAGTACCGTAGGTCAGGGTACCGTTTATCTACCCCTTTGTCACCTTTGTCACCGATTGAAATAAAACCCCCCGAGGTTTTATTGACGTCTACCACTGACGTCGGTGCTTTAATTTTCTACGAATGAGGAACCTTCCTTTCAATACTGGTTGGATCTGTTGGTATAAGTTTTCGTCTCTGTAATGAAACGGTTGTTTCCAGACAGATCAGTTCCGATACTAAAAAGGTCACCAGTACATACCTACACTCTCAACCTGATATTTTTTTCGACTCGTGACTTCTTGACTACGAAAACTTGACAACACAACCTCTTCTGAGAACTCTCAGGGAACCTGACGTTCCTCTAGGTTCGTCAGGTAGGACCTCCTAGTCAGGACCCACAAGTAAAGTTCCTGACTACAACTTCGACTTTGAGGTTATGAAACCGGTGGACTACGTTTCTCGACTGAGTAAACTTTTCTAGGACTACGACCCTTTCTAACTCCCTTCCTCCTCTTCACCTGCTGTCTCCTACTCTACCGACCTACCGTAGTAACTGAGCTACCTGCACTCAGACTCACTTGAGGTCCTCAACCACTACCTGTCCATCCGGACCGCACGACGCTAAGTACCCCAGTGTCTCTCAGTCTGTGCTGACTCACTGACTTGACTTGACTTGGATCTGTTGTATAATTTTTCGTCTCTGTAATGAAACGGTTGTTTCCAGATAGATCCGACACCAAAAAGGTCACCAGTACAGACCTACACTCTCAACCTGATATTTCTTTCGACTCGTGGCTTCTTAACTACGAAAACTTGACACCATAACCACTTCTGAGAACTCTTGGGAAATCTGAGTTCCTCTAAGTTGATCAGTTAGGATTCTCTTTAGTCAGGACTAATAAGTGACCTTCCTGACTACGACTTCGACTTTAAGGTTATGAAGCCGGTAGACTACGCTACTTGACTGAGTAACCTTTTCTGGGATGACGATCCTTTCTAACTTCCACCTTCCTCTTCCTCCGTTATCTCCTACTCTACTAACCTACCGTAGTGACTGAACTACTTGTACGTAAACTCATTCGAGGTCCTCAATCACTACCTGTCCCTTCGGACCGTACAACGTCATGTGCCCCAGCGTTTGTCAACTTGTGTTGACTCACTGACTCGACTTGACTTGACTAGAAGTAGAATAATATACGAATTGACGAGCCAACACAGAACGAAGAAACGATGAAGAAAACTTGACAACACAACCTCTTCTGAGAACTCTCAGGGAACCTGACGTTCCTCTAGGTTGGTCAGGTAGGATTTCTAGTAGGGTATCTGACATCGGACGGTCTGAGGAGACAGGTACCACTAAGAGGTCCGTTCTTATGACCTCACCCAACGGTACGGGAGAAAGTACCCTAGAAGGGTTGGGTCCCTAGTTTGGGTTCAGAGGGTGTTACGTCTACCTAAGAAATAATAGACTCGGTGGTCCTTTCGGTAGTAGAATAGCATCGTAAACTATATTATAATTAAAGTTGTTCAATTGTAAAATTGTAATCGATATTAAAACGTCTTTTTATTTTAGTATCGAGAGGAAAATTTTACAAAAAGAATTACGGGTTCACGTATCGATTAAAAAGTGTTAGAAGATTTGTTTGCATTATTTAGTTATAAGATTTGTATTATGGGAAATAAACTACTTTTGTTTCGAGAGGAACAGAGAGAGAAATATATACCGAGATTTTTAGAATATTATTACTGTCTGATGTGGTCAGTATGAATTATACACACGTACATGTTAAGATAAGTAGGTTCGGAAAACCAGATAATGTTATCAGATAAAGACTGTCATTGTACTTTAGATAATAATATGAACACTAAATAAAAATTAGTAAAAGAGATACGAGAAGTTTCTCTAAAAAAAGAACGTGCATAAATCAAGGACCAAAAACTAAACAACAACCACAGACACACACACACACACACACACGTGCACATGATGAGAAACAATGTAAAAATAATATTTAACATGGAAAAACAGAAAAAAAAGTAGTACGTTACGGGGAGATATAATACAAATCACGAAATTAAGAAGGAGTTATATTATAGGGGTGTAGATAAAAGGATGACAATCACAAAAAGATCATAAAGAGATGGGGGTGTGGAATAAAAGTTGAAAATAATTTTTAAACCAAAAACGTCTTTACATTGAAAAATATAATTAGATTAGAGTCAAATAAATGTACATTGTATTACCGACTGTATAAAGAACTACAGGTAGAATAAATGTGGATAGTGTATAAAACGTAAATGAGAAAGAAGAGAATGTTGAAAAAATGACTAAACCGTCTCAATTACGGGTAATGAATAATTGAAAATTCAAAACGGGGTGAAAAACTACGGTACTCACTTATGGAAAGATAATAACGACGATACACGTACGATTCGACGGAGTCAGTACAGACTGAGAAACACTAGGATACCTAACATCGGGTGGTCCGGGGAGACAGGTACCCTAAGAGATCCGATCTTATGACCTCACCCAACGGTAAGGGAGAAGGTCCCCGAGAAAGGCTGGGTCCCTACCTTGGGTCTAGCGAACGAACCGTCCGTCAAAGAAATGGTGATTCGGTGGTCCTTTCGGGTAAATGGTCACCTATCTGTATATTTACCAAACGGAACCTCTACTTGTCTCTAGTAAGACAGTAAAAACTCTGACGTAGGTTCATGACGTAAAGCCTGAGAACAACTGGTACTACCGATGAGGTAAAGAAGACTCCCTAAGGACGGGCGTCATCATCCATATTATCAGTAGACTCAATTTAAGTGGGTGAGGTCAGGTAAAATCAAGCGACTAAGGATCTTACAGCTACAAGTGGGAACGGTAGAGAACAAACTGGTGAAGGTTAAACGGAACTAAGTACCTGGACTGTAAGGTCCAAGGATACGTTATAACGAGAAATGTCGTAGTCTAGAACGAAGATAGTGGTNCTGTATATTTACCAAACGGAACCTCTGCTTGTCTCTAGTAAGACAGTAAAAACTCTGACGTAGGTTCATGACGTAAAGCCTGAGAACAACTGGTACTACCGATGAGGTAAAGAAGACTCCCTAAGGACGGGCGTCATCATCCATATTATCAGTAGACTCATTTAAGTGGGTGAGGTCAGGTAAAATCAAGCGACTAAGGATCTTACAACTACAAGTGGGAACGGTAGAGAACAAACTGGTGAAGGTTAAACGGAACTAAGTACCTGGACTGTAAGGTCCAAGGATACGTTATAACGAGAAATGTCGTAGTCTAGAACGAAGATAGTGGTCAGTGTAGGTGTTGACCCGTAACACAAACGAAACCGAGGTAGGGAAATAAGAAAGACATCAATAAAGAATCAACCTGACACTTCTTCCGACTCGTGGCTTCTTAACTACGAAAACTTGACACCACAACCTCTTCTGAGAACTCTCAGGGAACCTGACGTTCCTCTATGTTGGTCAGGTAAGACTTCCTCTAGTTGGGACCCTAAAGAAACCTTCCTTACTACGATTTCGACTTTGAGGTCATGAAACCGGTGGAGTACACTTCTCAACGGAGTAACCTTTTCTGACACTACGACCCTCCCTAACCTCCGTCCTCCTCTTCCCCTGCTGTCTCCTACTCTACCGACCTACCGTAGTGCCTGAGCTACCTACTCAGACTCACTTGAGACCCTCTACCACTACTTGTCCCTCCGAACCGCACGATGCTAAGTACCCCAGTGTTTCTCAGTCTGTGCCGACTCTCTGACTTGACTTGACTTGACTCTGTATATTTATTCCTAATATGGATATATATCATTTTATTATTATTATATAAGATTAAGTACACTACACCAAATATACTTTCCTCCGTATCTACTGTTTCTTCACTTTCAGTGAATCAGTACAGGTTGAGAAACGCTGGGGTACCTGATATGTCAGGAACCTTAAGTGGTTCGGTCTTATGACCTCACCCACCGGTAAGGGAAGACGTCCCCTAGAAGGGTTGGGTTCCTACCTTGTGTCCACAGGGTGTAACGTCCACCTAAGAAATGGTCCCTCCGGTGGTCCCCTCGGGTCTACCGTATCCCGATTTAGTCTTGAGTTCACTATCTTAATCAAAGTAATTGAAGACGAAATAAAAAGACAACTCTACTAGAGGATCTTTTTGAGTACTTTAGTACGATTTCAAGTCTGATCCTCGTTACACCTTCTCTATTTCAATTGACTTTATGACTATGTTGCTTTAGACTAAATGTCTCAAGTGTGGACGGTAGGTTCGTCTTTTACAATTCACGAGATACAACTTTTCCTTCTTATAAAATTAAGAGATAGGGGACGTCCGTAGTCAAAAAGTAAAAATAATGAGAAACCTAATTGTAAGTCTAAACTCAACAAGATACAAACGAAACTATATGAGTTTTGTAACAGATTATTTATTTATATAGTATGACACCACTATATACCAATAACTATATAATATATTCATAATATAAACAAAAGATTAGTAAAAAGTGTTCGAAATTTAAAATAGTATAAGAGAATGTCGTTATTTCGGTAAAGGTAACGTTTGAACATTGTTATTACCTATCGTTGGAAGTCCCCTATGTAAAGACTCTTTAAATAAAAGGGAGTACAACGAGTCGGTGGGTTTCTTACTTAAACAAAGGTACTGTCTATTCCTGATGTGACTAGTAAAAATTTTACCAGAACCCCGTGGTGTTTAGTTATTGTCTTTTCTTTTTACGTTCTATTATTATAAAGAAAAGTAATCCAACTAACTACCGTAAGATCTAAGTACGTAGCTTTAACAGAGAAATTGTCAATAATTTATTGGATTTCGTATGTAGAACCGACACACCCAGGAAAAAATATGACTTATTAGTTCTGTTTCTATTTAAGATAAACTAACGTTACACAAATGAGATATCTTTATATTATTGGTTTTTCGTATACTTTAAATTTTCTGTCTTATATGAATGGTGTTTCGTATTATAAGATGTGACTTTAGATTTTGTCGGTGTACTGTATTAAAATTTAATAAAAAATCATATTCTATCAAGACGTTATTATTATGTAAAGTATCATTATAACATAACAAAAAGAAACAAAAAATTTCAGAATGAACTCGTTATACATTATTCTCACAACGAGATGGTTTAACAGTACCCTCTTCTGTGTGTAAAGTATCCGATAAATTTAAGTCATTACCATTTTTTTTAAAGACAACGTTTTCACACGGAAATTTAAACTCTATTTGACTTTAATATCGTACAATTCCCTAAAAAAAAGGGGACTAACGAGAGTAAAAAGAGATTCTCACACTATATACGTACTTAATGTATATTATTTATCCTTTCACGAAGAAAATCTCTTTCAAGGTTTTGTAAAGAAATCTTTATACTGAAGTTGTAAAAGGAATAAACTCAAACGATATAAGGAAGGATAGTGAGTTTATAGTTCAACTTTATAGAAAACTTTTTCATAATGAAAACCCTTTTAATGGTTACTGAAACGACTTTTCACTTTTTACTTTCATTAAATCACTTCTTTTTTTTTTGGATAAACTACATTTGAGGTAAACTAACAGACTTAAAAAAGGGGTAGTAACCAAAACCATTTACGTACGTTTGTATACAGGTGTGAGAAAGCTTCTCAAACTATGTCGTGGGTACTTTATGCAGTTAGTTGTAGTAAACAGGTTAAACTGATATTTTCTATTAGAATCTACATTTTATCTACATAAAGGGTAAGGTGAGAAATTTTATAGACAAGTTTTGTAGGGACAATTTCACTGTTCAAAGATTGTCACAAACTATTTTGAAAGAATAGAATTTTCAAAAATTGTAGGTATACGGTCTCAAAACTTTTGTCAAAAAGATAATTAAACTCAAGATTACTAGTAAACATAAATATGTGTGATCTTTAACTGTTAGGTTCTCTTTTAATTCCTCTTTTTAGTAAATGTCCTAATAAAAAAAAATTTTTTTCCTTATTTTATGACCTGAATCTTTATTTAATTATTTTCACCAAGTTCGGAACGTATGACATGGTGTGATTATAAAACTTTTGACATTTTATAATAACTTTCTTTAATTTGACTTTTCATTACAGACACAATTACTTAATCTTCGGAATTAAAACAATTCCACCGTCATTATAAGTTTTATAAATTCTTTAAATTACGTAAGGTATAATTTGAAGGATGACGGTAAAACGTCTTTACATTTCCGATTAGGATTTCAGGTATACCTTAAAGTCTTCTGAGACTTACGGTTTTTGTTATGACTTTTCCTTCTTGTTTGAACTTCCTGAATATGTAGAACTAAAGTTTTGGATAATATATCGACGATGTTGGTTTTGTTATCGTATGACCGTATTGTTATGTGTATGTCTAATTATCTTATTCTAACTCTTAGGTCTTTACTTGTGTATTATATAATAGTTAACTAGAAAAGTTCCATGGTTCTGGTAAGCTACTTCCTTTCGTAAATTGTGTACGATTTTTATGTCATATAGGTGTACCTTTTCATACTTCCACCTGTGAAGTATAGTATGTGTTTTCAATTGAGTTTTATCTATTTTCATAAATATAAATTCTCAAGTTTGACATGTTTATATCCTTATTTAGAAGTACTGATACCCATGAATCTATACTGTTGTTTTTTTTGTTCGTTTTTTCTTTTTTTATCTATTTAACTTGAAATAATTTAGTTTTAATTTAAAATAATACGAAGTTTCCTGTGATTGTTGTCTCACTTTTCTTTTAGGTGTTTTACCCTCTTTTATAAACGTTTAGAATTTAGACTATTCTCGGATCCTAGATCTTATGTACTTCTTGATTTTTGAATTGTCGATTTTCTATTTGTTACCTTAAAATTTTACCCGTTTCTTGACCTTATCTGTGAAGAAGTTTCTCATATCTGTGCACTGGTATTGTCACTCTACAAGTGACAGTAACCGGTGACTAAGGTATAGTTTTGGGTACTCTATGGTAAAGTATGGGTGATGAGGACGACGACGACGACGACGATTCAGCGAAGTCAGCACAGGTTGAGACACGCTGGGGTGTCTGTCGTCGGGGGGTCCGAGGGGACAGGGACCCTAAGAGGTCCGTTCTTGTGACCTCACCCAACGGTAAAGGAAGAGGTTACGTACTTTCCTTTTCACTTTCACTTCAGGGAGTCAGTACAGGCTGAGAATCGCTGGGGTGCCTGACGTCGGATGGTCCGAGGAGACAGGCACCCTAAAAGGTCCGTTCTCATGACCTCACAGTGTGGGTGATCATACCGGTATCAAATTTCTTCTTTTTGACTACAACTACTACATCTCTTTGACCTCAGGAGAATGTGACGGATCATCTCTAAATTTACCATGTCGACGAAATTGTTTGTCAAACCGTAACGAAGTTTTTCAATTTATATCTTCATATTATACTGGATCGTTAAAATGAGAATTCATGAATGAGTTTTATAATTTCTGTATAAGTTCGTTTTTTTTTTCTAATTGTGTTTACAAGTACTGTCGAAATAAGTGTTATCCGTTTTTACTTTTGTTAGGTTACAGACAGTTGACTATTTACCTATTTGTTTTACACCGTATAAATATGTTACCTTATAATAAGACAATATTTTCCTTACTTCATGATTGTATCGATGTTGGACCTACTTGGATTTTTGTGATGTTATTGACTTTCTTCAGTCAGTGTTTCCAGTATAAACGCACTAGGGAAAATATATTTTGTAAGTCTTATTAGTTTGAGTCCAATCTGTCTTACATCTCCTCCTCACCAAAGGTCCCTGTTACTCTTTTTCCTCCTTCCCTAGTCCCTCGTTGACAATTACATTCTCTGTATAAAACCACCTCTATTTTTATAAGACTTTACACTGTCACAACTACCAACACGTTATAACACTTACGTTATTTTGGTAACTCAATATATAGAATTCAGTAATTTTACCACTTTAAATACAATGCATTTAAATGGAGTTAAATTTTCTTACCTCACTTCATCACTACTTATGTCGTCGTGCCTACTTGGATTTTGATTGTTATCAAATATTTCATTCGGACTATGTCTTCTCATGTATTACATATTAGGGTAAGTATGTTTCAAAGTCTTATCCGTTTAGCTTGTAATACTATCTTTAGTCTTGTTACCAAACAACCTTTCTTATTAACCATACTTCGTCTTTTCCTTGTAAGACCCTACTATTTTTACAGACTATAGAACTCTTCCGTACCCAATGTGTCAACTACCCAAAAAGTTTCGACTTGTTTGTTACACTAATTCTTAATACGTAAAGTAACATATTAGTCTAGAAGATAGTGTGAACAAAACTATTGTACTTAAACAAGGTTGTACTAACTACATAATCCCTGATTGTCCTTACCTTAAAACCTTAAAATCGAATACGTGTTTTATGATCACTTGTAGTTTTTGTCGTGGGTTAAATTTACTCGGTTTATTACGTTTTTGACTTTTGTGAAAGTCTGTGGATGGTCGACAGAATCAAGGGGTATACACAATGTTCGGTAAGGGTAGGTGTAGATCACTAGTCAAGTCAAGTCAGTGAGTCAGTACAGGCTGAGAAACGCTGGGGTACTTAGCTTCGTGCGGTCCGGAGGGACAGGTAGTGGTTGAGGGCCTCAAGTGAGTCTGAGTACAGGTAACTCAGTCACTACGGTAGGTCGGTAGAGTAGGAGACAACAAGGGAAAAGGAGGACGGGTGTTATGGAGGGTCGTAGTCTCAGAAAAGGTTACTCAGTTGAGAAGAGTACTCCACCGGTTTCATGACCTCAAAGTCGAAATCATAATAAGGAAGGTTTCTTGTGGGTCCTGACTAGAGGAAATCTTACCTGACCAACCTAGAGGAACGTCAGGTTCCCTGAACGTTCTCAGAAGAGGTTGTGGTGTCAAGTTTTCGTAGTTAAGAAGTCGCGAGTCGAAAGAAGTGTCGGGTTGAGAGTGTAGGTATGTACTGATGACCTTTTTGATATCGGAACTGATCTACCTGGAAACAACCGTTTCGATTATAGAGAGGAAACGTTATACGATAGATCCAACCAGTATTGAAAAGAAGGTTCCTCATTCGCAGAAAATTAAAGTACCGACGTCAGTGGTAGACGTCACTAAAACCTCGGGGGGGTTTTTATTTCAGACTGTGACAAATGTGTAGATCACAATCTCGGAAAATTAAAGTATGCTAGGTAACACGATCTAATTTATTACTGGAAGTTGTGAGGTACAGGTAGACCTTGGATATTTATACTGGAATTAACATTTGTCCCAGGAATGTCATCTATGTGTTCCTTCTTCCGATACACTTCTCTCACCGTCTGCAAATTCATTGTATAGACGCCTAGGAATCCTAAGATGGTCGTTGGTGTTCTTCAGTCTTCTCTTTTCTCTAGTAAGAAGGGATCTTGGTAGTCTTTTTCGTGTCTGGACGGATGTGGAAGTAAAGTTTGAAGGTCACATGTCTTGACACTCTCTTATTTGAAAGGAACAAATTTCGATAGGTCAAATACCAGTAAACAATGTCGATGGGTTTCTTTGATTGTATCACCGGAAGATGGTGAAGTGTTGTGAGTGTTCGACTTTGGAAAGACTTCAGGTGTAAGTGTTCGTTTGTACCCATAAAAAGTTTAATTTCACAGAATAAATAACGTAATAAAAAATACAGGTAAATTGTATATATTTTGACATAATAATAAAATGATCCGAGGTTGACAAGGAATACAGTGTCAATATACTGTGGTATAAGTAAAGTCAAGTCAACGAGTTAACACAGGTTTAGAAACGTTGGGGTACTTAGCGTCGTGTGGTCCGAAGGGACAGGTAGTGGTTGAAGGTCTCGAACGAGTTTAAGTACAGGAACTCAGTCACTACGGTAGGTTGGTAGGGTAGGAGATAGCAGGGGAAGAGGAGGACGAGAGTTAGAAAGGTTTCGTAATTCCCAGAAAAGATTACTCAGTCAAGAAACGTAGTCCACGGGTTTCATAACCTCAAAGTTGAAGTCGTAGTCAGGAAGGTTACTTTTAAGTCCTGACTAAAGGAAATGCTACCTGAGAACCTAAAGGAACGACAGGTCCCCTAAGAGTTCTCAGAAAAGGTTGTAGTGTCTAGTTTTTGTAGTCAAGAAGTCGTGAGTCGAAAGGAATATCGGGTTGAGAGTGTAGGTATGTCCTGATGACCTTTTTGGTATCGAAACTAATCTACCTAGAAATAGTCGTTTCATTACAACGACGAAGAATTATATGACAGATCCAACCAGTATCGAAAAGAAGGTTCCTCGTTCGTAGAAAATTAAAGTACCGACGTCAGTGGTAGACGTCACTAAAACCTCGGGTTTTTGATGTCAGACTGTGACAAACGGGACACAGGGGTAGATAAACGGTACTTCACTACCCTGACCTACGGTACTAGAATCAAAAGACTTACAAACTCAAAATTCGGCAAAAAGTGAGGGGAGGAAGTGAAAGTAGTTCTCCAAGAAAGTAAGGAGAAGTGAAAGACGGTATTCCCACCATATTAGACATATAGACTCCAATAACTATAAAGAGGGTCGTTAGAACTAAGGTCGGACACGAAGTAGGACAGGTCGTAAAGGGTACTACATGAGACGTATATTCAATTTATTCGTCCCACTGTTATATGTCGGAACTGCATAAGGAAAGGGTTAAACCTCGGTTAGGTGAAAAGGTATAGACCGAGATTGACAACGAAAAACTGGACGTATGTCTAAAGAATCCTCCGTCCATTCCACCAGACTATCAGGATAGAGAAATTCTTAAAAGGTCAAACGACACTAGGTATGTCAGTTATTTCGTCTTCATCTACAAAAAGACCTTGAGAGAACGAAAAAAACTACTAGGTCGTCTACAACCGTTAAACTAGAGACCAAGGAAACGGAAAAGATTTAGGTCGAACTTATAGACCTTCAAGAGTCAAGTGTATGACAACTTCGGACAGAACCTCTTAAAACTCGTAATAAAACGATCGCACACTCTACTCACGTTAACACGCCATCAAACTGTAAGAAACCGTAACGGAAAGAAACCCTAACCTTACTTTTGACTGGATAAGGACAGGACCCGGTGACCACTCAAAAGGTTTAAACGACCGTATAACTCACGTCGTGAAGTTGTCGTAATAGAAATCCAAAGAGATGGTTATCAATTAAAATATAAAACCCCCAAAGTAACAATCTTTAATTATGATAACAGTTTAAGATTTTATATAGAAGAATCAAGTTTTAAAGGAAATCGATAATTAAATCGATAATAAATAGAGATGAGAAAAAACGTTTGATTAATTTTAGAACAAATGGATGTGAGACAGAGGAGGAGCGAAGAGTTTGGTAGTGTTAGATCTAAGATAGAGAAGATGAGTTGACTTAGAGTTTGAGTCGTACTAACTGTTTATCGAAGACAGAGGAGTTAAATCACTCGTGATAAGTCAGAAGTAGAGTGAACTACCGAACCGTCGAAAAATATGGTAATTGAAGAGAGAAAAAAGTATTGAAAGTTACGAAATTTTCAGTCAAAGTATTATATGGGAGAGTATCAGAAGGAGGAGAGAGAGAAATCAATGTAAAGTCGTAATGACGGTCACCGTATAAAAAAAGACGGACAGTAAATTTACTCCTACAAGAGTTCGATGACTAAAAATTACGTTTAGTCACGGTAGGACCGATTGTTCTATTTATCTCCTCGATTGTACTCGTCTCAAGACTCTATCCAAAAATGACACAAAGTTCTCCTCACTATACTTTTAGTAAACATGTTCTTCTCAATAAGTCGTACGATTAAGGTTAAATAAGTCTCTGTGACTTGTATGATAAATTAGATAAAAACCAATATCAAAACGATAGAGGGTTTAATCATATATAAACGAAAATGGAATGACTTTACTATCTTGTAAAGATTCTACAAACGTTTAATAAAAATTTTCGGAGACTCTTACGTAATATATTCGTGGTTATTTACTTTTACAATAGTATCGGTATCGAATGTTTATAAAAAAATTAGAGATTACAGTAATATACTGTACTATTAAACCGTTATGAGTCTCACCATTTCACTCAAAAATCAAAATTTAAATCTCCGTAAATGAGATTTCATAAAGAAAGTAAAATACCAACGAAGCTAAGTGTAGTTTATGATTGTTTGTATTTATGAGAGAATCGTTTCCAACAGGACCGGACACCATTGCTTAATAGAAGTAAAACTCAATAATTTTTGGTTGTGTATGTTGATTTCATTAAGTGATTTTCATTCAACATTACAGTAGAGAAAAGATGATAAGTTTGGTATTAGTAATCGATCTATATAAAGATCCGGACGTATGTATTCCTGTATGAGGGTTCCCGTATAGGAAAACAACACCACACCATAGAGGAATGACTCAAGAATTTCCTCTTATGTATTTACTATTAAAATATTAGAGTCTCTATTTTCCTCGGATCCTCAAGTGGATACCACCATCTTTTCGTAGTAACGAGCGTTTTGTCGGTATACCGGACTTAAACTTAAGTCAGAGACGATAAATCGAGAACGTACTCAACCCGTTCAATGTATTACAATGATGTGAACCAAAAGAGTAGACATCTCAATCATTATTATAGATGTGACATTCTTAACAATTGTGATTTCTTAACAATTGTAATTTATTAACACACAGACACACAAACACACAGACACACAAACACACAGACACACATCCCCGAAGGGGTCACCGAGTCCCCATTTCTTAGATGGACGTTACGTCCTCTGCACCCAAGTCGGGGACCCAACCCTTCTAAGGGACCTCCTCCCGTACCGTTGGGTGAAAGCATAAGAACGGACCTCTTACGGTACCTGTCTCCTTGAACCGTCCGACATCAGGGATTCCAGTGTTTCTCAACCTGTGCTGACTTCGTTGACTGGTGAGTGCGTACGTGCACACACGTACATATTTTAGAATATATATTATATATACATATAGAATATAGTTGTGTATATAAATTGTGTATAATATATAGATCATTTACACTCGATGATGATAATAATAAATGAGGTTAAGAATCGATGTACTCGAGTACGTAAGTCGAGTGTACGTCGGTAAAGTAATTCCTCTAGGGTGGTCAAGTACATCTTGAGACCTACCAGTGAATATAAATCCTCTAAATTAAGAGAAATCTCATAGGGAAACCATGTCAAAGTATCATACAATAACAAGGTGAAGATAAAGTCATAGTAGTCGATAAAATATGATCCATATTTTACTTATATCAATTTCTCTCCTGTCGAATATCCTTCTTCTCTTTTTATAAGGAGTTATATATAGTATAATACATATATATGATATATGATATATATATATATATGATATCTGTATGTAATGTATACAATAATATTGTCGGTTTTTTTGTTTTCTCTTTCTAATATACCCAACACGAACGTCGGAGTCAATGAGTCAACACAGACTGAGAGACGCTGGGATACCTGACATCGGGTGGTCCTAGGAGACAGGTACCCTAAGAGGTCCGTTCTTTTGACCTTACCCAACGGTAAAGAAGGAGGTCCCCTAGAAGGGTTGTGTCCCTACCTTGGACGTAGAGAACACGAAGGACGTGACCGTCGGTCTAAGAAATGGTGACACGGTGGACCTTTCGGAATTAATATAACCGATTGAAGTCCGTTTAAACCCCAAAATGACCTTGACTTTACCTCGTCTTGGGATATCAGGAACGGGGGACTGGTACAGGAGACGGACGGAAAGCAGATACCCTTTGAAATCAGTATCTTATTCACATTAGTCTCTTCATCCTTTACGTCTTTGTTTTCTTTTGTCAGTTTCCTCAATTTATTAGTACTACATCAGTAATTCGTATTAGTTCCTGGAAATTAAGAAAGAAGTCCCGATGTCTATTATAAGACTCGGTATAGGACACTCGACAGAATATCTACGATTTTGTGGTCTACCTCTTCAATTGATGTACTACTGGTCTGAAATGGGTCCTGTACTCGACGGTGTTAAGACCCTTGACCGGTGTTTCTTTACCCTTCTTTACCTGGGACCTTGACTTCTAACTCACCCACTCACTTTCAGTAAGTCAGCACAGGTAGAGAAACATTGGGGTACCTGACAGGTACCCTAAGAGGTCCGGTCTTATGACCTCACTCAACGGAATAGGGAAGAGGTCCCCAAGAAGGGTTGGGTCCCTATTTTGGGTCCAGAGGGTATAACGTCCTCCTAAAAAATGGTCGACTCGGTGTTCCCTTCGGGTTCTTATGACCTCACCCATCGGACAGGGAAGAGGTCACCTAGAAGGACTGGGTCCTTAACTTGGCCCCAGAGGACGTAACGTCCGTCTAAGAAATGGTTGACTCGATAGTCCCTTCGACCTTGACGTCTGATTGACATGGAATTTGTTGACTCGACTATGACCAGTCTGGTGACTACTGGTTAAACTTCTTCTGACAGTCTCGACTGACACGACAAAGACGTACATCGGGGGACGACGGGCGGGGGGGGGGTGGGGCGAGGGGTGTGACGGTTGTGTGTGAAGATAGATACTTTCGAGAACAGGGTGACTGACGGTCACCAACACCCCCACCCTCAGTCGGAAACCTGTTACAGACTGGGGTAGGGGACAGGGTCAACGACCGTAGACTTTATTTCGTTTGAAAGGAAGGGTGGTCGGACCGGACAAATAGCCGAGAACTCGTTGTTCGTCGTCCTGGGTGTGTGTGAGAAAGCCATTGTCTTAGACATAAAAGGAAGAACTTTATTATTCCTGTCATTTGTAATTATTGTTTACACAAATGAGGTTTTATACAAAGAAAAAGAAATTCTGAGTAAGGTGAATCGTTAAAAAGTTCTAAGTAAGTAATCCCTGGTATAAATTAATTTACGAGTTGTATTATGTAAGAATAAAAAGTTCTTTCGGATTTAATAACGTACGGTATTAAAGTTTTCATCTTTAGTCCTGGAAAGTTCCTTCTTTATTTCTTTGTGATTTAAGATGTTGATTAGATTTATTTGTTGTTTTTACATACAAAAGATATAAAATCTTAATTTATTAGAAATAAATAAAAAAGAAAAAATACAAAGGAAATTATTTTTATGAACGACGAGGATTTTCCTATCAAAATGAAACCAAACCCTTTTTATATTTTATTATTATTAAATATTATATTCTCACTTATATTTGACAGAATATAGGTGAGTGAGAACGAACAGTAACAATGAGATATCCGAATTGTTAGAGAAGTCATTACATGTGAAAATGTTTCAGTTCTTTGTGATACTCAACAAAAACAATTAGTCTACAGAAGGGTGAACTATACTGTGTATTATTGTGGTCACTCGTAAATGAGAATTGAGTCTTATCTCCTTTAAAACCTTACAAAAGATTTTATCGTAAATTGTGAAAATAAAAGTTTTATAATTGTATTGTAATAATATAGAAAAGAAAAGTAGTCTTGTCTTAAGAAAATAAATTTAACATGGTTATATGTCAAAGAGTAAAAAAATTTTCTGTCATCTTGTTCATGGACTAATATACATAAGAGAAGTTTTTTTTTTTTAGATAATACCTTTAAGGAACGGTTAGGTAATCCTAAGGTACGACTCCCGGAACTAAGTTAGAGACTAGTCTCTTAATTCTAGGGTCTTCGGTGGTTCACCGTGTCAGTTCTCTTATTTTTTTATTTTTCTTATTTGTTTTATATACTTTCCGAATGACTCACTTTTCATAAGTAGATCGATACCTTTTTCCACTAAACAATGGGGTAAAGGATGATCTCTGATGTCATTCTTTGGTGAGACCCTTTTTTAATTTTTTTTTTTTCTAAATATGGTTTAATTTTCACACGACGATTTGTGTGAGTGGTCTCGTGTTAAACTTTATCCATGAGAAACATAAAACGTGAATATGAATTTATTAATATTAAAACGGGGTTCAATTTTAGGAAAAATTTTAAGAAAATTATCATTATTGATGTATCTGAGAAAATTTTCTTGAATCTCTTAGGTTTATAATTGTTCTTTTCCTTTTATGTCTACAATAATGACAGTCATGGGTATTTAAAACTGTTTCTTTGTGTTATGAGCTGCAAAGAGAGAAGAGATCTGTAGGACGATCGAACGTCGTTGGATGACTACAATATATGTGAATGAAGTAGTGATTAATTCCTACTTTCCAAATTAGTCTAGGAGGGTAATAGAAGGAGATTTTTAGATCCGTATCCGAAGTATGTATAAAATCAAGATTTCTCGAAGGGGTCTTGTGAACCCTGAGATATAGAAAGATAGGTATTTACAGACATCCTAATACGTATAAGGAAAGGGATTATAATTTCGACATCTCCGGTTCACAAAATAACTAAGAATACTGTGAAACCAGTGTACAGAAACAGTAGGAAGGGATCTTCTTGTTATACCTAGGAAGTCTTAGGTGAATTTAATAATGTTGAGGATTTTTTGAGACGGATTAAGATAGTAGCGGGAGTCTGAAGAGACTTAAAGAGACTGGGGAATGACGTTATGAAGTATAGTCGGTTAAATGTTTTAGTATACATGGTAATAGAAAATGTTCATACATACATCGAAGGGAGCCCGGAGTATAAGATGTTTTATAAATTATATAAACGGGTACTGTTTACGAATTTTTATAATAAATTACGAGACTAATTCAAGGACGAAAACCGACCACAAAAACAGAGAGCAAGAACTTAAACAAGAAGATAGTTCGATACGGAGTATTTTATGTACTATAGAACGAGTTTTGTACCATCGTACCGGTTTATAATATACTAATTTGAGTTTCCTTAAGTTAAATTTGACAAGAGGGGTTTTGTAGTAGTAGAAACTAATGGGAAGTCTTTTTTATTAGAACACGAAGTAGTACACATCTCGGTTTATAGGTTTTCGTCTAAAGAAATTTTTAGTGTACATAAATAGCGTACCCTCTTAATCTGATAATTTGATTCTACTCTTACGACCTCTCACGTCGTTATAAACAGTTGTTTGTAAAAGAGCCAGCCATCGATTTTACATCACAACATTACCTCTCCTATGTCTTTTTAGGTTATCGTATCAGAGACGTTTAGTTACCTATTTCTTATACGTTACGACAAAAAAAAAAAAAAAAAAAAAAATACAAAATGAGACACAGACAGAACGGGGAGATTGGTTTGACGAAAAAAGACCACTTCTGCTAGAAGGTTGGGTGTGTTCTTTGTGATAACATTGGATCTACCTGTCCCTTCGGACCACACGACGTCAGGTACCCTAGCGTTTCTCAGTCTGTGTTGACTCGCTGACTTGATTTGACTTGACTTGACTCTTCCTGAGATACCCCGGAAGGGTCTTGTCTAAAAGGGATGTGTTGCAGAAGACGGACGGAAAACAGACATCTTTTTGAAATCAGTTTCTTATTTAAATTAATCTTTTCACTCTTTTACGTTTTTCTTTCCTTTTGTCAGTTCGTTCTGTTTTTATTATTATCAAGTCGGTAATTTGTTTCAGTTCCTGTAGGTCAAAGAGGAGGTCCTGATATCTATTATAAGACTCGAAATTCGACAAAAAGTCTATGACTTTAAGGGTGGTCCATCTTCAATTGACATATGACAGGTTTTCGTCCATCTATCTAGGTTCTGGTAAACCTTGGTCTTCCGACTACTATGACTGAGGACTAATGGAATGGTGGTGGTTAGTCTTCTTGTAGGTGATCGACTAGTGTGTGGGGTGTCGGGGTAAAGGAGTGGGACAGAAATTTTTAGAAAGGAACTTTCAGAAGTCCCTCAAGTCCAGAAAGTTCGTCATAGATTGAGTCTTAGGAACGAACTGTGGGACGTTATTTGCGACGTGAAAGGAAGTGATGTTGGTCACAGTCATCTGACCGCAGTGACGAGTATCCGTCCATCTGGGTTCAAACCAAGCCATCGTAATACTAATAACTTAAACGAACCCGAAGGGACTATCGAGTCAATCATTTCTTAGACGGACGTTACACCTCTGGGACCAAATTAAGGATCCAGTCCTTCTAGGCGAACCTCTCCCCTATCCGATGGGTGATGTCATAAGAGTCCGAAGCGAACACCGAGACGACCATTTAAGTGGACGTTACTCCCTCTGGATCCAATCTAGGGACTCAACCCTTCTAGGGGACCTCTTCCCTTTCCGATGGGTGACGTCATAAGACCGGACCTCTTAAGGTACCTGATATGTCAGGTACCCCAGCGTTTCTCATCCTGTGTCGACTCACTGAAAGTGAAATTACAGAATTATATCGTAGAGATTCTTTACATGAACGTAAACCTTTCCTCCTTAAATCAGGTTCGTTATTTACTGATTACTATCTAAGACTGTAGTTAACGTCAGATGTTCCTCTTCTCCCTTTTTTTTTTTTTTTTCGCAACTAACATTGACACTCATGACTTTGGTTTAGGATATCCATGGGTGGACAAAATGGATACCCACCGTCTCAGGTGAGTTCCGATGAGGTGGACCAAGTCAAAATGAGTGAGATATAAGAGATAATGGTATAATAGGAACTGAGGAAGTCTGTGTAGGTCGAATAGAAGGACATAGAGAAGAACGGGAAGAAGTTAGGTATGAATTTCTTTTATTAAGTCTTATACAGTGTTTGAACTAATTCGATTCGTGGTGGAGGTGTTATCGTTGTTTTGTGTCGGAGAGAGACTTGAATTTCAAGCTTAGGACTACTGGAGACTCGTGAAGGTACTAGACCGAGGACGGATAGAAAGATCGTAGGGACGTTAGAATAAATGGTAAAACAAGTTGAGCGAGCTAGAAGGAGGACAGGAACTAGTGTAGGTCGAATAAGATAGAAACCCGAAAAAGTGAAGGACAAACCCTGTGGACCTCGTGAAGCAAGTTTAAAGTAAAGAAATTTCTTTTGATCAGAGAGTTAGATTCGGAAGTATAGGGGGTCCAGTCAGTGAGGAAGTGTAGTGGGACGAAAGGGCAAAGGTGTCATCTTTCGTTATAAATTTTGAGTGAATCACGAATAAAAACTGAAGAGGAGAAATCTTGTCTTAGAGAGACCAGATAAGAGAGGGATCCTGGGTCTTGTCGAGGACCGTGTCTCGTTCCCGGATCACGTATTACCGATTTATTTCGTTCTGATCCTCGTCTTCGTTGTGTCAAAGAGTTCTGTTCTTGGATTCAGGGTTCTGTTTGTTCTTGTTCCTTGACTTAAATTTTGTTCCTGTGTCCCTCTTTCAATTAAAGAGGACCTCTCGATGTCTCCGACGACTGTGAGGAGATTCTAAGTCTTTGAAGACAGTAATATACAGGGGTTGTGTGACTTCTCGAAACGTCCACCGTCTCGCCATTTCTTAGGATGACGGTTTCGTCCTCTACGTTCTCTACGTCTAAGCTAGGGACGCAACCCTTCTAGTGGACCTCCCCCTTTACGGTTGAGCGAGGTCATAAGGACGGACCTTTTGAGGTACCTGTCTCCTCGGACCGTCCGTTGTCAGGTACTCCAGAGTTTATTAGTCTGTCTTGACTCGTTGACTAGTGTGTTTGTATGTGTGTGTGTTTGTGTGTCACTTTGTTTTTTACAGTCACTTTTTGGGTTCTATCTCCCTATTAATCTATTTGTTTTATTTTGTATCACTTATATATTTAGGATCCCATCAAAGTCAATAATGAGTAGTTAAATTTATTTTCCTTCTTAGAAACCTTTATCTTCACTAAGAAATTTGTGAAAAAAATTTTACACTATATTTACTCACATACGTACGACAGTGAAGTCGTCTCAGGTTGAGAAATACTGGGATACCTGGTAGGAGACGGGTACCCCTAAGAGGTCCGTTCGTATGACCTCACCCGACGGTTCGAGAGGAGGTACCCCTAGAAGGACTGGGTCCCTAGTTTGAGAACAGAGGTCGTAACCGTCTACCCAAGAAATGGTGATCGTGGTGGACATTTCGACACTATATTTACTCCTTCACATACAATAAGATTAATGTTTGTTTGATGAATGTTATACGTAATTGCTTAGTATTTTAAAGTGAAGGTGAATCTTTATTGGGAGGAAACTTATATGTGTGGACTACCTGTGAATGAATTCACACAACCATTGGAAATCAGAATTCATTTCACGGTAAGTGCGACCTAAAAGAACGGAAATTATTTGAATAAAGAGAACAGAGGACTATTCTGTTGACTTAAAGACCGATACAAAGAAGGACAGACAGAACTTGATCGAGGATGACAATACGGGTGGGGTCCGGTAGGGGTAGACAAACGGACACCGAGCTAGGTATATTGGAGTGACCGACGGATTTTGGGAGAGTAGACTGGAGGAGTGACTCTAAGAAGAGGAGGGAATTTACTTAGGAGTCAAATTAGAAGTCCAATCGACTCATTAGTTACCAAGTTCATTTCGGATAAAGGAAAAGTAAAAAAAAGGATACATACTCCTAAAAAAAGTCGAAGTTACAATTTCAACTGTTCCTTTCATGAAGGTAAAATCACGATACAAAAGTAGAAAGAGAATTGGATCTTTGTTAAAGTGAGGACGTTTGTTTCAAGTGTATAAATACTTGTACTCGTCCAATTTACCAGTCGAAAATAAAGAGATATTAAGACAGTACCTCAGTTTGACAGAAAAGTTCTTTTGTCTGCTGAACGTAGTTCGTATACATGTTTTGTGATTCGTAGGATTTTTTTTTTTAACCCATCATATTCACTTCGACACAGACAATGTATAAAATAGGAAAGACGTTTTACTCACAGACAAAAATCACCTACCCCTTTAAGATTTAAGTCACTTACGTTTTCGTAATAAACTCAAACGGTATTTTTGCAGGTGAGGTTACTGGAAGGGTCGAAGACAGTGTTTACCTTCACTAACTAACTGTTTCCCCAGAACGTGATATGTAACGTTTTGTTTTGGTATGGTCTAGGAAGACACGTATAGATGTTATGTCTCTTAACTCGACGAATTCTTTGTTGGGATCTTTCATTTCCGAAAGTCTTGAAAGGTAGACTTTGACTATTAAAAATTTTCCCTTTTTGACTCAGTATCTATACTAAAATTGTGTCGTTATAAGATATTAGTCAAGTGCCCCCAATATAAGGGTTATGTTTTTCTTTACATTTGTCAGTGTGTAGTAACAAGTAAGGTTTGTCACGAAATGGGTTTATGATGAGTTTTACGATTCTTGTCAATGATATAAGGTGTACCTTGTAAGGGAACTTCCTCGTAAAATGTTACATTACCTGTTATCATAATGTAGGATATGATGTACTGATATCATATCTGCAGTAGGAAAGTTCTGCCATTGATTACGGTTGTAAGTAATAATAACAACAATAACAATTGTTAGTACCGCTAACAATAATGAGATTGTTGGTATTATTACCAGTAAAGAAAAGTGGGAAGTCTTTTGAGATAATTTTTCCTCGGTGGCTCTCTTTCACCACATGTAGTTTTAGAAAGTCTCGAGGAGTAGTCCTACGGTGTGACCTCTCCCATTCTCTCCCTCGCCCTTTCTTTCTCCGTTTCTGTCTCCTCGCACTTCGTTCTCTCTCTTTATATAGGGTATGATAATTTTTAAACTTATCTCTTTTTCTGTTTAGTATGGACACAGTTCTTTTTCCTCTTTCTGGTGAAAGTCGAATACCCATTTTCCTTGTTCTTTCTATGTTAGGATCGTGAAAATGAAGTATGTTACTAAAAAAAGAAGGTTCCATTTTAGATCTTCTGATCTCAATCAACACAGGTCGTTTACTTTCTGGAACCGATAAGGTTTCTACATACACGACGATTTCAAAACGTTTTGAGAATTCAAGGATTTTCGTTATCGTTATTATGGAAGGTTTTGTGTCGTTAAGAGTCGGATAAGTCCATAGTGAAAAGGATACGTAGTTCGGACTTTAGGATGGTAATACAAAATAATTCGATGACACTAAAAAAAATTTTCTCGTACTCTAAGTTCTTGTTCTTACCTTTACTAACACGTATTACACTGTCTATTCTTGGTCCTCTTTATTAATCGTTTCGGACCCCTCTCCTCTGGGTCCCCCATCTGTGGAAAGTTGTACTACTTTTCGATGGGACTCTTGGCCTCCGGTCTCTCTCGTTCGAAAGTGACTCTTTCTTGTCACGGAAATTCTTCCCCTGGTATCTGTTTCAGATGGTTAAAAGATAAAAATGGTTGTCTTATCAAGACAATCATCTTTATCTTCTTTCACATATCCTCTTACTCCGACTCAAGTATTTCATTAGGAGAATGAAAGGTATTATAAGTGTATACTCTGAGAGGAGGTCTTCAAAGAATCGACGACGACGATTCAGTGAAGTCAGCACAGACTGAGAGTTGGGGTATCTGCCGTCGGGTGGTCCGAGGGGGTAGCGACCCTAAGAGGTCCGTTCTTGTGACCTCACCCAACGGTAAAGGAAGAGGTTACGTACTTTCACTTTTCACTTTCACTTCAGCGAGTCAGTATAGACTGAGAATCGCTGGGGTACCTAACGTCGGATGGTGGGAGGAGGCAGGTACCCTAAAAAGTCCGTTCTCATGACCTCACTCCACGGTAACGGAAGAGGTTCTTCAAAGAATTTACCAAGGTAAAGGGGTTTGAACGTTTATTATCGTTACGTTTGACGACGTTGAAACTAGAAAGGTATATTATCGGGTGAGTCGTTTTTACGTTGTTCGTGGACTTATAGATGAGGGCCGAACTATTGACTTCTTTCTTTTCACTGATGTCTCACCAAAGATAGGAATGTATTAAAATTTGGATCACTCCTCTTATTTTTCTTTCCGTTCTCATTTTATATCAAAAAATATACTCTCCACTCACGTCGCAGGGGACCCTCGTTTCTTCCCGTAGTAATCGAGTGTGATCCTTTAGGTCTGAATGACCTCTTCTGATACATACTCGACTAAATTTCTTAGTCACCTTCAATAGGGGTATCTCTTTCTCCCTATCCTGGGATCTAGCGACTTCACACTACGTGAACCTTTCGTCTTCATTGACACCAAATATACCTCCTCACTGTCGTTAATTCTACTCTCGTTAATTGATATACCTACTTAAAATTTTCTTAAAAGTCTGAGAAGTCCGAGTGGTCGTTTAGACCGGAAGTCGGATCCCTATAACTTTTATTGATAACTAAAAAAAAATTTAGTCAAAACTTTATATTAAATACATTTTATTTCATGTAAGTAAACTTCATATAGTAAGTTACTCAAAACTGTCTGTATATTTCGACATATTTACATTGATATTAATTCTAGTCTTGTAAAGATAATGGGAGGGTTTAAAGGAGTTCAGGGAAACATTTAAAAAAATGTACGAGTGTACTTCTTTCTACGATATTTTTATGGATTCTCATCTAATACACCGAGTATACCATCCATGTACGAATTGTAAAATTCTTTGACGTTTAGAGGTTTCATAAGTATACTGATATATAAACGTAGTTTTTACATTCTCTTAAGGTCAACAAGATGTCGTAGAGGTTACTTACAATAATGGTTAAAAGGATGTCCAAATATCACCATAGTTCAATTTGAAAACAAGTCAGGAAGAGATTACTGATTTCTACACTTGTAGATAAGTACACGAAAAACTAGAAAATCATACAAGGTAAGTAGAAGACTCTGATAAAGAAAGGGGAGTAATCAATTGACTTGTATGAATGTTTTCGATTTCTAGAAAAGACTTTTTATTTTTATACCTAGTAGGTTCCTAAGTGAAGTCGACTAACAAAAAGGGGGACTTTTACCAGTGTTGAAAGACAAAGAAGTATCAAATTCATTTTTATCTAAAATAGGACTTGTAGCGTTTTATATATAATACCTCAGAGATCTAAAATAATATAACAAGACTTCTTACACCGAAAACAACAAAATCGTCTTTTATATCGTCAATTGAACCAATCTTTGTTTGAAATGGTCATAAAGTGACTTCATCCACTGTAAAGTTTAGAGTTAACGAAAAGTAGAAATCGTAGTAACTTAGATAGGAATGCCTATACCAGATTCAGTCGATCTGTAACCCGTCTCACATGTGTAATGATATCCATCGGTTCACAAATCTGTTTGATGAAACTTAAAAAGAGAGAGGAAACCGGAATAGAACTGTGACCAGGTCCAACGTCGTTGGATAACTACAATATACGTGAATGGAACAGTGATTAATTCCTTCTCTCTCAATTAATCTGTGAAGAAAATAAGAGGTAGATCTTCAGATCCATATCCGAAGTGTATACAAAATCAAGATTTCTTGAAGGGGTTTAGTGGACCCTGAGTTTAAAAGGGAGGTCCTTATAGATATCCTAATAGGTATAAGAAAAGGGATTCTAAATTTTTTCTTAAAATAGCTAAGATCACCGAGTAACTAGTACGTAGAAACAGTAGGAAGGGACCTTCTTGTTTCGCCCAGGAAGTCCTAGGTCAATTTCACCATGTTAAAGATCCTTTCAGATGGACTGAGAGAATATTAATGGGAGTATGAGACCAAAGAGAAGTCTAGTATATTTAGTGAGTTGAAAAAGAATATTAATGGGAGTCCGAGGGAACTTAAAGAGACTTGTGAAGACCCTGGTAAAATATAGTTGGTTACTTGTCTTATAATACATGTTGATAGATAATATTAAAATATCCATACTCAAATGTGTATGGACCCCGAAGGCAAGAGACCAAAAGAGGAAAGGCCCTACTTAGGAGTGAAAGGAAGTCGACATTGACGGGACAGAAGACAGGAGACTACAAAGACCCGTGTTTCGGTCATCCAAAAGGTACCTGTAAAGTCGACGGAATATAGTTTTGTACTAGAAGTAGCGGTCCGATTTTTAGTATTTTTGTCCTTTCAGTGGTCAACGGTAAGGGAAAAAGATTCAAAGTGGGTGGAGGTTTTTTTAGACATCCGACTCAAATTCCATAGACACCTTATAGGACGATCTCTACAGTTCAAATTTTTATCTACCCGGTTGTGACCTAACCGATGGAGGTTGATACCTAAATAGGTATCGACCTGACCCATGGAGTTATATAAGTATTGATCTAGGAGGTAAGGGAAATAGGTAATAGTTTCTCCTTTTAAATTATTGGTTGAAATGTTAGGTGGAATTTTAATACCTCTCGGTTCACTATGAAACAGACTCAATGTAGACTTGTATACAGACCACCCTAAAGATCGCTTATAAAACGAAAGATAAATTTTTTTTTTTCGGTCTGGGTCGACAAATAAGGAAGGAGGACAAAGGAGACCTACACTCCGGTCCTTTACATCGTCGGTAACATACTGATCCTTCGTTGTTCGTAATCCTGGTTTCGGTTATACGACTGTTACGGCGTCATTTTTCCGTCCACTCTAACCTAGTCATTACTAGGTTTACCAGTCATTACTGACTTTCCAGAAGACGTTTTCGGTATCTAACTGATAGAGACCTGAATAATAAGCCAGACACCCTGTTTGTACGGGATAGAAAAAAGTCAACAAACAATGTAATAGACAATGAATGTTGACTATATTATTTATATCTTTTGTTGAGTTCTTTCCAGATCCGTCCTCTCTCCAGTTGTCCCATGTGGGTCGGTGACTTCGGGACCAAACTTACTCTAGTGGTTCACTCTAATAAAATCTTATCTTTCTCTTGTCCCGACTCTTACTTCACAACCTCTTGTAACCGTGAATTCTCCTTGACCATCTCCTCTCCTCATCGACCTTTTTCTGTATACTGATATTCCTCTCTCGTATTTTTTTCTTCCCACTGGATCTTTGGTTTTCTCCGTGTTCATTCACAGTCACAAGTTTACGATGTGTCCTCTCGGTTGGTCTCGTGTCCTTTCCCGGGTACTTCAAACCACTATAGTTTCTATTAACGTCACTTTGTCTTTTGTCCAAGAGCATTTGGACCGAACATCTATTAGACAAAGAGTCGATGTTTGACCTGACATGGTTAGTAGGGTCATGTACATGGAGAGTGCCATCCGACAACCAGGGTCTCATCTAGGACCGTCCCCTACGCCTACCTAGTTAACACGGTTTACCTTTATGTTAAGTTTCATGTCCGAGATGGGTGTCTTCATGTTACCCTAGAAAGAATTATACTTTCCGTCGTATAAATATAGGGAATTTTTGTTTTTACTGTCGAATTCAAATAAAAAAAAAATTAAAAAAAATAAAAATTTTAAAATTTTAGAAATTAAGAATGTACACAAGGGTTTGTACTTGGGGGGAGGGTGGAGGGAGGGGTGTTGTAGAGAGACCCAGTAGGGGTACGTGGTCGGGGTTCGTTCGACGTGGGATGCAGTCTGTACCTGACCGCTAAGTTAAGAATGTACTGTCATATGTACAATCTTAAGGGTAAGAGGGTTTAGTAGGGTGGGAGAGGGAGAGGGAGACTCAGGTTTTCAGGCAATATGTGTAGACACAGAGAAAGGGACAGAACGAATTCAAATCTTACTGGATAGTTTACTCCTCGTCCTACTTACAAGTACTCGGAAAGTGAAAATTTTCTTTTCGTTCGAAGATTCCAAATTACGGAAGGACCAAAGGACGTCGATACTGTGTCCAGAGTTCGTACGAAACTTCTACTGGTCGTGAACTCAGTCACAACTATGTCCATGTCTTTCCCCCTTCTCCTCCTCTATTTTACCTTAGTCATTTGATGTCACTTCTTTCTTTGAATAATTCGTAAGAACGTAAGAAGGACAGTCATTGGTTATTCTTCTTTTATTAATCGTGTCCCTTTTATATGTTCTTTTTAATATTTTTCCTGACTGTCTGTATTTTATACTACTTTTCCCTCCGTTTGGTTGAAGGTCACGGATGCAATCATGAATCACCTGAAGTCTTAGTATCCTTTGTAAGGAAAAAAAAATTAATAATTATACCTTAACCATTTTTCCTGGACTTTTCCATACACTTTTATATTTTCACAAAGAAAGAAAACAGTAAAAACTCTTAAGAAAATTTAATTTCTTCTACATACCTTTTGGGTGTTTCGTTAATCACTTTCACTTTTCTATCAATACTTATTAATTTTAGGAAAGACGAAGTCATCGAAAGGTAACAATTACAACAGTGACTAATTACGGTCCGACACTGTGACTTATACAGAGAGTTTATTGTGTATCTAGTTCTTTTCTCAACTTCTGTTTTCGTTTTGTTCTCTTGGGTGTATTATTCGAACAATTGTTGTACTGTACCCATTTTCCGGGTTCAATTTTCAGATGCAGAGTTAATGGTTCCCTACCCCCTTTCCTCCCTATTTGACCCTTTAACCTCAACGTTATATGTGTGATGACATAATATATATTTTTATCTATTGGTTATTTTTGGACGTATTGTGTCCCTTGAGATGAGTTATGAGACATTACCGAAGATACCTTTTTCTTAGAATTCAAATTTTTTTTTACTCACCTATGTACATACTTTCACTTCAGTGAGTCAGTACAGGCTGGGAAACGCTAGGGTACCTGACATAAGATAGCCCGAAGAGACAGGTACCCTAAAAGGTCCGTTCTCATAACCTCACCCAACGGTAAAGGAAGAGGTCCCCTAGAAGGAGTGGGTCCCTAACTTGGGTCCAGAGGACGTAACGTCCGTCTGTGAAATGGGAGACTCGGTGGACATATCGATTAATTTGTGAAACGGTATATAGACTTTGATTCTGTTGTAATATTTAGTTGGTATGAGGTCATGTAAAAAATTCACGTACAAAGATAAGACTCGTAGGGTGACCCGTGAAAAACGAGTGTTTCGATACATACATCCCATTATCCGTAAGAAATGTAAAAGGTTTATGTAAGGAGTGGTCACATCTATGTCATGTCTACTTTTCTCTCTCTATGTATTAAACGTCCCAGACTATGTTTTACTTTTACACCCAAGGGAGGAAATTTTTTTGCCTATTTTGTTACGGAAATATTCATGATTTGATGTTAACAAAGGAAAGAAAAACGTCAGAAAGTTACAGTATGACAAATTATGAACGATAAATAGTATTAAGATTAAAAAATTTAATTTTGAAATTTACCTTCTTTAACATAGTAAGTGAAATATAATACGTTACAATAAAATTTACTTTTATACTGTCTGAAATTGAGTCAACGACGGAGTGTTTTAATACATTAAATATACGGAACCAAACATGTACATATACATAAAGTAGGAGTGGTCTTGTCGTCTTTGTAAGGTGTTTTAAGTCGACCAAAATAAAATGAATAAAAATTTTAATTAAAAAAGGTACACAACACTTCAAGTAGAAAAAATTAATTGTATATTAACGAAATATTACAACCTAATCAAAGACGAGATGTTGTTTCACTTAGTCGATATAGATATGTACATAGGGGGAGGAGAACCTAGAGGGAGGGTGGGAACGGGGAGAGTGGGTCTTAATTAAAGATTAACAGTATTTTATTCGTATTGTTTTAAATGGTGGAATTGGCAAAAATTCTCCTATCAAGTCACCATAATCCATGTAAATGTAACATGTTGGTAGTGATGGTAGAAATAAAGTGAAGGACTATACGTATGTAAGATGGCTATGAGATATGAAACCGATCGACTACACATTCTGTCTTATTTTATCCTCTTCCTTGGCCTTCAGGATAAAAAGGAAAAGTCCAGTAATGAAACACACATTCATCAGCCGATGTGTTCATTTTTGTTCCCGTATTATCTTGAGGAACCGACAAAGACAAAAATCTTACGGTAGGTACCGAAAGAAAGACACAATTTCTATTCAGAACCAAGTCGGCCCTTCACACCAGAGGTTTCCCGCCAGTCATACACGGGGAGGTGGGGATAGTGGAGACTGAGTCAGTATCAGAATTGTAGAATGGAGGATCATCGAAATTCGTCGCGAATTGAGGGTTTATAGAACCTTAAGACACAGTAGGTGTTTATCTCATCGTTTCTCTTCTTCTCCATGTGCAATGCGGCTAAAGGTTCCCAGAGGAGGACACGACAAAAGGAAACCGGAACTAAATATTGTGTTCACTTTTCTGTTTCCCCAATTCTTAAAGTCACCCGTGGTCGTCCTGCAAATTCAACCGCGGTCCAAAGGGTCTCGTTCCAGGGCTCGTCCCCCTGCACAATCTACGGGTCCTCCACCAGCGACGCCTGGTCCCTCTGACTTGTCCTGCGTCCCAGGCGTCCGAGTGTCTCGTGAAACGGCAAATGTTTCGTGCAGAGGAAATGGAGTGACAGTGTAGTCAAGACAAACGTCCACTCCTCGACTATCGGTGGCAAGTTACTTAATTTGTTCCTTCGAAAATCAGACTCCACCGAGATTTCGTTCTCGGCGTTTCCGTTTGGTGTCAAATTCGGAGATTTGTGCGGTTTCAATGCTTTAGATTCGCGATTCTTTGTTGGTTAGTACTCCTCGCTTACTCGGACATTTAAAGTCGGTGCGTTTGCGGGTCAACGAAGACGCTCAAGAGAAGGCCAGGACATGGCCGAGGACGGAGCCCTGACGAGCGCGGATTGATGAAGAACCAGCCGCAACGGACAAAGTTTAGATAAAATCGAGAATTATTTTATTTGGGAAGTGTACAAATTACAAATTCGAATAAAATATTGTAAGAAATACCTGATCTCTCCCGAAGGGACCACCGAGTCACCATTTCTCGGACCGATGTCACGTCCTCTGGCCCAACGTAGGGACCCACCCCTTCTAGGGCATCTCCTCCTTTACCGTTGGGTGAGGTCATAAGAAGGGACGTCTTAGGGTACCTGTCTCCACGGACCGCCCGAAAACAGTTTGTCCTGAATCATTGACTTGTACCTGATCTCTCTACGCACTGATTCCCTTCAAAGTACTGACTGACCCCAGTCTTACACCTCCTCTTCGTCCGTAGGACCCGAGACCAATCCGGGAAAGAGTTAATGGAAACGGGACACTCTTCTCGACAGTCCGACGTTTTCTTCTCTCATGAAAACAGGACAGGAAACCCACGTAAAAGACACGTTAAGGTCTCTGTCGTTTTCCGGTACCCAATACCATGTACCTTATACAATCATCGTCTTTCCAATTTCCTTTCTCTACTAGTCTCAGTCCTCCTCGCAGAGACTTCAGAGGGTTCTCCTGTCTCTGAAACTCCCTCCTAACCTTCACTTATGACTCGTCTCCGTTTCAGACACACTTTTTTACAGAAGAGGTTCTTTTAGTTCACTCTTGTTCGTCTCTTTAACGTCAGACCCTTCCAGTACTAAACGTACGGACATACTTCACACAGTCGACTTCTACGGCACAAACCGTATTTAAAGAAAGTAAAATGTCGGTTAGACGAATTTCGGTAAAGGAAGGTAGTAAATCGATCAATTTAGTCACCCGAGAAGATATTAAGAAACAAGATTATTGGTTTGTAGGGTCTCTACCTTAATTATATCCGGATCTCCTCGGGCCGTACGATGTCAGGTATGTATCCCAGCGTTTCTCACCTTGTGATGATTTCGTTGAATTGTATACCGTACAAAGTTATGAGTACCAAGACAAAGAACCAACCGAAAATTACTTTGTTAAGTTCTTTTGTTTTTGTATATATATGGTTTTTGGTGACTTATACGATTATTAAAAAAAAATTTATAAATTTATGAGTCCTATTTTTAGATTAAGAAAGTGATTGCGATGGACAATTTTAGTACATAATCAATGATGAACCAGATTGAACTGAAGGTCGGTGAGCCGATCTTATCTTTTAGGGAAAAATTGAGCAGTTTATAGAAGAACTAACAAGTCACAAAGAATTTCAACCGAAAAGATGTCTTCGACATTGGTTCAAACGTAGATTTCGGTAAAGTCGCCGAATATAAACTCTCGTAAGAAAGTTCGTTCCTTCTAACGGGTAAGTGATTCCTTTCTTTAGGAGAGTAAGTAATGAGAGTCTTAAAGAATAGTAGATATATATTGACGGTCGTAGAGTGAGTGGAGCTTTCTTTCGTATCGAGTATTTATATTAGTCGTACTTTGAGGACACTAATACAAAAGGGATCCACTTTTCTTTTAGTCTTTAGTGTCTGTGAAGTAATGGACGAGATACAAAGAGGAAAAAAGGGAGGACTATGAATTTTTTCCTTCTTTTTTTGGGTTCTTTGACTAGAACAATGAAGATAAGAGACTTGAGTCTTTGCGTTATTGTGAAATAACAAGTTTATATTATAAAATTTGGGGACTATTGTCTTTATTGGACTACTTAACTAAAGAAGTGGGTCACTGGATAGAGTTCGTTCTTTAAGAAGTCACCTAGTTCCCTTCCATGACGACACCTTTCGGGTTTTGACTACACTCACCGAAGTTGGACTTGAAGAACCCTTATAGTAGACAGGATAAGTAAGAGGAAAAGGTATTGGATTGTGTCTCGAAGGGTCCACCACGATCACCAATTCTTGAGTAGACGGTTGCGTCCAATCCGTAATCTCTGAGTCCAAGCTAGGGACCCAGCCCTTCTAGGGGACCGTCTCCCGTGCCGTTGGGGAGGTCATAAGAACGGACCTCTTAGGGTACCTGTCTCCTCGGACCGTCCGACTTCAGTAAACCCAAGAGTGTCTCAGTCTGTAGTGATTTCGTGAATCGTGTTGTGTCTCGGACCGTTTCTTTCTTGAGAACAGTCAAGACCACAAAATCAGTTCCTCGAAGAAACGACAAACTGAGGCTTTTACCTTGCAACTTTCCCTAATCCATTTAATTAGGTCTCAATTTCTGTATCTCTTTGAGTAAGAGACAGAAACACTTAACGAGAATAACACTTAAATTCGTACGACAACAAAAATCCGTGAGACAAAAGTTCTTCCGTTTATTGGTCTAACATCTTCTCGTCTTTGTACGTTTAAAAAGTGGACTTGGGGAGTTCGTCCATCGGTCTGATAGGTAAAAAGTGGTTCCGTATGTCCTACTATTCACCTAACGGTCTTCGTTTTGACGGAGAAGGTAGGACGTTACGGGGTAAAAGACCCCATGAATCACTGTGTCTATCACAAAGAGTTAGACATATATTGGTGTACCGATATTTATTGCACCAGAGGGAGTCCGCGGGACACTTGTTATTTTTCTTCAAAGGTTCTTATTATTATGATTTTCAGTTACTTGATATAATTATGCCACATTTTCATTTCAACAACGGACCGTTAAGTCACCATCGTGACTTTTAAGAATTGCTCTTCTCTAAAAACATAATGAAGACCTTTAGAGGAAATAGAAAGAGACTTGGACCTTGAAAGTTACTTACTTCCGTAAGAATATTTATAGGGGAATTTTTTTTATCCGTATGAGAAGATTGAGATTTCCCCCTTTTTAATTTACTTCGTTTTATACACTTATTACTAGATGACTATTAAAACGGACAACTGAAGTTTTTTTACGTGTTACACTTTTGACGCTCAATTCAAAATAAACCCCGTTTTACTTCTGACGTCGACCTCTCTGTCGTGGAGTCTATCAGGACTCTTTGACGAGGTTTCTTCTTAGGCGGTTCGAATACTTCACAAACGAGTAGTGCTCCTCAACAGTAGTGGTACTTTCTGACATTACGAAAAGATCTATACTCCTCAATACTCAGTCCGAATATTTTAGACGAGGTCTTTTATATGATAGACTTCTTGAAAGGACGGTCAAAGAGGGGATTGGCGACTCACCGAGTAAAGACGAGAGATGGGATTTGAGGAAAGTCCCCGACGACTTCCAGTCGTCGACGTCGTCGTGTCCTAAATTAGGAGGATCTCCATCTACCGTTCCGGGTTCCGTCCACGGTCAGACATCGACTATATCGATTAGTATACCCGAAGGGAACACTGAGTCGACCATTTCTTAGTCGGACGTTACACCCTCTAGATCCGAGCTAGGGACCCAACCCTTCTAGCGAACCTCTTCCCTTTCCCATGGGTGAGGTCATAAGACCGGACCTCTTATGGTACCCAACATGTCAGGTACTCCCGCGTTCTCGGTCTGTGTTGACTCGTTGAAAGTGAAAGTGAATCGATTGCGATATCACTAGAGTCGGGGTCCTATCTCTAAATGGTGTACGTGTCGTTTCAAAACGTTTTGTGTAGGTGTGTTGTCCGTTTTACACCTAAGTATACAAGGTGTGTTTAGATGATTTAGTTTTATAAACCCACACCCCTCTAGACGTATAAACTATTCAAAGGGTTCACAAAGAAGTTATATGACTTTAACTCTTGGTGATAAGATCTCAAATGACCAATCAAAGGTGTATCGTAAAGTCTTAATATAACCCTAGATCACTTAATGTAGTCTCCAATTTCACAGACGGAGGTCACGTCCTCTGGACCCAAACTAGGGACCCAGCCCTTCTAGGAGACCTCTTCCTTTACCGTTAGGTGACGTCATAAGAATGGACCTCTTAGGGTACCTGCCTCTTCGGATCATCCAATGTCAGGTACCCCAGCGTCTCAGCCTGTGCTGACTTACTGAAGTGGAAGTGGGAAGTGGAAGTCACTTAATGTACGGGTGGACTGTAAGTCAAGTCAAGTCGATGAGTCAGCACAGGGTGAGAAAAGTCGGGGTACCTGACGTCGTACGGTCCGGAGGGACAAGTAGTGGTTGAGGGTCTCAAATGAGTCTGAGTATAGGTAACACAGGTACTACGGTAGGTTGCTAGAGTAGGAGACAGCAGGGGAAGAGTGGGTGAGAGTTAGAAAGGGTCGTAGCCCCAGAAAAGTCCACTCAGTCAAGAAGGAGAGTCCACCGGTTTCATAACCTCAAAGTCGAAGTAGTAGTCAGGAAGGTTACTTTTAAGTCCTGACTAAAGGAAATCCTACCTGAGAATCTAAAGGAACGATAGGTTCCTTAAGAGTTCTCAGAAGAGGTTGTGGTGTCAAGTTTTCGTAGTTAATAAGTCGTGAGTCTAAAGAAATGTCAGATTGAGAGTGTAGGTATGTACTGATGACCTTTTTGGTATAGAAACTGATCTGTTCGGAAACAACCGTTTTATTACAGAGACGAAAAATTATACGACAGATCCAACCGGTATCGAAAAGAAGGTTCCTCGTTCATCGAGAATTAAAGTACCGACGTCAGTGGTAGACGTCATTAAAACCTCCGGGTTCTTCTTTCTGACGGTGACAAAGGGGTAGATAAACGGTACTTCACCACCCTAACCTACGGTACTAGAATCAAAAGACTTACGATTTAAAATTCGGTTGAAAAAGTAAGAGGTGGAAGTGAAGGTAGTTCTCCGAGAACTCAAGAAGAAGCAAAAGACGGTGTTCCCACCATAGTAGACGTATAGTTTCCAATAACTATAAAGAGGGTCGTTCGAATTAAGGACCAACACGAAGTAGGTTGGGTCGTAAAGAATACTACATAAGACGTATATTCAATTTATTCGTCCCACTGTTATATGTTGGTACTGCATGAGGAAAGGGCTAAACAATGGTCAGACAACAAGGTATAGGTCAAGATTGACAACGAAGGACTGAACATATGTCTAAAGAGTTCTCCGACCAGTCCACCAGACCATAAAGGTAGAGAAAGTCTTAAAAGGTGTCAAACAACACTAGGTGTGTCAGTTTCCGAAACCGTATCAGTTATTTCGTCTTTATCTACAAAAAGACCTTGAGAGAACGAAAGAGGTACTAGGTTGTCTACAACCGTTATACTAGAGACCATGGAGACGGAAAAGATTTAGGTCGAATTTGTAGACCTTCAAATATCAAGTACATCACAACTTCGGACCGAACCTCTTAAAACTCGTAACGAAATGATCGTACACTCTACTCACGTTACACACCATCAAACTCGTAAGAAACCGTAACGAAAAGAAGCTCTAACCTTACTTTTGACTGGAAAAGGTCAGGACACAGGTGACGACTCAAAAGGTTTAAACGACCGTATAACTCACGTCGTGAAAACATCGTAGTAGAAAGTCCTAAACTTTATCGAGTTGACCTTAAGATAGTGGAGGTGATCGAAACAAGTCCACTACGAAGTATTACGAACTGAAACGTAAGGTCTACAGACCGAGATCCACTCACTAGTGTGGTAGGACTAATAGACCCAATACTTCTACAAAAAAAACATATCAAGAAGACACATAAGAACGGTCGAGAAGAAATATAGAAGACGAAGACAATTCGGGCATGGTAAAGACAGGAAATAACACGGGTAGAAATCGACTTTACAAGGGTAAGATAATAAAAGGAGATAAAGAAACGTAACTAACGACTCCTTCTGAAAGAATAGAGGAACGATAAGAAACCTTGAGACATAAGTTTACCCATATAGAAAGGAAAAGAGGAAACGGAAAGTGAAGAGAAGAAAAGTGTCGATAAACATTCCGGAGGAGTCTGTTGATAAAACGGAAAAACGTAAAGAAAAGGAACCCCTACCAGAACTAGGGACGGAGGACATGTCACAGTGTTTGGAGGTAGGTATCAAGAAGTCCGTGAACAGATAGTCTAGATTAGGAAACTTAGACAAGAGTGAAGGAGACACATTAGTAGTCCCTAAACTAAATCCAGGATGGACTTACCAGATCACCAAAAGGGATGAAAGAAGTTAAATTCAGACTTAAACCGTTACTCAAGTACTAGACTCGGTGTCAGTCAAAGGCCAGAACAAAAACGACTGACATATCTCGAAGAGGTAGAAACCGACGTTTCTTATATTAGTTAGACTAAAGTCATAATTGATAGACCACTATAGATACACATCTCAGAAGAGAGTACAATAACTTTCTCTCCCACAAAGGATACTGGTTACACAAGGGAACCGTTTTGAGATAATTGGAAACGGGACGAAGTAAGACTGAGGTTCCGGTTTAAACGGACGATGAGGTACATAAAGAACTGAAGGATGAAAACGTAAGGTGGACTTCATGTGTTTGTGTTTGAGTAAGTTCCTAATAGATATATCCACGGAAGGAAGTAATCAAATGAATATGTTACTGTAGTTGAGAGATAATCTATATATGTATGTGTGTGTATATATATATATAGAAACGAAACCGACGAATTTGATCATTCACACTTCATATATTAAAGTGTATAAAACATTATTTTGAATTGAGATCGACTACAGTAAAGGGAACGAAGTAAGGGAAACCCGGACAAAAGAAGTGGATGAAATTAATAGGACGAACAGTCGGAAAATTAGATTCCGAAAAGTTTAGTAAAAACCCCGTTTCCGGTATTTATTTGGAATACTATAATTTACTAGTCTCAACGTATTAGTATTGAAATGTTTTAGTGAGACTCATATTGAGGATGACATGTTTAGAATAACAAGTTGGAGAGTACATTTGGGAGGTGATGTGTTTAAACTATAAATTGTAATGGCACTGTTATTATTTTTTACAAGGATTATTAATAAAGTAAAAAAAATTATCCTGAACTGACTCTTACCGGACCCATTAGTGTCCTATATCACTTAATAGGTAACATTCTTCATTAGTTCGTTTTCGATTCACTGAGGAATCGTTCTTATAACATCTTCCTAAAAATATAGTCCTTGTGTAGCCTGTAGGACTCAGAGAAGGTGGAGACTATAGAAATTTAGGTAATTCATATATCAGTTATAATAGTCTTTTTATTTTAGTCGTTTTATTAATTTTTTCTTTGGACGTAAAGAGTCCTCATATGTTTGTTTATGTGTCGGTCTTTTTTTTAAATGTAAAAATCCTTATCTGATTCGTTTTAGAAAGGTACACACTCATGATACAGTGAAGTCAGGACAAACTGAGAAGTGTCGGGATACCTGACATCGGTCGGGTAGAGGAGACTCGTACCCTAAGAGGTCCGTTCTTGTGATCTCACCCGACGGTGCAGGAGTAGGTCCCTTAGAAGGACTGGATCTCTATCTCGGGTATAGAGAATACAGAGGACGTAAATGGTGATCACGGTGGACTCTTCGGGTATAACAAAGAAAAAAACAGTAGTAATTCTCCACACGTTACGAACGGACCCAGGGATCAAAGATAGAGTGTAACGTACTTACTTGTTCGATGTCACTTCGGACTCTCACTAAATCCCTGAATTGAAGTCGTACACGAAGTATAAAGAAGACTATTTTGACAAAAATTTACATATTAGAAATCACGGTCCTTTAGTTAATTGAAATTTTTAACGGTCGAGACGGTTATTGGTCATTATACTTACATTGGGAAAACGTAGTCCTCGTACTTCTTTAATTCACTAGATTGTGTAAATCGATTTAGGTCGGGACTCTCTTCCAACAAAGAGACGTCACTTCGAGAAAACTTTACTCTCTACCTTTGTCGTTACTACCTTTTTCGTAGACTCATTAACATGTTTCAGAAGGTTCACCGTGAGTCGGGTCTTCTGTAAAAACAAGACAGGTTTACGTGTTTTTAGACACCTCTGGGTAGACTGGGGTCGTAAAGTCCCATATATCCCGAGAAAGGTGTTTTCTCGGGAAGAAGACTTTTCGGTTCCAAACGTACATAAACATCATTGTTAATCTTTATTTATTAGTTCTATTCAACGAAAACCTAAGATTTTGTGTACATTAGAACATTATATTCTAGATTCCTTTCTTTACAACGTTTATGTCCTTAATTCTTTAAATAAAGTAAAGATATGATTAAGACTATGACTTATCCTGGTTTGGTCTACGTCGTTTCTCTCTATTAACGTAATTTTTTTAAAGAAAATAAGAAAGAAACATTAGATCTCATCACCAGTTGTTTGACGACAGACACTCGGTATCGACGAGACGGTGGACAAGAACAATTTTTTTTTTTTTTTAAATGTGATAGGAAATTTAGATTAGGTACCTCGAAAGTGTGATATCGTGGAGTGATTTATTCACGCTGTCTCTACTACATTGAGTGTTTGGGATTTTATAAAGAAGGATAGGTTGGAAAGTGTCTTTTTCAAACTACTATGGACTAAATTTCACACCAGTTCCAAAATAATTGTATGAAAGAAAGGTTGATTTAAAAATTATTAAAAAAGGACTTTTCATAAAAGTCCTTCTTTCTGAGGAAAAAAAAAACATAGGGACCGTTATGAAATTAAATGGAAAGAAGGAACTTACCATTAAAAGTCACAATTTTAATAAGTTGTATAAATTTATCGTAGAGGAGTAGAAGATCGTAAATTGTAACGACTACTCTTCAACTAATATCAAAGACACATTCATTAAGTAAAAAAGGAGGGAAGAATATGAATTTTAAAGTAAAAATAAAAACCATCAAAGATCAAACTCCTACAAAACCACGTCGAAATGACAATAGATAGGGCTACGTGTTACTCACACGTAGAAGTTATAAATCAAATGTCTAAAAGAAACAAGACTTTTTTAAACTTCGGTAATCAAACCCCTTGTAACTAGAAAATAAGGTAAAAAAAAGAGAAGGAATTAGATTATACAACTAGTATCGGGTAATGACAATAAGATAGAAAGGACAAGATATTACAGAGGAAACATGTAAAATTTAGAGTCATAGAGAGATACAATTTAAGTTCCAACGACAACGACAACGATTCAGCGAAGTCAGTACAGGCTGAGACACGCTGGGGTATCTGCCGTCGGGTGGTCCGAGGGGACAGGGACCCTAAGAGGTCCGTTCTTGTGACCTCACCCAACGGTAAAGGAAGAGGTTACGTACTTTCACTTTTCACTTTCACTTCAACGAGTCAGTACAGACTGAGAAGCACTGGGGTACCTGACGTCGAGTGGTCCGAGGAGGTAGGTACCCTAAAAGGTCCGTTCTCATGACCTCACCCCACGGTAACGGAAGAGGCTTTAAGTTCCATCGAGTGTTATTAAAAACTGAGAAATTTAAGAGAGGAGTTGACACATACATAATTTCAGATATAAACAAGAAAGGTCCTAAAATTTATGTCAGTCGACAAATTTATGTGGAAAAGAGTAAGACACGAAAGTCAACAAGAAAAAGTATTTATCGTAAAGAAGATAGTATGGAGAATTAAATGATTAGTTTATAAAGTTTTAATAAAATCTGTCAAAAATATATGTTTATTTAAAAGAGGGGTAATCAAGTAAACTCTCGTTCGTTAGAAGGAACTGAATTGAGTATGTAAAACCTTAAAACCAAATATCCAAGTAGAGCTCTACACTAAAACAGTGGTAATAACAGTGACGATAATATCTAAAATAAAGGAAAGACGATTAGGTAATAAAAGATCCCCAAAACCCTAGAGGGAATGAACCTGAAGGACGAGGTGAGAGGGTACGTCTTCATCCAAATGATGTTAATGAATCTCGAAGACTGTGTATCTCTCCAGTCCTTTAAAATAGAGGGCAATGTTTTCAATTTTATCAACTTGTGTCCGAACTGTGTAAAATGAATGAAAGTCTTCATAAATTGAAGTATATTCGGTGTGGGATCCGTTAAAGTAGTTAGTGTTGAAAGAAAGTCTGAAAAAACTCTTGAGTCAAAGTACGGTACTCAATGGAGGTCGGGAAATAGAACCAACTATATGTGGATGTGTAATAGTAGGGTGTCCTCTCTTCGAGCAGGATTAAGGTCTGGGTCTCAGAGTTGAACGAAGTACGAACAAACACACACAAAATAAAGATCAAGTACCTTTATAGAAAGAAACCCCGTGACTATATAGAAAAATTTAAATTAAAAGTTACGAATTAGATAATGATATACAAAACAAAGTTTTTTAATCTCTAAGTTTAGTATTTGTAATGAAAAAGTAAAACGTTTCTACCTTCTCACTTATAACTTGAAATTCTCTCGATGTCAATACCCCGGAAACGTCCACTACGATCACCAATTCTTGAACGGACAGGTACGTCCTTCGTATTCTCTACACCCAAGTCAGGGACCCAGCGCTTCTAGGGGATCTCTTCCCGTACCGTTGGGTGAGGTCACAAGAACGGACCCCTTACGTTACCTGTCTCCTCGGACCGTCCGATGTCAGATATCCAAGTGTTTCTCAGTCTGTGTTGACTTCACTGAATCGTACGTGATGTTAATGTTGGGTCTTTAAATCCAACATTGTCTTTACGGTTTTATATAAATGGTTTTCTGTACATGACTTTGTAAGTATCTGTATGATAAATATTATCGAAGTTTAATGGTCGATAGACTTACAGATAGTTGTCATTTTATCTATTTATTCAGTACCACCACAGTGTGTCTCCCTGTAATAAATGATTACCCTTACTTGTTAGGTGTCAAGTCAAGTTACGTCAAGTAAGCGAGTCAGCACAGGCTGAGAAACGTATGGATCAGTATTACAACATCCTTCCCCCTGGGAAAGGTCCCGGTCTTTGACCCGAGAACAGATTGTGAACCTTTAATTAACAGACTCTTCTGTGAAGACGACTGTTTCCTTCTCTAAAATAACCCTTTCCCGTCGGTCCACCTCTCGTCATCCCATTCCCTTGGGTCCTCTTGACGAGACGGCGCACCGAGCGTTTGAGTCCAAAATACCACTACCCTAATCAAAGGCCCGCCAGAAACCGGTTAACAAGATTAAGTCTCAGAAAGGACCACCACGTGCGTAACGAGTCGGTTCTACCTACGATCGTTCTCCCTAAGACCCTGCACCTGCCGGTACGCCACAGAGGAAAACTGGAAAGGGTTTGAGAAGGCCAACCACCACCGAATAATCAAGGTATAAGGAATAGTCCTAGAGGACAGTATTTTGTTGAGTACGTTTACCAATGATACCACGGACCGGTCCCACCCGTCAAAGTTAGTCACACGAAGAGGATTGTTATTATTGTACTTATTAGAAGTGTTAATTTTGTTGTTCTCTTTTTTTCTGTCCGGTTTTTTCGCGAAAGATATCTTAAGGTGAATCTAGTCATAATCTTATTTGGATGCTCCAATATGCCTCTTCCGTTACCGTGGGGTGAGGTCATGAGAACGGACCTTTTAGTGTACCTACCTCCTCGGACCACCCGACGTCAGGTACCCCAGCGATTTTCAACCTGTGCTGACTCACTGAAGTGAAAGTGAAAAGTGAAAGTACGTAACCTCTTCCTTTACCGTTGGGTGAAGTCACAAGAACGGACCTCTTAGGGTCCCTGCCCCCTCGGACCACCCGACGGCAGATACCCCAGTGTGTCTCAGTCTGTGCTGATTTCACTGAATCGTCGTCGTCGTCGTGCTCCAATATTCAGTCCTGTTGTCCATAGGAACTATCTTCTATTCACGTGCTTTCCCTATGACCGGAAGTCCCTGCGTCTGTCAAAGAACAGGGTCCTTCACTAAAGTCTCTACACGAATAAAACTCTTTTAAGTAATTCAACATGTGGATATGCTATACGATATTATATAAAATATTATGTTATTTTAATTTTATATATATATATATATATACTATCTTCAAGTAGTCCACTCACCAAAAAGTTTGACATTAGTATTTCGGGATTCCTAGGTCCGTGGAGTTCCGATAGAGAACGAAAGTTAATAAACATCTAAACCAAACCAAAACAAATAAAACCCCGGAATGGAATGTTGAACGTCCTAGAATCAAGGGGACACTCAAATATGACAGGAAACCCCAAAATATGAGAGGGAAGTCCTTCGGCCATTTCCACTGTTAACTCCCTCGTCATGTACTACGATACTCTTCTCGAAGGAAGTAAAAGGAGAGTAATGGATTGTCCGAATTCACAGTCTTCCTTTACTAGGAGAGATTTTCGACCGTTATTTGTGTTCATGGTTAGTTCATGACGTCGTAGGTCTTTCATAGAAGTTGTTCCACCTTGTCCGAGACCTTCCCTGAAACCGAAGGGGGTGGATGTTTGATTATGAAACTTCACGTTTAATTTCGATTCTTCAGAATTGAAGGTTCTGTCTGAGACAATGAGTTTCTGTGACGAACGACTATCGGAAATCCTCCGACTTGATTAGAGTACGGTTCTGTCCTCTTACTTAAAGATTCATTAAACGTTTCGTTTTACGTTTTGTATTGAAATTCCCTGGGTCTTACTACAGGAAATAATTAAACGGTTATACCTGAGTCTTACACAGTTCTTTAAGACGTTATGTCAAGAGGTCTTACTCGAAACGAAAACACCCGGGTCTTATTAAAAGTCACGTTTCAGTGACTATTTCGATTTCATACATAAAGAATGTTAAACCCCGTAACCTCTATCCGAAAGGTTAATAAAAAACCAAAAGTGTGTCTAACCATTTAAAGGGACATCGAGTAGACTCAGATTAGTATATTAATACAAGGTAAATTAATTTTTACTCAGCGATTTTTACAAACCTAAAAAAAAATTCACTCGGAGTCTACCACTTCCAAAAGAGTTTATAAAACTTGTTCTGAAGGTTACAGTAACAAGAGACCTAGTATCTGGAACCTGGTTTCTAATACGATTTATGACTCCACTTCATCATCATACGTTCCCGAAGGGGTCACCTAGTACCATTTCTTATGTAGACGTTGTGTTCTCTGCGTCCTCTACGTTCAAACTAGGAACCAAGTCCTTCTAACGGGTCTCCTCCCGTACCGTTGACGAGGTCATAAGAACGGACCTCTTAGGATACCTGTCTTTTCGGATCACCTGATGTCTGTATCCCAGAGTTTCTTAACCTGTACTGACGTCCTTGACTCGTCGTTGTATGTTTCTCTTTAATTCACATTAAATAATTCATGATGAATGGCCAATCTTTGTCTAAGTCACAAGTCAAAAGTCGGAATTATTGTTTGATTTATCGTAAAAATTCTGAGTCATAACCGTTTTACATTTATTATTACCATGGATGGAGACAACCGATGCTCCAGAGGTAAGGTTCTAGGAAGATCATCCGGAAGGAAGAGACCTCTGTGACTTTATACTTTTGTATGAGACTTTAACCTTCCAAAAATATCGAAACGAGTGGTTATGTTATAACTTGTCTATATGACCCTCACCCACATGAATAAGAGTTGGAATCCCTCCTTCACGTGTAACAAAGTAGTCAGTCTTAGGGTCCCTGCCCTGCCTCCTTGGACCACCCGACGGCAGATACCCCAGCGTGTCTTAGCCTGTGCTGACTCCGCTGAATCGTCGTCGTCGTCGTCGTCGTCGTCGTCATGTTACAAGTGACATCCAAACAACGTTTATGGGAAACAGTACCATTCTTTCAGAAAAGGATGAGGATTAAACGATCCTATAAAATAGTATTTCCCTATAACTGCAATCAGTCTTCGTAACAAACTTAAAATAATTTTACTACCAAATAGATGAAAAAAGATAATTATATTTTTTATTTTAGTAAACCTAAACAAAATCAAATGTATGTCGTTTTCAGTGTAGAAACCACGTTTCAAATTATTTATAAATGTACACATATATAAGAGTATTCCCGAGGTGAACAGGGAACACCGAGGTGACCATTTCTTTCTTTCTTTCTTTGACATCAGAGAGTCCACACAGACTGAGAAACGTTGGGTACCTGAAGTCGGGCGGTCAGAGGAGACAGGTACGTTAAGAGGTCCGTTCTTATGATCTTACTCAACGGTAGGGAAAGAGGTCTCCTAGAAGGGTTGGGTCCCTAGTTTGGACCCAGAGGGTGTAACGTCCGTCTAAGAAACAATAGACTCGGTGGTCCCTTCTAGGTCGACCATTTTTAAACGGACGTTAAGTCCTTTGGACCCAAACTAGGGACCTCCTAGGGAACCTTTTCCCTTACCGTTGGGTAAGGTCGTAACGGACCTCTTAGGGTACCTGTCTCTTCGGACCGTCCGATGTCAGAAACCCAGAGTTTCTCAACCTGTCCTGACTTTCTGATTGTGAGAAAGTATAAGAGTATTAGTGTTGGTCTCATCACTAATGTTGAATATGGCGTTTCTTGATAGAGTATGTGAAGTAAACATAAGTGTTGTATGAGGGTTAGTCTGAGGACCTTTGTTGAGTAGAAAAGACAGGAGGATATAATAATAACGGAAAAGAAAAGGTTTTACGGTTTATTTTCTTTAATACGTCATATATTATATAATTATGACCCGAGGAATTAAATCGTACTACTTAAACATAAGTAGGTAAGACTATATGTATGTACCGGGACCAAACGAGAAAGAATTACCAAATTTTGATGGTAATCTAACTAAATCAAAACTTATTATTTAATTGGAATTTAAGAACTCTATTTTGGTTTAACCAGTCTCATATTTAAATAATAGAAAACAGTAGGTAACGATCTAACTAAACAAGATTTTAAAATCAATGTTTTGATTAATAAAAATGACTATATACCGATAAGTCTTAAAAAATGAAGAAATCATACATACTAAAAAGTTTCTAAATAAAGTGTGTGTCACAGTCTATATCAGTAAATAGTAAGAAGAAGTACTAGAAAAATTATAGACATGTTAGATGGTTCTATAGAGAAAGTAAAGGTTTTAACCATTAAAAAACAGAAATAAAAAACTGGTCATAAGAATTTCTAACAGTCAAAATTGTTAGAAAAGTTTCTTGCTTAAACTAATGAAATTAAAAAGGATAAGAAACAATCAAAAGATACCTAGTCAAGTCAAGTCAGCGAGTCAGTACAGGCTGAGAAACGCTGGGGTACTTAACGTCATGGGGTCCAGAGGGACAGATAGTGGTCGAGGGTCTCAAGTGGGTTTGAGAACGGGTAGCTCAGCCACTACGGTAGGTCGGTAGTAGAAGACAACAGGGGAAGAGGACTGGGGTTGGAGAGGGTCCTAGTCTCAAAAAAGGTTACTATAAGAGAATAATAAAGAAAAGAAAAGGAATAAAATAGACAAAAGAATTCCGGTATCAAATGAATCTTGTAACTAAAATTAAAAAAGGGAAGACAATTTTATAAATTTCGATATTTAAAGGATATATCATAAGACATCGATATCAAGTGTTTATGATTATATAATCCAAAATTAATAGTAAGTCAAAAGTCAAAAAGGATAAAAGAGAAAACAATAACTATAAATGGATGCCCGACAAAAGACGACGACGACGACGACGATTCAGTGAAGTCAGCACAGGCTACGACACGCTGGGGTATCTGCCGTCGGGTGGTCCGAAGGGGCAGGGACCCTAAGAGGTCCGTTCTTGTGACCTCATCCAACGGTAAAAGAAGAGGTTACGTACTTTCACTTTTCACTTTTACTTCAACGAGTCAGTGCAGGTTGAGAATCGCTGGGGTACCTGACGTCGGATGGTCCAAGGAGACAGGTACACTAAAAGGTCCGTTCTCATGACCACACCCCACGCAACAAATCTTAATACATTAAAAAAAGGGGAGTTCGTAATCCCATAAATTTGTCTAAAATGTATAGTTAAAGATTAAATTAATATGACACCATTCGGTTGTCTGAGACATACTAAAGTTAGAAAAATTGAATTACTCTAAGTAAATTATACCGGGTATTCATAATAAACGGACGTAAGGAGTAAGACAACACATATCAAAAAGAGATTTATAGTTCAACCCACTGTAACAACAAGTATAGAAAATACGAAGGACAAACAAACAAAAAAAAAAAAAAAAAAAACAGAGAAATCAGGTAGTTGAGAATCGATTTTCTCCCCATAATTTTAAAGGTCTACGATAATATTAGACACATAAAGAGGGAAACTAAGACGGACAAAAACGAAGTACATAAATCTATGCGAAAAGAATTCATGAAACTGTAAGACGAAAATACTATTCTACTAGGAAAATAGTAATACTTTATTGAATAAATAGGAATTGTATGAGAAACCTAACTTCAGATGGAACAGATTATAATTATATATATATATATACATGTGTAATCGAAAGATCACAAATGAGAATCAGACTCTACATTGAACAGTAGGATTATGAAAGTCGGATGTAACTCAAATATAAATTACACATGGAGTACATCTGTCTCCTCTCGAACTAACACGAAAATAATAGGTAGGAATATAAGAGACGGAAGAGTATCGTAACAAAAGATTTTGTTTTTCAATTTAACTTTTATTCGTGTATGTACCACCTCAAATAAAAATTATAAAACGATAAACAGAATACAAATAAGGTACTCAAATCGAGAGAAAGAAAAGGAAGGAAGAAATCCCAATAAGTTCAATATCAGTCATAAGGTAAATAAGGGAGGTGAACCATAAATTTACACATCTGTTACGATATATGACTCTATTTCTTTATGTTTATACCTTACCTTTTATATACTCCTGTTTGGGATACGACAAGTTAAACTTAATCACCGTAGTCCCACTTGATGACTAACGAATGTTTATGTACCAAGGTTTGAGAAGGTAACTTCCCAAATCTTGTTGACAGTGAGTTTCGTTAATCGTGTATATTGTGGGTCTATAACCAAAAATTTACAGTGAAGGTTGATTTTACATACTGTAAACCCTGATTCTTTCATTTTCCACTTGAACTTTGTAAATTAACGTAGTCTTTAGTTTCTACACAAGAACATAATGTACCCTATGTAATTTTCCCATGTTTTTAATGGACTTTCCTTAAAAGACCATTAGAAAATCTGTTTAATTTATGTTTTTATCATTAGTATTACTGAATATCGTGTCCTTATTTTTTTACTTAGTTATTTTGCCTTTCTATAAAAAACTCATTCAGTTCTCCGATACACACACTCTCGTTCTCAAGAAGGAATATCTTATTTTCTTTACCTTTTACAGTTGTAAAACGTTAATTGTTACATTATTTCAAAAAAAATTAAAATACTTATTTATAATTTTAGTCTTGATTTGTTCTATGTGAGTATAAACCTATAAAGTTGTTATAAAGTAATTAACTATTTCGTTCATCTTTTTTCATTTCTCTATTTTCTAGACTCGTTGTGGTAATTAGTTAAACTGATTGAAGTTTAATATCCTGTGTCTTTGTTTGTTACGTGTAGATAAAGTTCACGTAGTCCTTATAAATGCTTCTATGGTATACCAGTTGGTCTGCCATTCAGAAACAATTAATACTTTATTACTATAATGTAATAGAAGTAACCGTTACTCGATAGGTTTTTTAGGAGTTTATGAATGTATAATTTTTCAGTGAAGATTGATTGTACACCTAGTTTCTTGTTTAATGTCGACTTTGATCTTTTATAAAACTTGAGTCATTATTAATTTTATGTTTTATAGTTTTTAACATAAAAATCAGAAGTTAAGTAGACCTTAAAGAGAAAAGAGAAAATAAGTAAACAAGTGTGTCGGATGTAAATAAAACGTTGTGAGACTAGAACAGTAACTCACTCTACAACACCTTTTCGTTTCTGATATCAAGGAAAAAAGTAACATATAGTTTTTTCTTAATGAGTTTATTAATTTAAAAACGAAAACGAGTTAAGATATACTCTTGAAGTCCTATTTTACTCTAACACTTTCCTCCTGACTTCTTTGAGACTATCTAATGTCTAGTGTTCTCGTATATGTATAGGGTTTTACGAGTTGACTTAAGTGGATCATGAAGAGTTTCAAATATCTTAACAACGACTTCACTGCACTGGTGTGTCTCGTTCTTGGTGTTATCTCAAAGGACACTAGATGAGGTAAAGAACAAGGGAGGTTACTTCAGCAATCACCATTGTCCACTCACAGTAAGAACGAATTGTACTTACGGGGTCAGAAACCCCATACACCATTCTGACACGACCTTTTTTTACATTCCCATATTAAGTAATACACACAAAGGGGGATGGTACTACTACTATCTTTAATTCTACTTCGGAGACAGTCCGAGTCGGCGATTCTCTCTCTTACATATGGTCTCTGACTCGATTGAAGTGTCCCCTGTACACTGTATTCGTTCTTTATTTAGAAACAACAGTCACTCTATTACCCTTACATACAATCACGTTGTATTGGATCGGATAGAACTGATAATGTGTGAATGTAGTCGTTTGATGCAATTGGTCGGTCTCTTTTACCTGTAAGTCGACCATTCACTGGAATATAGTAAGGAGTCGGAGTTTAATAGACCTTAAGAAATTTCGAGTAAAGATACGTCTACGAAATAGATAAGACAAGACCAGTCCCTGTCACCGTTTCCTCCAATAATTTCGAGACGACTCTTTCACTTGTGGTAAGATTACATGATCGTTTAAGTGAATAAAATGGTACTTCTCTTGTTAAAGGAAAATGTGAGTTCGTGTTAAGGGATATGTCATTTTCAAATTATTTATTACCAATCAAAAAATAATCTAGTAGACACAATCGAGTATCCTTCATTAATTCCACTTCGTATTTCTATTCAATTCTTACACTGTATTGTAAAAAAAGTTTCTCGGTTTTCATATTCATTACCTTATGATTTGTTACCAGTTACCCGAATTCATTAATTGGTGTAGTTATTAATCTATCCAGATCACTCCACTTTGATTACTGATTTAAAGTCCTAGATAATATAGTTTTACCTTATATTAAGAACGAATACACCACGATGAGACCATAGTCGTTTTATTAAATTGAAAGATTACTGGAAAAGTGAATCCAAACTAATTAAGGTATAGTACCGTAATCGAGTACGTCACTCGGAATTACGGTACCATCTAACATATTAATGGATCGTCTTAGTTCCGGATATTTGTGAGTCTTGACGTTATCTTTTACAGTAGTGGACCTTCGTGTCACCGTAACCCTCCGTCTATATCCCACTTTAATAGATAATAGACATGAAGTTTGATTATGACTCCATAGTCTCCTATAATTTTACAGGTCACTGAAATTTAATAGGTTCGAACATTCATTGTCCTGAGATTACGTTTGTTGAACTAAGAAGTTTTTATATTAAACAAAAAGAAAGAAAAGTGAATACGTAACAAAATCGAAAACCGACGAAGGGATCTTATGCGACCAGTGTGTGTGATGGAGTCCCTACGAGATCCGACTATTTTGTGTCTCAACGGTTTGTGAAATTCTTTAGTAGTTAATGACATTTTTCAATTATCACGAATTTGTTTTTTCAACGAAGGGGGTACTGAGTCACCACTTCTTAGACGGACGTTACGTTCTCTCCTTCCAAGTCAGAGACCCAGTCCTTCTACGGGACCTCTTCCTTTACCGTTGGGTGAGGTCATAAGAACGGACCCTTTAGGGTGACATCGGACCACTCGATGTCAGGTACCCCCAGTGTTTTTTCAGTCTGTGTTGTCACTGATTTGTTGTTGTTGTTTATTTTTTTCTACAACCTCTGAACGTTTCTTCGGGTCTTGTCCTTTTATGGATCGTTGTATATTATCTTTCATACAGCTTCTTTTCTACTTTACGTATAAACAAAGAAATCCATGATATACCTTTTTAAGTAAAAGTTCCTCGGACTCAGTCGGAGTTTCGAGACATTTGTTTTACGATAGAATTTACAGACGACGACCACGACGACGACGACGATTCAACGAAGTCAGTACAGACTGAGACACACTGGGGTATCTGCCGTCGGGTGGTCCGAGGGGGTCTTAGGGGGACCCTAAGAGGTCCGTTCTTGAGACCTCACCCAACGGTCAAGGAAGAGGTTACGTACTTTCACTTTTTAGTTTCACTTCAGAAAGTCAGCACAGACTGAGACTCGCTGGGGTACCTGACGTCGGATGGTCCAAGGAGGTAGGTACCCTAAAAGGTCCGTTCTCATGACCTCACCCCACGATAACGGAAGAGGTTAGAATTTACAGATGGAGAAATCATTTATTAATACATAATGAAATCGGAGAATTCAAATGTTTAATAAAAGTGTAAACTAGGAGGACTGTTAAGACTCCTCCTTACTTTTCTGTCATATAAAAAGGAAAGTACCTTCTCCTATGACTCCGGTGTTACATGGTGTTCACTGAATTGACTCCAGTAATTACGTATTTACAGTCACAGTCACTCCACAATTATCTTTTCGGGTCCGGACCCGGTCTTAAATTGACTGTGGGGGTTGGGTTGATGTAAGAGACTGTCGGTACACTGTAACCAGGATAAAGGTTTAAGAAGACCCGGAGTAAAAGGTATGAATGTTTTATACCTATTATGGATGAAGTTCTTTAACAATGTTTTACTTTATTCCTTATTCTCTTTTAAAATTATTAATGGTCATCATACGATTGTTTATAATTTGTTGTCAGAGAGACTTCTTTTTTCATACACATACGTATACATGTATTCAAATAATATTTAAAATAACTGTATTTCTTACACATCGTGTGTTGATCGTTAATTATCATCCTATGTGTTCTGAATAAAATTAAGACGTATTGATTAAATAAGATTGTTACGAGGGTCAGTATAAAAGGTTTGAGAACGGTACAAGTCGAGGAGTCAGTACAGGTTGAGAGACGTTGGGGTACCTGATATCGGACGGTCCGAGGAGACAGGTACCTTAAAAGATCAGTTCTTATGACCTCACCCAACGGTAAAGGACGAGGTCCCCTAGAAGGACTGGGTCCGTAACTCGGACGTAGAGAACACAGAGGACGTAACCGTCCGTCTTAGAAATGGTGACACGGGGGACCCTTCGGGACGAGGTTTGAGAATATAATCATCGGTTTGATACCGATTTTAAGTTACTCCTAAACCGTTTACCTCAGTCTAGGGTTAGACGGTAGAGAAAAGGGTCATTTACGGAGTAGTCACCTAGACTATACCCTGTACTTCCAACCGACTATAACCACAAATGACATTCTTCAATCCTCTCTTCACTCTGTTGATTCGACACACAGTCTTTACGTAAACGAGTAGTCACTGTACTTAGTGTAGAAACGACTTAGTCTATTGTCAAAAGTTTACTATTTACTTATAAAGGAATTAACCTATGAGAAGTATTACATTGATGTACTGTGTGAAAGGTAAAATTAAACGTAACACTTGTAAAGAGTTCTAATCTGTTAGTTGTTTTGTTATTTAGTTATGGACTAAACAACGTAAACGGTCGATACCGACTAGACTCGGTGGTCATACTACAGTGACTTATGTCATGACTTTTCTCTCCACATCACCACGTGACAATATATCCTAAAGGTTGTGATTATGTTATTCTTACCTATTGAAGCTCTCTCGTTTATTATCATTTTACGTCTTTTTATTAAATCTTCACTAGACGGAAACTGTCAAATAATTAAAACGAAAATTATCAAATCAATTCACTTCCAAATATGTTAAATTAAGAATCATTACTTACAAAAATTGTTGACCGAACTTTTTAAGAACTTTTAAATTGTTACTCGAGAGAGTCCCGGTGTCGTGTCGTACCCTTGGGTGATGTATAATACGAGTCAGTTATATATATATATATAAAAAAGGAAATAAAAAGAAAACAGAACAATCGAATGATGGACAAGAGGAACATAGTCAGTTTCTACGATAGATGAGGTTAAGTCGTAAAGGTGGGGACCGTAAATCCTCTAAACCCCTCCACGGCACTATCGACGAGAGCTAATTCAGTTGGAGTTTTTTGAAGGTTTACACCGTCAGTAAGACGTCGATTGTATGTTTAAATAAGTTTTTTAAAGACTTATGTAAAAATAATGGACGGACAAAAATCCTCTTATTGTTTTTTGGTATTCCTTTTTTTTGGATTTTAAAATAAATAATAAGATTTCGTGATAAAAAACAAGAGAAATCTCGGTTTGACATCCATCGTCGTTATAAATAATCATAGGGGAGAGATAGGACCTGTGGTTGAGATTAGATTCTCTACAAGAGTCTCAATTGTCTCCGAGTTTCGAGGGAGGTTTGGAACATAAGAGACACGTTGTTCTAAAGGAAATGTGTTCTCTGATTGTTCCTTAAAGGATCAGGAGTAACAATAAGGAGGGAGGAGCGTGTATAAGAAGGGGTCTCAAACTACCTTGGAGGGAACATCGAGTCAACCATTTCTTAAACGGACGTCACGTCCTCTGGACCCAAATTAGGGACCCAACCCTTCTAGGGGACCTCTTCCTTTACCGTTGGGTGAGGTCATAGGAACGGACCTTTTAGAGTACCTGTCTCCTTGGACCACCTAACGTCAGGTACCCCAGCGTTTCTCGACCCGTGCTGACTCGCTGATTGTGTGATTGTGTGTCAAGGACGATGGACTACGGTGACTCCGAATGACCCGACACACTACGTCTTCCACTGCGAATAAACAGGACTATTAGGACCACTGGGTGTAAGACACCCTTGTTCGACCCTCACTTCTACCTTGATAAAAATATGTGTTTAGTGTAAAGTCAAGACTACCCTATGTACACACGGATCATATTGAAAAAAAGGAGGGAAATAGGAGATTCCAAAAAACCCAATAGATCAAAAGAAAAAAAGAAAAAACGAATAAAACATTTACAATACGTTCGTAAAAGTAGAGAGTAGGAAATGTTTCAGGGAAAAAAAGGAATAGAGATTTAGTTATCGCAAGTTCATAACAAATCTTCGACGTAAAAAATATTAGGGTGATATTTTTCTTCGAAGAAGGTCTGAGTCCCTTTACTCTACTTAGTGTCGAAGAAACAGAGTAGTCGTGAGTAAAAGTAACCGATCACTACGTCTAAAACCACCACCACTAAATCAGCGATTCAGTACAGGATAAGAAACCTCTGGGGTACCTGACATCGGGTGGTCCGAGGAGACAGGTATCCTAAAGGGTCCGTTCTTATTACCTCAGTCAACGATAAAGTAAGAGGTCCCCTATAACGGTTGGGTCCCCAACTTAGACTTAGAGGACATAATACCTTGTAAGAAATGGAGACTCGGTGATCCTTTTGGGGTTTTATTAAACTATACTTAATGGATGAGGAGAAGTACCCAAAAAAACAATCTAAACCAGATATATTATTTTATTGGAGAAATACCTCTCACAGTCGGAAGACGAATGTTTAAAATACTGGAATTTGAACAATGTTGGTGATCACAGTAGACCTTTTACCTATATTTATTATGTGGGGATGAATTGATTACTTTACTAACGCTCCTGGTTTAGATACAACCTTATGAAACATTTACTTTTCTGTACTACGTTTGTTTCGTACAATAATATCAAAATAAATATTGAGAAGACGATATTGTGTTAATGTAATTCAAAAGTTTCTCTGGGTGACTTCAAAACTATTCTTTGGAATCATAGGACTCCTCAGACCTATTCTATGATCTTACATAGGTCCTTATGATTGTAGAGTGGTAGTAGGTCGGTGAACACGACTTGAGGACTTTCTCTCTGTAAACTCATTCCTTTCGGTTCGTCCGTTCTGCTGTCAGCATGACATACCCTGACAGTGAGTTGTGGGGTTTCACCAGACCTAAAATCCTCCGTTTAAGGAAAACGGTTCTCATCTTTTAAGTGAAAACTTTTCCTGGATTATACTGGCTCTCCTCGACATGATTTGTCTTCTAAGTCACCTGTGTTAAAACTCACTAAGTAAGACTGGTAACGAAATCATTATGTCAGACCACCAAGAATCTTGGATGTCGCATCAATAGTATTTGTGGTAGATGGTTCGGTAAGTAACTTTGGTAGTACGATCTTATACAAAAACTCTACATTTCTTTGACTCAAATTTAATAAGACTTTATCCTTATCCTTTCTCTCAAAAGTTTCATCGAACATCCCCTTCTCTTCAAATTTTTAAGGAGAATTTAAAAAAGAACAATAATAAAAGATAGAGATGGTAACTGGATCTGACACAGTAATTTTTCTTTTTCCGGTTTTACTCCTCTCCCTTAAATATTACAGGTCTAGTCGTGGTTAAAGGATTCGGTACACGACGTAAAGACAGTCAGACTCGTCCACAAGGTCGGCGGAGTAGGAACCTTAAGTACTTTGGGTCAATCCTCTGTACACTATTTTCTAAATCTAGAGAGAATTGTGTATCGACTCTCGTTCATTACCGTTTAATTCTTTGTGATTATTATCTACTATGAATTGATATATACATAACTCTCCACACTTAAATTTGAAAAATAAGAGTTTACACAAGGTCCCAAATTTTATACGAAAATCTCAATACTATTTTAGACTCCAAAAAAAGAGAAACATCAAAGTTATAGTCAAGTTAAGAGTAGACGTCAGAGTAAGAATCCAGAAATTTTATTCTCGTAAACCCCTTTTCTTCATTTAGCGTTTCTTTCCGTTAGAGCTATACGTTATTCGTTGTTTCTATTTATTTTTCCTACCCATTAGGAATTCACCTTTTCGTAGTAACATTCTTTAAAGAGTTTCTCCTAAAGAAAATGAGTATTTATCCAGTGTAAGGATACCCCTAAACGTGGTTGTATTCGTGAAATTTTTCTAACATATATTAGAGAAGAACCTTAACTGTAAATCTTAGTTCAGGAGATGAGGGTTGAGAATCCGGAGATTTCTGTATTTTTCACCAGTGTAAAAGATGACTGTGGACCTTTGTGTAAAGACTATACGCATATACAGACAACTCTGCCATCCATAAACACCGACTATATTCGTCTCATTTCATCGAGGTATTGGAACCAGAAACTTGAAAACTGAAGTCAAGTTAGGTCTAATCTCGTTTTTGACTAGTCGTCATGTCGTGGTTTTAAAGTGGAATACATTATCAATATAAAGTCACTAAAAGAAATTTTATATGGGTCTCTATACTTCAAACATATCCCGGATCGGAATATACGATACGTTTATTCTTGTAGTAGTAACTGGGGAACATCTTGTGGATCTCGTTCACCGTACTTGCGTCATCACCAGATAGCCGTAAACACTGAAATATGTGGTGGAATAATTGAATAGTCTTCGATCTCAAAATAAACTAAATTTAAACATTGTAACTCCGAATAGTCTTAACGACTGTTCACGATTCACGGATTATCTATATACTACTACTCACCTTTTTTTATAATAACATTTCTATGTCCCTTATAGAAACAAAAACAAACGAATAAACAAAATGAAACCGATACAACACAGAAGTAACACTTCGTGATCGAAGAGATCAACATCACACTTCAGGCCAATCAACACCGCGAGCCCGAATCAGCGGGACGTCGGATACTCTAGAATGAAGGGACTGGTCCCTGGTTTGGGTTCAGGGGACGAAACTTTCCACCTAAGAATTGGTGACCTGGTGGTTCCTTCAGGGTTCTATTCCCTTATAGAAACTTACACGTTTTACTCTATAATGGGTACTCTCCTAATAAAGTAAGTTTTTTTTAAATCATTACAATCAACCATCACCCTCTCATACAGGGTCTCTCTTTTCCCTTTCTTTCACTTCAGTGAGTCAGTACAGACTGAGAAACGTTGGGGTACCTGACATCGGATGGTCCTAGGAGGCAGATACCATAAAAGGTCCTTTCTCATGACTTCACCCAACGGTAAAGGAAGAGGTCCCCTAGAAGGACTGGGTCCCTAGCTTGGCCCAGAGGACACAACATCCGTCTACGAAATGGTAGACTCGGTGGTCCCTTCAGGGAAGGTCTACCTTTTGTTGATAGAATTTTCTCACACGGTAATTGTCACTTACACAGGGTCACCCACACTTACACACGTCAGACGAATCTTGTCTAGTGGGTAGTAACCGAGGTCATTTAAGTCTTGTAGTTTAGAAGATCTATTTTATTTAACTATTTTTCAATATTGAATCAATTCGAATGAAACCAAACTTTTCTTGAACGAGAGTTTTACATCCTTTAATTTCTCAGTTCTTTCTTCAACTCACTTTGAAGAGACTTCATTTTTATTTTATGTAACTTGTGACTAGTAAGTCTTATAGGCATAATTAATTCATTGTCTAATTTCGTGAAATTTGAGAAGAGTCTTCAGCCTAGATCGTTGGAACCCTCAATGGTACAATAACTCTTACGTTCAAAACGTACACCCACAACCCCTCATATGTATTCCCTGTAAAAAATTCTTCTTGGAGATCACTAGGTACACAATCATGGATTCTTAAAACTTCTTCCCTTCAGAGTCGTCACTTTGTTCGGTCAATTGGAGGGTGTTCGTTTCTCCACTCTGTCAGGGGAAACGTGACGGAATTTGGGATGTTTCTTGATAAGAGATGGGTGTAATCTCGTGACTAAACATGTAAAGTCGTCGTCAGAGTCATGGACCCTTGTTTACCGTCTTGTAATAAAGTGAGGTGACTTGTCTTGGATTGTTAAAATTGTCGTCCTCAAGTTCACAAAATAGTTGTCGTACGATGATAGATGAGACTTTTTTGTTCTTCCCTTTCTTTTTTCCCTTGGGAGTTTTTGTTTTGGGGAGTTCCTTACATCATACTTACCAATCACTTGATACACAAACCTTATCTTTTAACAGTGTCGTACGTTCTTCTACCATCAGTAAATCTCACCTTCCTTTAATAAAACACTGAAAGACTCGAAGGTTTATACAGGGTAAGAAATAAGATGGAGGACATATTCCATATTCTTATGTGATAAACTTTTAGTTGTCGAGGTGAACCCAACGGAGTAGACTTGGAACAACTGAAGTGGTAACCAGTAGTAGGTCCTCTTAGTATTACTGAGTAGAAAGATACAGTGGGTTCGGTGCTTGGGACATTTAACAGTGTCTAGTTATCGGACTGGGAGTCACATTTGGGATTACAGTGACGACTTAAGTCTGTCCTCAGAACGGATTCAAAGAAGTGAGGTCTTTTTTGAGTCTCGTATATGTCGGTAGTGGTTAAAATATTTCTCTACCTTACTTTATTTTATATTCCTTTTTAACTTCTTAAGACAATTTCTATGTTCAATGACTAGTTATATATCTTTAGAATCCATAATGTTATCAATTATGAAGTCTCAAAAGTCACTTGAATACGATGACACAGTTTTAGACGAAACCGGAGAGTTAGGTTCAATTACGAAACTAAAGTAGTATATTCAACTAAATAATAAAATAATTACAAGTACGGAAGTTATTTACATCGTCTTACGTTTTATAATGTCCAAGATCTGTGTTGAGTAGAGGAGTGGAAATCCTTAAGTAATAAATGGACTTTTTTAGAACCATGATTATATGATTCTTCCATATACTGAATAGTTAGTCCTCACTCTTGTTACAGTTCTAAATCTACTTACCAATTCATTTATTTACGGTGTTTAAGTAGTAATCCTTTTACAACACTGTTCCATATTATTCTTTAACTAGAACTTTCCATTATAAAACTACCCATCTACACTTTTCTTCCGTAAAAGTTACGTCCGGTTTACTTTTACTTCGACCAAACATGTCCCTGTACCTCCACTGTTTTGACAAATGTTAGTTACCAATATTTCTACGAGAATCTAAATTGTAAACTTTTCATTTAACCTAAATCTAACGTTTCATTGAACTTAAAGTAGGATTTCACATGTAATATCATAGGATGGAACCAGACTTTACTAAACTCCATCAAATGCTACTATATCGTTTTAGTTCCTTTTATTGGATTATATGTGAAGTCCTTTTTAATCAGTTTGATTTTTGAATTCTAAATGTTATCATTCTACATGAATCCTTTATTCAATTAAAAAATACTTCGTACGATCTTACAATATGTAAACAATTCTCACTATCCCTTCTAAGAAAAGGGTGTGTTTTTCCCTTTTAATCTACTTTCTAAATCATAATATTCCGTGTTCATTTGGTTTACGAGTTCTTTTATTGTTGATTCTGGTTTCTGGAGTTTTTCTTCAGTCACTTATTATACTAATTGTTTATTGTAGAAGTTATTGTGTCGTCTTTTCAACTATCTTACTAAAAGGTCTTTAAGGAGATTGTATCCAGTGACTGTCTACGATTTAGTGTCAATGGTCCAACAAGTCGTCATTTCTTGGGTGGACGGTTACGTCCTCTGTACCCAAACTAGGGACCCAACCCTTCTAGGGGACCTCTTCCTTTACCGTTGGGTGAGGTCATAAGAACGAACCTCTTAGGGTACCTGTCTCCTCGGACCACCCGATGTCAATTGCCTCAGTGTTTCTTACTCTGTCCTGACTTCACTGAATCATGTGTACGGACGACATTTTCTATGTTAAGTAAAAGTTCTTTTCATACAAAGAGAAGGTACTCAACGGTCGGTTCAAAACCTTGTTGTACCCAAAATTCCATTTACGTTCCAACACCTTTGGTAGGTAGTCTTGAACCTTTCGAAATTGGACCCTTCTATCCGTAGTCCAACAGTTCTCGTGATAAACGAAACTTTAAACACTACGTCTAAACGTAAATGAAGTATGGGGTACGTAATAAACTTCCAGACGGATAACCTTCGCCTACAGGAAAGACTTTTTCTACGATGACGTTGCCGTTACTTCTTTTATCCAGTACTTAATTATTAGAACAAACCGCTTTCAAAGTACTGTGAACGGTTGTAATATGTGTTTCTTTCGAAAAGAGTCAGAAAGTGAAAGTACTGACCACCTAATTGAGTATATAAAATGTTTTCTCCATGAGGTATAACATTAGTAAGGGTAGAAGATTGTAGACGAAGTACGTATAGAAACAGTTAGGTTCTATACGGTAAACAGTCAATATTCACTTAATCCCATATATTTTTACGCTTTTATGATGAAATGTAATTCCTTCACATTCCCGGAATCGACTTTAACTGTTTTCGGTGGTTTATATTTTGTATTGGAAATGAGATTTCGACTGTTGAATTTTAAAGAGTGGTGTCCCGAACAACCTGTCAGATTTTTATTTATTCTTTAGATTAAATGGACTTAACACTATATTTAAAACAATTAAAACACATCAAAAAACTTATCTTATTTTAAAATAAAATTGATAATCGATAAAATGTCGTTACATAAAATGTAAAATAAAGAAAGATAATAAATAAAATATAAATTTCCGGAAATTTAACAATAGATCTTAAGTACTTTTTTATATTGAGGAAACTTATACTACTTATTATAAGGGACAATTTACACCAATGGAAAAAGTTTTTGGTATCTTTTAGTTTTATTTTAATAGATTATTTTAACTATTGTTAAAAAATTTTATTATTATACGATATAATAAATGACGTTTCAATGTATTCAAAGTTTTACCTTATGTATGATATTAAGTTCGTGAATTTAGTAAAGTATCCATTGTTATTATAGAAACATGTAATGTCACTACAACATTGTCTTACAGAAACTTTATCGAGAGGATTTTTAATTTTACTTCGATACTAATACATTTACCCGAAACTCATTACAATAACACCTTAGATAGTTTAATTATTCCCCAAACGATAAAAAATCAAATGTTAAAACGATCTACATGAATCCAAGTAGGTGTGAACGATATATGGGTACGTCAAGACTGTGAACAGATTACCTTCGATATTCATATTCGTTTATATAAACTGAGTCTCTAAAAAAGAAAAGAAGGTAAAGGTAAACGTGTCTTTGTGTTTAGTATCACATATGAGAGAGGGTGTATAGATGATTTCGTTTGTAATAAAAGAATTTCGCATACACACACACACAACACATACATTTCAGTACGGTCCATCGATTGAAAAATTACCTGTTTTATTTAAGAGAAGAGGATCTTGGTATTTTTGAACGTTTCGTTATCGAATAGAACAGGAATTGGGTGAGAAGGGATTTGTCGACATTTCTTTTTTCTTTCCTTAGTATTTTAGGTTTTCAAATCCTAATTATTCTTTAAAAGTTTCATTAATCCTTCTCAATTACTATATGATCACAGGTTTTGACAAACTACAGAAAATAATCTGACAAGTATAGTATAAATAATAAGTAAAAATTGTTGGTCTGTATATGTGAACACACTTTTTATGAGACACTCCTTGACGTCCAATATCTTTCGTATATGAAACATCATCTTATAAGTCTTTTACACTCATATAATATTATATGAAAGTATATCATCTTATAATAGGTCGATAATTTGAAAATATTATGTTTATGGTGAATATTACTTAATATTTTACTTTTGTTAGATACTCATACCACGATAAATAAAAAACATTTTTCTACTTGTACATGTACATAATATTTCCATTTTCCTTTTTCATTTGTCATAATAATAGTGACTGACTGACCTCATTCTATCCCAAATCAAAGATTAGTTTGAATGTAGAAAGATATAAAGGTTTAAAAGACGTTAGTTGTACACAAGTAAGAATGACTTTTTAAAATACATTTCACAATTATATGTTATCATTTTCGTTCTTAATAAGGTCTATTATTGTAGATCCTTCTTCTGTATACAAGGAGAAATTAAGTATAGGGACATGACCTATTTAAATTTATTTAGACATAGTTATGAATACGATTTTTGTTTACTTGTCCTTAAGAACAAGACGTGTTCTATCAATTTGTGTATTGTTGAGAGAATTCGTGTATGGGAGTGTAATTGACGTTGATATTTTTACCCATATTACTTACTTCATTGATAAACTCCTGGGACTTTTTATGCACCATCGTCCATGTTATTCATTATTCTACTCGAAAACTTGTTGGTGGTAAAGATATGACTCAACTTGTAAAAATCGGGAAACCTGAGAACGGTAGACCGGGACTTACGACGTGTCGACATCTTAACCCACCGTCTCTCCTCCTTAATTTCGGAGGCGAAGGACCCACTTTTTGACTTTTTCCTTCAGTTCCCTTGGATATTCGTGGTCCCTCTAATCTGTCTCCCGTCCCGAATCTTTTCTTTGACACATTTCAACAAATACTCAAGGACCCGAGTAGTGATTCACCACGGGTACATCTAGGTGAGGACTAGTCAAATAGTTTTGATAACTCTTGTCTTGATTGTTTATTTGATGGTCGATCCAGGGTTTGATGATCACCCTGGTGAGTATTCCCTGTCTAAGTTTCTCGTGTTGTTTTAGAAACTTTCGATTTGACTTTAACCTTGGTGTCGAGTGTTTTTCGTACAACCTTGAAAGTCATATTTTGATTGGTACAACTGACGGATGATTTTGTTTTTACAGTTGTAAAAAGGAGCCCAAAATTTCACTTGGTCCTTCCAATATCGTATTGTAAGTTTTAAACGTTCTCTGTCCGGTTTTGAGAAAAGGTGAACCCTTTGATCTTTTTAAAGTTGGAGTCCTCTTTTTTTGTTAGTTGGTTAAGACTGTTGTTTTAATGTGTCTACAACTTTTATAGACTTTTCTGAAATTACATCAATAATTTGATTACGAGGTTAATAGTCCCTATGAGGTGTTTATTACTTTTTTCAATTTAAAAGTCGTTTCTTCCTCTTCTGTATTCCTTTTTGTTTACCTTCAAAGTATTGACTTTAGATGTTATTGGTTTTGTCTTTTAAGTGACCCTTTGACTTATTATCTTACCTCTACTGTCAGAACTTTTATGTAGACATCCTTACTAGAGTAGACTTGTTGTTAGATGTTGAAATTTTATTCATCCAAAATAACAGAATCAAAGACTCACAACTCTTCTTAGACCCTCCCGATTTGGCGCACTAACAGAATCCAATGAACCCTTTCCAGACAATTCTACCGATTCCCCCGTCAGTGGACTTTCGAAGGGACTTTCTCGGTCACTCTCGTTACCTCCCGTACGTTCTACCTTCGGTATCAGAAACGCATCGGATTGATCCCTTCGTTATAAGTTGTTATAACGACTTAAGGTAGGTGTTCTCGTTCGAGTATAAGTTTCTTTCCTTTAACGTTTTCCCATACTTATACTTCTCCATCTTAGAATGTCCGAATGGCGTCGACACGTGTCTTAAATCAACATACTTCTGATTTTCTCTTTGTATAAAAGATGATGGTTATCTCACAGAGAAACCTAATATTAGTAACTATCATATTGTTAACCTTAATTTTCTTAAAGTAGCTTAACCTTAGTAAAATGAATGACTTACGGTCAAGTAGATGTACTGCGACACTTTAGACAGGGAGATAAATTTCTATTCCCATACTTTTGTCGTTAATTACCTTTTTCACCTGAACATGGTAATGAAGGTGGACATCAACATGTATCCTAAAAATTCACCCCTATAAGATAGATATAAAATAAATTCCTCTGTTTTAGTAGAGTGTTGGAAGAAATTTTCTTTTACTATTTAAACCTTTCCCGTAATATTTTATTAAACAGGTTGGAGAACTAAAATACACTCTTTCGAGTTCCAATAAGTTTGAGAGTACCAATAAACTACTATTATTCGGATCCTTCTCCGTGTGACTTTGACTGGACGTACCCGAACGTTCCCAATTGACCCCGGTTCAGAAAGATTGTGGCAAAAATCACCGTAGACAAACCGTCGAACTTCAGCCGGTGTTATCCTCATAAATGTAGTACCTTTAGACATTCATAACATTTTGAAAAAAGGTATAATGTTTAGTCATAAAAAAGGGTGACACGATTAATTACTTATGAGTGGTCGTGTTACGACCCGAAAGACTAGAGAACGGGGAACAGACGATGTACGACTGACATACAGAATTAGTACTTCTGGTTTCGACGACTCGATTAATAGAATATATTACAAAAATAGGAGGAGTTAGACTGGACCTGAAACATCCATTACAAAGAAGTCTTCAACATAAGTGAGTTTACGTGACAATTACTTTACGTCCAAATATATGGGTATCATTAATACTGAGAGCCACTAGAAACATTTTCTACCTACAGGTAAAAGACATAAAGTATAACGAACGGTGTTCTTTCGTTAATAGAAATAAAATACAGATCTATGACACCGATATAAAAATTGTACCGATGTGTCATAATAGGTATGAGTACCGAAAAGTACACTAGATATACTGTTAATTTAAAATTTTGGAGTAAATAAGTACAATACGTATAATATCGTTCGAGAGAATTGTTTGAGAGAGACCACCCCAGTTGTCTGTGTCTGTTGTGTTTTATATTTATTTGGAGTTTCAATTAAAATTTCATTAAAACTTTCATAAGTATAATAAATAAAATATATAGGATTAAAAATATAAGAATAAATAAATGGAAATAATAAAAAAAATTAATGAATTATAACATCCCAGTAAAGATTAATCACCGTGTTGTCTCGTTTGTCTGGACAGTAAGGACCTTGATCGTCTTCAACACTCGATGTTGTAAAGTTGAGAAACTCAAACAAATTCGTTCTCAAAGTTATTTTAACAAATCTATACTTCATACAAAACAATCTATAAGTCATCGTGTCAATAGGAGATATTTGAACGTAATGCCATTGATGGGTGGTGTTCTGTCAATAGTGGTCCTAGAGAAGAATATCGGTATTACTAAAGGAATAATTTACCTCTTTGTTTGGACGACACACACAAAAGTTTTCAATAGGTCTTTACCTGTGAGGGGTAGGAGTTTCGATATCTAGAACAGGTCAGTTGTAGAGAATAAATCTAGTACCATTAATAGGAACAGAACCAGGTAAGTCCGACGATATTGTTTTATTTTGTCTGACCCATAGAATATTTTTGGTCTTTAAATAAAAAGTGTCAAGACCTCCGACCTCCAGGTTCTGACTCCACGATTGTACCGACGCAGACCACTCCCACGAGAAGGGCCAAGTGTCGACCTTTGACAAGTGACACGGGAGTGTCTCATCTTTTCGATCCCTAAAGACCCCACAGAACTAAGATTCCGTGATTACGTTAAGTACTTCTGAGGTGAGAGTTCTGTATTCGTGGTGGGTTTCCGGTGAGGAGGTTTGTGATAGTAAAACCCCCAATTCTAAAGTCGTATACTTAAACCCCTGTGTTTCTCAGTCCTGGGAGAGGTAGAAGGTTGATCAAAAGGACAAAGACAAGAACGGAAGGATGTCGGTCCAGTGAGTTGTCGGTCTTAGTGGTAATTTTTCCATATACTCGAAACGAGTCAGGGTTTTGCTGAGCAGTAGAGTGAGTGTCGTTTTCGGGTGTCAGGTACGTTACCAAATGTTTGGGGTGTACTAGACTAGATAAAGAAGAGATTAGAGTAGAGGAAAGAGGAGGGGAGATAGACGAGATCGGTGTGATGTGAGGTACAAAACAAAACATGTCAAAAAAGTATATGACGTCCGTTCAAACGTAACACCTATAAAGGTAATCGCTATTAGAGAGACGGTCCGTACAAAAAGAAAGATTACAAACGTTTCAAGTGAGAGAGTGAAAAAAGTTCAAAAACGAATTTTCAGAATTTTTGTAGCATAAGCGTCACTTAGTACTGATAGTACAAATTTTTTACATTGGACGGATTTAGAGACCGGAAGACGAGAGTAAAAAGGTCTTATAGATAATAAATGATTGAATGACATTGCACCGATAATACAATTATAACCAGACAGTGGGGTTCGGTACAAACCAAACATCAACAAATCAGCGATTCAGTACAGACTGAGAAAACGTTGGAGTCCCTGACATTGGTCGGTCCGAGGAGAAAGGTACCTTAAAGGGTCCGTTCTTGTGACCTCACCCGACGGTAAAGGAAGAAGACCCCTAAGAAGGACTGGGACCCTAACTTGAACACAGAGGACGTAATCGTCCGTCTGAGTATTGGTGACTCGGTGGACTCTTCGGGGTGACGTTCGGTATGATAATATATATTATATACAAATAATTATATATCAGAATTCATCTGCAAAAACTTTCTTTCTTCTTTTTTTCTTCCTTTCATTGGGGTTTTCATTCTATGTTTTTTAATCACTTATATCTTTAACCATGTGTACAAACAACACCTCTTCCTTTACCGTTGGGTGAGGTCATATGAACGGACCTTTTAGGATACCTGTCTCCTTGGATCACCCGATGTCTGGTACCCCAACGTTCTCTCAACCTGTACTAAACCACTGATTTGTCGTCGTTTGTACAACAATTTAGATAAATTAATGTCTGAAATTTTTGTTTAAGTATTACTCCTAATTATCCTGTCCTATTTCGATTGTCTGGAATATCTATTGTATTGTTATTGTACTTTTATTATCTGATCACGAAAGAAAAATCAGGGTAAGTAATAATACATTATCTTATCGAAATTTATAGAAATTCTGATTTTACACAAAATTTTATACAGATAAGTGAAAATTTTCGTATAATAATCTGTTTTTTATTGTATTCGTTTTTTTCTTTAACTGTTTAGATATTTGTGTCCCTAAAATGTCTATATAAGGTATCCTTGACTTATGGTTTGTCATTACTAACAACTTTTATATTTTCCACTTTAATAATTTGATATAAAATATTTGTGTATTGAGTGTAAGTACCTTGTTTTTTCTTTTCTTTAGGAAAGTTGGTGTTTTCTTACGGATGTATGTTCTCTTATAGAATATATTTGATAAAAGAGGGTGGAGTAATATTATTTTACAGTTATCCTGTGTGTGTGTCTGTCTGTGTATTTTATGACTTTTATGTAAAGACTTATTAGATGACGGGTTTCTGATTTAATCTTACTTTAAATACTTTACCTTCACGTATTCTTACTGAGTCTACCATTTCTTCGACGGACGTTATACCCTCTGGATCCAAACTAGGGACCCAGCCTTTCTAGGTGACCTCTCCCTTTACCGTTTAGTAAGGTCATAAGAACGGACCTCTTAAAGTGACTGTCTCCTTGGACCGTCCAACGTCAGACACCCCAGTGTTTCTCAGTCCGTATTGACTCGCTTAGAGACAGACAATTTTTACTTTTGTTATCTCTAATTTTACACATTTACGGAGTTTTCGTCATGTTTCTTTTTTTACGAATTAAAACCATGTGTATTTTATTCAATTCTAATTTTTGGTTACTCGATTCACAGGTTTAGTTCTTTGATTTCTGTCTTGTTCTCCTTTTTTAGACTCCTATTTCTCTAATATCGCCATTCTCATTTTTGATAAAAAATTCATCCCTCTGATCTATAGCATTTTTATCTAATAATAAAATAATAAAATTTTATAATAATCATAAAAATAATAAATTTTATCTAATAAAATAATAAATTTTTATTATTTTTATTTTGTCTACTCTAACTAGTTATCATAATTGTTAGAAAAAAAAAAATCCAAAATCTTACAATTTCCTCTGTATCATATTTGTCTCGTCCCTAGACTTGCATAACTTTCTTTTATATACCTTTTTAATACGGTTATTTTAACTTTTAATGTGACTTTCTTGTTAAACGTTCTTTTAATAATAGTATAACTAAGTTCTCATTTATCTTTCGGTCTTAATTTGATGTTAATAATTTTTAAACTCTGTCATTGTTTTAAGGTAATTAATGTTATCCTACTCTGGCTATCTAAATTTCTTAAAATGGTTGGAGTATACTTAAGTCCTCTTCCGTTACCGTTGGGTAAGGTCATGAGAACGGACCTTTTGGGCTACCTACCTCCTCGGACCATCCGACGTCAGGTACCCCAGCGCTTCTCAGCCTGTGTGGACTCGTTGAAGTGAAAGTGAAAAGTGAAAGTACGTGACCTCGTGCTTTACCGTTGGGTGAGGTCACAAGAACGGACCTCTTAGGGTCCCTGTCCCCTCGCACCACCCAACGGCAGATACCCCAGTGTATCTCAGATTGTACTGACTTCGCTGAATCGTCGTCATGTCGTATACTTAAGTTTACTAAAAATAATATAAGTGATACAATAAGTAGTAGTCTTGTAAAAAATAGTAGGGGGTTTTCGTTGTGACAAACGTCAGTCGGGGTTAAAGGGAGAGAGGAGTAGGGGACTGTTAGTGATGTACTGTGAAAAATTTTTAATATTAATAATTGTATTCACTCTCACAAGTGTGTCTATCTGAACTTGTTTAGGTCAAATCTTCCGTTTTCTTCACAAAAGAAGTGACGAGAGATGAAGTTCAATTGAAATTCATCATTTGTTGTACTTTTCGAAAGGTAATTTTTCTTACTAAATAAATACTTCACTTAAAGAGAGGATCATCATCAAATTAATTTTTAAAATTATCCGTGTAAAACTTCAAGTCAAGAACTTCTCAGTCAATTTATACTTAAGTATTACGGTGGAACATGACACGACATAAAAACTCTGACATCTTTACACTTACGTGAACATATAGTATTTAAATAACTTAAGTCAAGTCAAGTCAGCGAGTCAACACAGGTCAAGAAACGCTGGGGTACTTGTTATCGTGCGGTCCGGAGGGACAGGTAGTGGTTGACGAAACCTCAGATGGGTTTTGGTACAGGTAACTCAGCCACTACGGTAGGTTAGTAGAGTAGGAGACAGTAGGGGAAGAGGAGGACGGGTTTTAGAAAGGGTCGTATTCCCAGAAAAGTTTACTCAGTCGAGAAACGTAGTCCACCGGTTTCATAACCTCAAAGTCGAAGTCGTAGTCAGGAAGGTTACTTGTGGGTCCTTACTAGAAATCCTACCTGACCAACCTAGAGGAACGTCAGGTTCCCTGAGAGTTCTCAGAAGGGGTTGTGTTTTCAAGTTTTCGTAGTTAAGAAACTAAGAGTCGAAAGAAATATCAGGTTGAGAGTGTAGGTATGTACTGTTGACCTTTTTGGTATCGGAACTGATCTACCTGGAAACAACTGTTTCATTACAGAGACGAAAAATTATACGACAGATCCAACCAGTACTGAAAGGAGTATTTCTCATTCACAGGAAATTAAAGTACCGACATTAGTGGTAGACACCACTAAAACCTCGGGGGTTTTTATTTCAATCGGTGACAAAGGTGACAAAGGGGTAGATAAACGGTACTTCACTACCCTGGTCTACGGTGCTAGAATCAAAAGACTTACAACTCGAAATTTGGTTGAAAAAGTGAGAGGAGAAAGTGAAAGTAGTTCTCCGAGAAATCAAGAAGTAGTGAAAGACGGTATTCCCACCACAGTATAACTTAAGTTAGTTGTATTAAATCCACTACACTCATTAATACTGTCATATGTTTGGAGAATTTTAACCGATTACATAGACCGTCAACCACTACCTGTCCCTCGGGACGCACGACGTCAAGTACCCCAGCGTCTCAACCTGTGTTGACTCACTGACTTGACTTGACTTGACTATTCGGCGTAAGTATGAGGAAGTCGTATTGGATCAGATGACGAAGAGAATTAGTTCCGTCCTCAAACTTGGAGGTTCCTCATAGGGTCAGAGGTAGACTTGAGGTGCAAATGACCTAGAAGGTTTTCATAGTGGAGGGGGTTCTTTGGAGTAGACTAATGAGGGTGTGTGACTGGAAGGTAAAAACCTTAAGGAGAAACCGTGAAAGAGTAAAATCTGTGGTTACCTTGTAGCGTAATAGTCACTTGACACGATTGTTTTCGGTACTCTCTCTACCCTATAAAAAATTGAATCGTCTAGAAAATGTAAGTTTATAAAATCGTGATCTCAGAGACTTTTTTGTTACGGGAGTAAAGTCACTACGACAGTCCTGAGATCAGTGAAACAATTAAGGACATTGTGTGGGAATCCCCGTAGAAGGGTACCTTCGTGACCGTAGCAGGACCACTTCTAAGTACAGGGGGGTGTATTAACGAAAGGAAAGACTAGAACAGAATTAAAGTAGACTGATGAGACTGCTATTCCAAAGGAAGTCTCAGATTGGATAATAAATGAGATTTTTTTATAAAAGGAAATTTCTTCTTTAACTCACAAATTTGAAAAAGTGTTTAACTCGAAATTAAGGAGTTGCGTTTCCGGAGTTTTATGTAATGTATGACCTCACCCAACGGTACGGAGGAGGTCCCCTAGAAGGCTTGGGTCCCTAACTTGGGTCCAGATGGACGTCACATTCTCCTAAGAAATGGTCGACTCGATACGTCCTTCGGGTATAAATTACATATACATGGACAATTATGTCAAACCTCTATCTCGGATTTTGTTACGAGATAGTTGAATATTAAAGGAACTTTTGTTAAAGAAAAATTTTGAGTCGTTTTAAATCGTCATGTCAAACAATATACACCCGAACGGACTTTTGAAGGTACCTATCTCCTCAGAACCCCGGATGTCAGGTACCCCAACGTTTCCCAGTCTGTGTTGGCTTACTTACTTGTCGTCTCAGACAAAATATAAACAAATAAAATTACTAGTACTTCCGTTTCTGGTAAACAAAAGTCAATCTAGATCTTATCAATAGTGTTACGGATCGAAGAAAGAGTCGTTCACTCACTTCAGTGAGTCAGCACAGGCTGAAAAACACTGGGGTACCTGCCATCGGGTGGTCCGAGGAGGTAGGTACCATAAGAGGTCCGTTCTTATGACCTCACCCAACGGTAAAGGAAGAGGTCCCCTAGAAGGACTGGGTCCCTAGCTTGGGTCCAGAGGATGTAACGTCCGTATGTGAAATTGGAGACTCGGTGGTCCCTTCGGGGAAAGAGTAAAATTAATAAAAAGTTAACCGATTCGTCATCGAGAGTTTTATAAAAAATATAGAATAACTAATACTTATTAGGTTAGTGTAACTTGAACAGTTGAGACCGTTTAATTGAACTTTGTCTCTACTGTAGAAAATATGTTAAAGGGTAATCAGAGTCCCAGTGTACAGTACTCTAAAGTAAGAATGGATTATTCTCTTATGTTAAACGTGGAAAAACAAAAGAAAAAATAGTTGAGACAATTAATGGTACTCTCTGTTGAAGGTCTTTCGGTGACTTCTTCACCCTTTCACGTTTCAAACCCCTAAAAACAGTTACCTTTAAAGTAATTGATACAGAAAACCTTTACAGTTTCGTTACTAACAGTCCACGACCCTACTTTTATAGAGGTTAGATGGTTAGTCCAAGATAATTATAGAGTTTCCTTTTTAAACGTCTTTCCAGAAAAAGTCATTTCTTTCTAATGTCAACCACAGGAAACGACAATTACAAGAGTAAAAGTAAGGTAGGTTTATCTGATTCTTAGATTTTACTCAGTAAAAGAGTTGTTAATTGTAGAGTAGGTTTAGAGTTCGTAGTTGAAGTGTCGTCGGTAACACGTCATTCGTTAATTTAGTAAGTTAAAAACGGAACGTCAATTAACTAATATTCGTAAATCAGAACCTTTTTTAACGATATATTCGTTTGTAACACTATGTGAGAAAAGTTATTTAAATTGTTGTTTGATTATTAAGTACATCTGTCTAAGAATGGGAAATAAGAATGGGAAATAATTTCACGGAAAGGGAGTCGTTTCCCTTTATCTATTATTCTGCACTTGAATTTTTTTGACTATTTGTCGAAAAATATGAAAATTTATTTCAGTAAAATTACGATAAGTGGTAAAAACGGGAGAATTATTTGTTTTTCTACCGGAATACTAAAGGAATGACTAAACAGTACCTATTACTTCACCGACGTCCATGTACGTATCCTGTATTACAAAACAGACAGTACTAAACTGAGGTAGACACGTGTCTAGAGAGATCTATGTAAAAAAGGGATCTACCATACTACGAAATATTTTAAGTGTGTAAACAACTATTTTACACAAGTGTGCAAAAACCCAAAAAATAGTAACTCGTACCACGTTTAATTGTACAGAAGTGTCTGTATAAAGTTTTCTTTCCATAAATTGACTGAACTCCTTCGATTAAAAAAGTTGTTTGTTTAACAAACGTAAAAGTATATGAAGTAAGAAAGGTACTTGAAGGAAGGACCCGTAGTATCTGAAAGATAAAGGAAAGACATACAGTTAGACTTCTGACTACTGAAATCATGTAAAACAAACCCCACGTTATAAGTGTAATGAGAACAGGATTATCGTGATCCAGAAAGGTCTTATGTTTTGATGACATGAAAAGGTTAGTGACACATGCGTAACAAAGATGCGAGGTCTGAAAACTCTGTTTTACCTTCAAGTGGTTTTACCTTTACACTATAAGAATGTTAAACGAACACTTCCGTGTTACACTGGTTTTTTTTTTTTTTAATTTTCTCCTATTTTTACTCTGTAAAAAGTTTAACAACTCTTTTTAAGTATCGTGTATTTCTACTAAAAGGACGTCGACATGTGTAGAAATGAGTGGTTATACAAGTGTAAGAGGTCAAACTTCTCGTGATATCTGTTCTCTACCTGTACCTGTACCTTCTCCATTCCAGAAGGTACAACACAAATTGATTTTCAGTGCGGAAGGTAGAGGATTGAGTCTTGTTACGTAAAGGTGCACGATCCATCAATCTTATCCTTTTTCCTCAGGTCTTACCACCACCGATTTTCTGTTTCTTCCCTTTTCGGGTTCTTTTATCTTGTCTCCTGCCAGGCTTCTGACCTCACTCTTGGACTCCATTTTGTTTGTCGGGAGGACCGATCTGGTTAAATGTGTCCTGTCCGAGTCCCTCTCCTCTTTTTTTGTATTTTTCTTCTCGGTTTTAACTCGGAGACCGGAGATAAGTGTGGAAAACCCAGATGGGTGTGAGTACGGACCTTCTATATAAAAGTAAACGAACTCTTTATTTTGACTTGACATTGTACCTCGACATTGTGACCAGACAGGTAGCGAAGTTTGAAAACAACGTCGCTCTGTCTGTCTTCTTTAATGTTTGAGGGGGGTTGTGTACAGATAACATGTAAAGATAGGTGTCAACTGATGTACCTATATCAATACGGTCTTCTCGTGAATTTTGATATCGCTTTATCCTAAATGAGAGTAGTCTCATCGAACAACATCGTAAGGGGTGACGACGTTCACTCTCAAATGTCCTTCCTTTGTGTCTTATACAAACGTCTTGAATTGAAGACCCCCTTTTTTTGTGTCTGAAATGTACTGTTGTTCCTTTATAAAAACAAATATTTTCATGTGACCGAGAGAGATGTAGGGGATTAAAACATAAAGTAAAGAGGAAAAAGTGAAAGGGTGGAAGGGTAAGTGAAAACGATGAATTCACCGTATTTAAATAGTAGAACTTTGAACTGACGGTTTCCCATCTTCATAATAGTTACTTACTTGTAGACTCGTTTGTTCGTATCCCGAACACAAGTGGTTACATTTTGTACTATAGATTCCTCTAAATTTAGATAGAACACACAAGGTTGTAACAGTCAATCAGTAGATAGTTCACACCAGCGTGTATTTTAAGACCAAGTCTTAAACTATCTTTTGATCTCATTCTACAACGTTCAATTCTCGGTACCCTTCATATAGACTTGATCTATAACCGTAAGTATTTTAAACAACTCTTCACGAAAATCTTAGTGTACACACCTTCCCCTCTTTTCTTTCGTTAAATCCGTCTCCCCTTTCTACCCTACTTTACATCAAAGTTGTCACCAGTTTTGATTTACGGAGTTTCTCGATACTTCCACCTTACCAAGAAGTCTAAACAAGGTCTAACAGCACTCTTTCAGTTCAGTTTAGTTGTTAAGTACCCTACATCCGAGAAAAACAACAAGTGATCGACTCAGTACAGGTTGAGAGACGTTGGTGTACCTGAAATCGAGTGGTCCGTGGGGACAAGAAGTGATAGAGGATCTCAAACGAATCTAAGTACAGGTGACTCAACAACTACGATGGATTGGTAGAGTAGAAGACATCGAGGGAAGAGGAAAACGAAAGTTAGTAAGGGTCGTGGTCCCAGAAAAGGTTACTCAGTCGAGAAAGGTAGTCCACCGGTTACATGACCTCGAAGTAGAAGTCGTAGTGAGGAAGGTTTCTTATAAGTCCCAACTAATGGAAATTCTATCTGATCAAACTAGAGAAACGACAGGTTCTCTACGAGTTCTCAGAAGAGGTCGTGATGTCATTTTTTCGTAGTTAAGTCACCGTGAGTCGGAAGAATTACCAGGTTAAGAGTGTAGGTATGTACCGATGACCTTTTTGCTATCGAAACTGATATGTTTGGAAACAGTCGGTTCACTACAGAGACGAAAAGTTATACGACAGATCCAAACAGTATTAAAAGGAAAGTTCCTCGTTCACAGAATATTAAAGTACCGACGTCAGTGGTAGACGTCACTAAAACCCCGGGTTCTTTTATTTTAGACAGTGACGAAGGTGAAAAAGGGGAAGATAAACGGCACTTCACTACCCTGTTCTACGGTACTCGGATATAAAACTTACAACTCAAAATTCGGTCGAAAAAGTGAGGGGAGAAAGTGGGAGAAGTTCTCCGAGAAACCAAGGAGAAGAGAAAGACGGTAATCTTACAATAGTAGACCTATAAACTCATCTTTTACCTTTATTTTTTGTAAAAGACCTGGGTACTTTTAGATCGAACACTACTTGTGTCCTCTGTACTTGTGAATTCACTGAACTTTTGGCATAACGAAACTTTTTACGTATAGTACAATTATTAATAATAGTACTAATGAAGAAAACGTAACTAAATACGATTAACATAATCCGTTTATCGGAGTTACACCATGTTTAAACTTTTCCGTAGATTAAAAATGTAAACACTAGTAAAATATGATAAATCGATATTGTCAGTGGAAATACGAATTTTTTTATTTGTTATAATTATAAGTCATCTTTCTTTTCTTCCGGTATAAAAATGAAATTATGTTGTTTTCCTAAGAAATTTTATTATTACAATCACGGTTAACCCTTCGGGACCGACATTAATATATTTCCATATTGAGCAAGACACTTTCACAATCGTAATTACGAATTCTTGTCAAATCAAGAACTTAAGATGGAAATGGAAGACCTAAAGGTATAAGTAAACTGATTATAGGCTTACCCCTCTTCTCATAACCTTCTTTGTAACTGACCCGTTCAAAGGATATTTGGATGTTTTATGTTCCGACGAATCATTTTCTACCAAACCTCTTACACTGACTTCAGGTCTGAGTTAACTTAGAAGAATAAGGACACCGGGTCGTCTGGTCATCTGAGTCTGAGATAAATGGGTTATTTGACGTGTCTTTACCTCGATCTAAGTCTTTATATTACCGTTGATCGAAATAGTCTTTAATAACTATCTTTTTACACCAGTCCTCTGGTACTAAGTGAACTCGTAACGGGAATTCTGTCTTGGTAAGAGTAACCATTTTGTGTTAGATTACTTAATTTTTGAGATATTTCTACTTCTTGATAATTTATCACTTCTCTCTGATTGTCGTTATCTCAAAACTACAAAAAGAAAAGAGACTCCAGTCTACCTTTCTGAAAGATCTTTCTATACTAGTGTGTGTGAAGGATCTTATCCAAAAAACTACTCAAGAAATCATTTACCTCTGTGTTATAGAATGTTATTTCTTATCCATTAATTTTCACTGTATTTTGTTTACCTAATACACCGTCTCCTTCTTTACAAGGAGATGAGAAAGTCCAAGAAGACCGACTAGATTCTTAATTTAACTGTACTCTGGTTACTTATCCTACTTTAATTTGTTTTTAAAATATTATACATATGTACCCTCTCTGGGTCCTTTTGACTCATTGAGTGGTTATACCGATTCACGTACACACAATTCAACGAAGTCAGTACAGACTGGGAAACACTGGGGTACCAAACATCGGGTGGTCCGACGAGACAAGTACCCTAAGAGGTCCTTTCTTATGACCTCACCCAACGGTACGGAAGAAGGTCTCCTATAATGACTGGATCCCTAACTTGGGTGCAGAGAATATAGAGGATGTAACCGTCCGTCCAAGTAATGGCGATCATGGTGGACCCTTCAGGTTTTATGGATCCGGAGAGGGAGAGGGAGACTCAGGTTTTCAGACCATATGTGTAGACACAGAAAAAAGGACAGAACGTATGTCCCAGCAGTAACGGTAGAAGGATTTAAGGTATATATACACAATCATATGACATAACCACAAAAAGAAAGACCGAATGAAGTGAGACATATTAACCGAGGTCAAAGTGGGTAGNGGATGTGACCGTCCGTCCAAGTAATGGCGATCATGGTGGACCCTTCAGGTTTTATGGATCCGGAAGTGGAATTTATGGTAGTAGTCAATATATGTTTTCTCCTACAACTTCCGTCACCAAACTCTGGAGTTTCCCTTTCTTCCGTTAACTGTACTCTACCTTTTTGTTTACAGATCATTTGTTTACAAACAATCAGTACGTCTTTATTACCCTGTGTCTTCTCTTAAAATGTTTGTTTAGACGATCCAAGGAGAGACAAACGTGTGGATCGAGTACGATATCAACAGATACCACCATAGAGGGAAGGATCTTATCCAGGAGACGGATGTTAGAAATCCATCAATCTCTATGTCAGTCCAAAAAAGTTCAGAAAAACTGAAAATAACAAAAGTTGAACTTTATTAGATATACGGTTTCTCTGTAAAACCCCTCGTCTAAAAAGGTTGAATGTTGTCGTTTTAAGTCACACCGTTTCTACGGTTTGTAAAGGTTTCACTAGATATCTAAGTTACCTCAGTCGTAAAAACAGTTGAGACTTTTACCGTACTTTTTTATTTACAGTCTTATCAGTTTAATGTGAAATTCTTTATTTTTTTATTCCTTATAATAACGAGATAATCGATGTGACAGAATTGTCACACCGATAACCGAGTTGTTATCCTTTTATTTAGTTACGTTGAATTATCTATCAGGTCTTTATTTGGGTACGTATACATTTATAAACAATTTACAATCGTAAGTTCTAATCGTCCCTTTTTTGTCTAAAAAAAAAAGTCCTTTACAATGATCCAATGAAGACATATGTACATTTTTTTTAATTAAACTAAAGATTGAATAGGATAGGTGTTTTGTTAATTAAAAACTATTTAATAACTTTTTCGTTCTCTCAAAGTCTTCTTATAGATGAAAATGAAATAGCTGATACGGTTTCGGAAATTGACACACCTAGTGGTGTTTGACACCTTTTAAGAATTGTTCTACCCTTATGGTCTGGTAGACTGGACGGAGGATTCTTTAGACATACGTTCAGTTCTTCGTTGTCAATCTTAACCTGTACCTTGTTGTCTAACCAAGGTTTAGTCCTTTCCTTATGTAGTTCCGACATATAACAGTGGGACCACTAAATTGAATATACGTCTCATGTAGTACTCTTTACGACCTGACCTACTTCGTGTTCGACCTTAGTTCTAACGGCCCTCTTTATAGTTATTGGAGTCTACACGTCTACTGTGGTGGGAAAAGGTCTTTCACTTCCTCTTGATTTCTCGGAGAACTACTTTCACTTTCTTTTCTCACTTTTTCGACCGAATTTTGAGTTGTAAGTCTTTTACTTCTAGTACAGTAGACCGAGGTAGTGAAGTACCGTTTATATACCCCTTTGTTACCTTTGTCACTGTTTGAAATAAAACCCCTAAGGTTTTAGTGACGTCTACTACTGACGTCGGTACTTTAATTTTCTGCGAACGACGAACCTTCTTTTCAATACTGGTTGGATCTGTCGTATAATTTTTCGTCTCTGCAATGAAACGGTTGTTTCCAGACAGATCAGTTTCGATACCAAAAAGGTCATCAGTATATACCTATACTCTCAACCTGATATTCCTTCGACTCACGACTTCTTAACTATGAAAACTTGATAACACAACCNTGTTACCTTTGTCACTATTTGAAATAAAACCCCTAAGGTTTTAGTGACGTCCACTACTGACGTCGGTACTTTAATTTTCTGCGAACGACGCACCTTCTTTTCAATACTGGTTGGATCTGTCGTATAATTTTTCGTCTCTGCAATGAAACGGTTGTTTCCAGACAGATCAGTTTCGATACCAAAAAGGTCATCAGTATATACCTATACTCTCAACCTGATATTCCTTCGACTCACGACTTCTTAACTATGAAAACTTGATAACACAACCTCTTCTGTGAACTCTCAGGGAACCTGACGTTCCTCTAGGTTGGGCAGGTAGAATTTCCTTTAGTCAGGACTTATAAGTAACCTTCCTGACTACGACTTCGACTTTGAGGTTGAGAAACCGGTGGACCACACTTCTCGACTGAGTAAACTTTTCTGGGACTACGACCCTTTCTAACTCCCGTCCTCTTCTTCCCCTACTGTCTCCTACTCTACCAACCTACCGTAGTGACTGAGTTACCCGTACTCAGACTCATCTGAGGTCCTCAACCACTATCTGTCCCTTCGGAACACACGACGTCAGATCCCCCAACGTTTCTCAACCTGTACTAACTCGCTGACTTGATTTGACTAACTGATTTACTTTTACTGTTTTAATATTTCGAAAATCTTCTATTATGTTCACTTATAAAAGTAATGAACACCGTCACTTCCTTGAGAATTCTGGTTTCTTTGGAATTGAATGGTGAAATTTTTCTTAAACACAAACAGTCTTATATCGATTTCTTTATTTTCTTTAACGTTTTGTCCTCTTATATAAATGTACTATAAATTGACCACATTTCTTCGTTTTAAACGGTGAGATTTACAGAGAAACCGTGTATCTAATAAAGTTCGATATTTGTTAGTTCCGAGTTTTCCGAAACTTCTTTGGAACTTGAGACATTAACTTCTACCATAAATTCCACTCCCTAATTTGGTAAAATTACTCAATGAGTCAAAAGGACCCAGAGAAGGTACATATGAACAATGTTCTGAAAACAAATTAAAGGAGGATAATTAGACAGGGTACAGTTAAATTAAGAATCTGGTCGGTTTTCTTGTATTTTCCCATCTCCTTTTAAAGAAAGAGGAACTGTGACTGTTACCTAACCATAAGTACTATATATATATTACAGATCTTAGTTTTATATATGAGAGATCTCTAGATTATCTTTACCTTTCTAATTACCTATGAAGTTTCCCTTCTTCAAACATTTATCTGCAAATAACCTTTTTTACTTTTAGTTGGATAAAGTGTGAGTAGACTAACTTATTTAAGTCTTTAGATTATTAAGGTTGAGTATACTCAATGTTCATACTCGTAGTAAACCATGTTAGGGACACCTTTTAGTAAACGGCAATAGGTCATTTTAACTTTTACAAATATCATATACTGGGACATCAAGAGTAGGATCCATATTAGTATCTCTTTGAGTACGTGTACAAGTGGTTTACTGTATATTTTCTCAAAAATAACGAGTAAGAAGTATTATCAAGATATATCCGATATTGGGTTTATAGGTACTTTTAATCTTACCCCTTTATTACCGTATTTTACCTTGTGATATGTTATGGCTTTTATTTATTCGATGACGATTTATGTCACTCGTATTATACGACTTACTTACTTTATTCAGTGTCTTAATACATCTGTCATACTGAAGTAAACACCCAAAGGGGTCACCGAGACGTTGGTATAGACTATAGACGCTGCCGTGTGTGTCTCGCCGGTTCTCCTCGTTGGGGTGCAGGCTCCAGTCCCCGTCTTAGGCCTTCCTGGGGTACGGACTCCCCGTCGTCGGTTCTCCTCAATGGGGGTGCAGGCTCCAGTCCCCACCGTCGGCCCTCCTCGATTGGTACGGGCTTCTGGCCCGTCGCCGGTCCGTCGGTGGCGAGGGTACAGGTTCCTCGTCACCGACGGGACGGGCCCGCGTCCTCCCGGCTCACCTCGATAAGGCGTACTTCCAGTCCTCCCCGCCACCACTCCTCTATGGGGAGTAGGTTCCATTCCTCGTCGCCGACGTGATACGACCTCGTCGGCACTTCTCTATGGGGTGCAAGTTCCATTCTCTTTGGGTTCATTCTACCATCCATAACGTTCTCCCGTAGTCTCCCGTCTGTGTGACTTTGGTATGAGTGTCTTTTGATCAGTTAGATTAGTGTGATCCTGGTGTCGGAATAGATTGAGTTACTTTGATTCGGTACGACACACCCCGGTGGGTTCTACCCGTCCAGTACCACCTCTCCACACTGTCTTACACCAGGTGACCTCTTTTCTTACCGTTTGGTGAAGTCATAAGAACGGAACTCTTGGGGTACTTGTCATTCTTTCCGTTTTACTATCCTATGACTTTCTCCTTGAGGGGTCTAGTCATCCACGGATTATACGATGACCTCTAGTCACCTCTTTATTGAGGTCTTTCTTACTTCCCTACCTCTGTTTCGTTTTTGTTATGGGTCAACACCTACACTGACCAATATCTTCGTTCCAGCCTACGACATTTCTCGTTATAACGTATCCTTGGACCTTACAATCCAGGTACTTAGTTCCGTTTGACCTTCACCAGTTTGTCCTCTACCGTTCTCACTTGCAACTGTAAGATCCTTAGTCGATTGATTTTACCTGACCTTACCCACTTAAATTGTGTCTACTGGTAATATGGATGATGACGCCCGTCCTTAGGGAATCTTCTTTACCTCATCGGTAGTACCAGTTGTTTTCTCAGACTTTATGTCATTACCTACGTCAGAGTTTTTACTGTCTTACTAGAGACAAGGAAAGGTTCCGTTTGGTAAGTTATAGTGTCAATAGGTTCAGATACGAGATTGGTCATTACGACTTCTTCGCTTTCAATTTGCCACGATACTTCTGGATGTTCTGGAAAATCTTGATTGTGGGCTTTTTCTACAAAAAAAGTAATATCCCCTGACCTTACGTTTTCATCTTTCAGTTCTTTGTGGATCTCATTGTCCGTTTAAACCGGAACCTTACACCTTACTTCGTCCCGTTTCTGATTATCTCAAAACGGTTCTTTTACGTGACCAGTATCGTTTGTGGGAGAAGGTTGTTGTGTTCTCTTCTGAGATGTGTACCTGTAGTGGTCTACCAGTTGTGGTTTTAGTCTAACTAATATAAGAAACGTCGGTTTCTACCTCTTCGAGATATATCAGTTGTTTTTGTTCTGGTCCTCGACTGACACCGAGTCTAGTACTTGAGGAATAACGGTTTAAGTCTGACTTTAACTTTCTTTCATCCTTTTTGGTGATCTGGTAAGTCCATCCTGGATTTAGTTTAGGAAATACTAATATGTCACCTTCACTCTTTATCTGAATTCCCTGATCTAGACTACCTATCTCATGGACCACTTGATACCTGACTCCAAGTACTGTAACATGTCCTCTGTCCCTAGTTCTGGTAGGGGTACCTTTTCTTTACGTTTTTTCGTTTTACCGACAGACCCCTCCGGAATGTTTATCGACACTTTTCTTCTCTTCATTTTTTGTTTCCTCTTTTCCTTTCTATATTCGTAGACTTACGTCTCAAGGTTTCTTATCGTCCTCCTCTATTCTTTCGGAAGGCGTCGCTAGATACGTTTCTTTATCTCCTTTTGTTGTCTTACCCTTTCTGATCTCTAGAGAAGTTCTTTTAATCTCTATGGTTCCCTTGTAAAGTACGTTTCTACCCGAACTATTTCCTGTCTTTACCATACCTGGATTATCTTCATCTTTCATAATTCTTCTCCACCGTCCTTATGTGTCTTCTTGACAGGTTTTTTCTAGAAGTGCTGGTTTTATTAGTTCTACCACACGAGTGAATGTATCTAGGTCTGTTCAGTTCACCCGGAAGCTTTCGTAGTGATACTTGTTTCGATCACCTCCGTTACCTTAAGGTCACATCGATAAAGTTTAGGACTTTCTACTACGACACTTTCACGACGGTCGTTTACACCTTTTGAGTCGTCACCGGTGTCCTGACCTTTTCCAGTCAAAAGTAAGGTTAGGGTTTCTTTCCGTTACGGTTTCTTACGAGATTGATGGTGTGTTAACGTGAGTAGAGTGTGTGATCNTACGTGACCAGTATCGTTTGTGGGAGAAGGTTGTTGTGTTCTCTTCTGAGATGTGTACCTGTAGTGGTCTACCAGTTGTGGTTTTAGTCTAACTAATATAAGAAACGTCGGTTTCTACCTCTTCGAGATATATCAGTTGTTTTTGTTCTGGTCCTCGACTGACACCGAGTCTAGTACTTGAGGAATAACGGTTTAAGTCTAACTTTAACTTCTTTCATCCCTTTTGGTGATCTGGTAAGTCCATCCTGGATTTAGTTTAGGAAATACTAATATGTCACCTTCACTCTTTATCTGAATTCCCTGATCTAGACTACCTATCTCATGGACCACTTGATACCTGACTCCAAGTACTGTAACATGTCCTCTGTCCCTAGTTCTGGTAGGGGTACCTTTTCTTTACGTTTTTTCGTTTTACCGACAGATCCCTCCGGAATGTTTATTGACACCTTTCTTCTCTTCGTTTTTTGTTTCCTCTTTTCCTTTCTATATTCGTAGACTTACGTCTCAAGGTTTCTTATCGTCCTCCTCTATTCTTTCGGAAGGCGTCGCTAGATACGTTTCTTTATCTCCTTTTCTTGTCTTACCCTTTCTGATCTCTAGAGAAGTTCTTTTAATCTCTATGGTTCCCTTGTAAAGTACGTTTCTACCCGAACTATTTCCTGTCTTTACCATTCCTGGATTATCTTCATCTTTCATAATTCTTCTCCACCGTCCTTATGTGTCTTCTTGACAGGTTTTTTCTAGAAGTGCTGGTTTTATTAGTTCTACCACACGAGTGAATGTATCTAGGTCTGTTCAGTTCACCCGGAAGCTTTCGTAGTGATACTTGTTTCGATCACCTCCGTTACCTTAAGGTCACCTCGATAAAGTTTAGGACTTTCTACTACGACACTTTCACGACGTGAGTCATACGGTCGTTTACACCTTTTGAGTCGTCACCGGTGCCCTGACGTTTTCCAGTCAAAAGTAAGGTTAGGGTTTCTTTCCGTTGCGGTTTCTTACGAGATTGATGGTGTGTTAACGTGAGTAGAGTGTGTGATCCTTTACGAGTTTAAGAGGTTCGGTCCGAAGTCGTTATGCACTTGGTACTTGAAGGACTACAAGTTCGACTAAAATCTTTTCCGTCTCCTTGGTCTATAGTTTAACGGTTGTAGACGACCGAGTACCTTTTTCGTTCTCTAAAGGTCTTTTTGTAGATAAAGACGAAATAACTGATACGGTTTCGGAAACTGACGTACCTAGTGTTAATAGAGACCTTCTAAGACTTTCTCTATCCTTATAGTCTAGTGGACTGGACGGAGAACTCTTTGGATATACGTCCAGTCCTTCGTTGTCAATCTTGACCTGTACCTTGTTGTCTGACCAAGGTTTATCCTTTTCCTCATGCAGTTCCGACATATAACAGTGGGACGAATAAATTGAAGATGCGTCTCATGTAGTACTCTTTGCGACCCAACCTTCTTCGTGTTCGACCTTAGTTCTAACGGCCCTCTTTATAATTATTGGAGTCTATACGTCTACTGTGGTGGAAATACCGTCTTTCACTTCTCCTCGATTTTTCGGAGAACTACTTTCACTTTCACCTCTCGTTTTTTCAACCGAATTTCGAGTTGTAAGTCTTTTACTTCTAGTACCGTAAACCAGGGTAGTGAAGTACCCTTTATCTCCCCGTTTGTCACCTGTGTCACCGACTGAAATAAAAAGACCCGAGGTTTTAGTGACGTCTACCACTAACGTCGGTACTTTAATTTTCTGCAAACGAGGAACCTTCTTTTCAATACTGGTTGGATCTATCGTACAACTTTTCGTCGTTGTAATGAAACGGTCGTTTCCAGGCAGATCAGTTCCGATACCAAAAAGGTCACCAGTACACACCTACACTCTCAACCTGACACTTCTTTCGACTCGTGGTTTCTTAACTACGAAAACTTGACACCACAACCTCTTCTGAGAACTCTCAGGGACCCTGACGTTCCTCTAGGTTGGTCAGGTAAGACTCCCTGTAGTCGGGACCCTAAAGAAACCTTCTTTACTACGATTTCGACTTTGAGGTCGTGAAACCGGTGGAGTACTCTTGTCAACTGAGTAACCTTTTCTGAGACTACGACCCTCCCTAACCCCCATCCTCCTCTTCCCCTGCTGTCTCCTACTCTACCGACCTACCGTAGTGACTGAAATACCTGTACTCAAACTCACTTGAGACCCTCGACCACTGTCTGTCCCTCCGGACCATACGACGCTAAGTACCCCAGTGTTTGTCACTCTGTGCTGACTCGTTTACTTGACTTGACTTGACTTGCTCACCGAGTCAACCCTTTCTTAGACGGACGTCATGATCTCTGACGGACATTACGTCTACTGGGTCCAAGCTAGGGACACAGTCCTTCTAGGAGACCTCTTCTTTTATCGTTGGGTGAGGACATGGGAACGGACCCTTTAGGGTACCTGTCTCCTCGGACTACCTGATATCAGTACCCCAGTATTTCTCAGTTTGTAAAGAATCACTAATTTAGTGTGTAGCATTGAAGTAAACCCACTACAAATTTTTAACTGTTTTGGTTTCATAACACAAATCCATACGTCTGTATTCTCCAATTTATATTTCTTCGTTCTTTTATTAATAACTTTTAATTTCTACTGAAAGAGGGTTCTTCCTTCTTCTACCCAAGTCCTTTCCTATGTACACTCCATCCACTATATAAGACACTGAATACCTACAAAAACAAATCAGCCATTCAGTACAGACTGAGACTCTGGATTACCTGAGATCGGGAGGGTCGAGGAGACAGGTACCTTAAAAGGTCCGTTCTTATGACCTCACCCAAAGGTAAAGGAAGAGGTCCCATAGAAGGGATAGATCCCCAGTTTGGAATCAGAGGACGTAACCGTCCTTCAAAGGAATGGTGACTCGATCCTCCCTTCGGGACATCGAATACTATAAAGACATGGTGATAAAGTAAGTGGTTCATTAACTTTTACAAGATCTTAAAGTAAATAAGAGGTTTCTTTACTACCAACTCTTAAGACTGTGATCGGATATATAAATTCTGATAACTAGAGAAATAAAAATGGTACCAATTTTGATATATCTATATCTATCTATAATAAGATTCAATTGAAGAAAGAAAGTTCAAACTAGAGGACTCAACACAAAAGATTATTTTCTAAGTTTAACGGTTTTAACTCTTCTCTTTTTTTTTTCCAGTTAAAGTCGACCCTATTAACGAAGTATCTTTTATAGTGTAAACTTAATCCTTTCTATGTACCGTTAAACTATAATCCCTTTCTCTCAATACATCATTCGAGTTCATCTCTATACAAGTTACTAAACTACTTGTCTGATCAAACTGACCTAGTACGTCATGTACAAACATTTATTAACCTCAATTCAAGGGTTTTCAGTTTTTCAGTAAGACCTTTCAAAGAGATAGAGATAGAGAGAAAGAGAGAAAACGAGAGGGAGGGATGGAGGAAGAAAGAGAAGGAGAAAGGATCACGGGGGTCGTTAATTCTGTCAAGAATGAGAAATTTAGAGACGAACGACAGTGGAGGAATCTTTTAGGAAACGAGAGATTTAATTCCATTCGAGTGGTGACGTTGTATGTGTGTATTATTGACATTGTCTTATTTTGACATAAAGAACGACATAATTGTGGTATCCCACTCACTTCTCATACGTTCTGTCGGAAGGAGATGTCAATAAGTCCTTCAGTCTTGATGGGTCGAGGACTCTAGAAATAGTACACGGAAGGTACCAATAAGGAGTCAAGTAGAGACGGAGTTGTTGGTCTTACTTTTTCTACGACTTCACTACGACGTACCACCCTCTTAAAATCCCGGGTCTTCGTCTAGTGGAGATGACTGTAAGATCGTTGGTCTTGAATTGCGTAAAGTGGAAGCAGTCTTACTTTAATTTAGTGAGTTTGTTGTATGGGGAATCTCTAGAACCATTGTTAAGACAGAAGGAGTGACGAATGTCACAGTCGATGGGTAACCAATTTTAATTTCAGAATCCGTTAACAATACATCAGGACCAGGTTTGGGTCTCCACACTCCTTAAGTGCACACAAAGAAAATTCGAGTTTTCCTTTTTTTATTAAAAATTATTAAATAACATCCGGTGGAACAATAGATAAGACAATATATTTTATGTAAGTATAAATTTCTCAGGGAGGAGGGTTTTATCAAGATAAGATTTGAGTTTATGACTTGTGAAAACTAAGATATTTATTCTTATGTAAATATTATAAAAGGATACGTAAAGAAATCACAGTTGATACTCTAATACCCTTTATTTCGTCTATATCCTTTGTATATAAAGGATATAATACAAAAGGTAGTGTAGGGGAGGGACGTCGTACCGTATTTTTCAAAATGAAACGTCGTTGAATCTCGTTTTTTGTTTTTTCTCTCTCTCTCTTTGTCGCTATGAAAATCATATCATAATGTGACCGTCAACTGAACCTCCACTATTAAGACCAGGTATATTCACACGACCTCAAAACATTTACAAACTAGAACTACGGACAGGTCACTACACGTAAGAGGAAAGAGATGAGTGTTATTTCGGTTTACGAGAGATCTAGTTAATCTTCTTTTAAAATATAGTGTTCTTCTGATCTGGAGGTTCACCACCGATTCCTCTAACTCCTTAGGGTCCCCTCTCCTCTGTTGAGATCGGTGTCGGGTTTGAGATGTAGGTGGTACGGATTGTTTCTCACTTAATCCTCCTAGTCAAAACCACCAAACAAGTATTTCTTTCGTATCCCGTCGTGTCAGAATTAAAGTGTACCTACAAAGGAAACTGTCTACCATAGTAAGACGGAACGTTATGACTCGCTAATATGTTGAGGTTACAGAAAGAGACAAGTATTTAACCCGTTTTTAAAAACGGTATATTTAAAGTGCCATAGTAAACAAATCAGAATCGATAACAATTTTTCGTTAGTGTAAAGACTTATACTACAAAAGAGAATGTCCTTTAGTCCGTCAAATGAAGTTAAGGAATAATACATAAAACTCAAAGTTCATCTGACCAGACACATTTATTATATACAGACACGTGTGATGTGACTGTTTTAACAATTTACTCTTATTGACAATCTAACAGTTTTCCGAGTCCAAGTAAGATGTGAGAGTAAATCAACCAGTTCATTGGAAATTTAAGTGAGGAAAGAGGAGTTTTCACTCTTTTGTCATTTTATAGTGGACGTGACAGATCTTGAACTACAATTGCACTCTAGTTTACCCCATCGTATATGGTTTACCTAAAATTTCATAATTTAATATGTGATTACCTTCCCTAATTTCCCATTACATCTCTGACGTGATGTACCTTACAAAATTTGTATTAAAAAGTAGATTACTTATGAATCTCATAGAGGGTGTGCGTACCGAACACTTGGGACTTTTCCTCACTCTCACATATTCCCTTTCCCCTCCTATTTAATAAACTCTTCGAGTACAAAGAATTGAGTTTCTTGAACATTATTTCACCCTTAGTCCTGTGTGTTTTTAATTTTTGTTTTATTATCAAATTTCTTCGTGTCCTAATCTACCATTCTTTGTCCCTCTCTATTAATCACGATTTTTATACAGAAACCTCTCTCCAGAATCCATTCACAACCTTTGGGGAGGTCCGGAAATTAGGAAATTAATTGTAAGGGACCATGTAATTATGTAAAAGTTTAAAATTTCAGACATAAAAAAATGTCTTCTTTATTGAACTTATATAAAAGTGTTAAGTTATTAAATGTCTCATGTTCCAATTTTAGGGTGTGACAGAGGGGTGAAGGGGGTTATTTTCGGTAAGGGTTAGGATAGAGAGAGGGGTAATTTATGGTAACAATTATCAAACCACCACACACAGGATCTTGAAAAACACGTAACTACGTGTGCCTATACATTCTTGTTCAAACATTGTAGTTACCATAGTACTAAATGTACGATAAGACTTTGAACGAAAAAAAATAAATTATCATATAGAATCGTTATGAAAATGTCGTTATGTACATTGACATAGAACAAGAAACTTTCACTAACGACAACAAATCAACGAGTCAGTACAGGCTGAGAAACGCTGGGTACCTGATATAGCAACTACCTTAAGAGATCCGGTCTTATGACATCACCATCTGAAAGGGAAGAGGTCCCTAGAAGGGTTGGGTTCCTAGTTTGGGTCGTAAGGACGTAACATCCGTCTAAGAAATGGTCGATTCGGTGTTCCCTTCGGAGGTAAATCTCTAAAGATTAACAGGGCAGAATTGTTGGTACTTCATGGTGACAGAGTCTGAGTGTCCTACTAACTAAACAGTCGTACTCTATATGACATCGTGGGTCTTCGTCGACGGGACTCTTTCGTAGACTCGTCGGAGAAATGTGTGTCAACTTCCTGACAGAACCTCTGTTAGAAGACACTCCTATCTCATACAAAAGAGACCTTCGTCATACGTGTGACTTAGTTTCCGTTGTTTCTTGACATAGAAGTCATCCTTCTTATATACCAGACTCTCGGTTTACAAATGGTAAATCTGTGGTGTTGAGTTCCTTCTGGAGTTTATGAAATAGAATATATTTACTAGTTTAGAAAGGGTGTGTGGGGATCGGACTACATGTCGGTCTCGAGTAGGACACAAGATTAGGATCCAGAGACAGGTAGATGTCCATAAGAGTCTGAAGGTAAGGGACAACGGTCCTGTGACGTCGACGACGACGATTCAGTGAAGTCAGTACAGGCTAACACGCTGGGGTATCTGCCGTCGGGTGGTCCAAGGGGGTAGGGACCCTAAGAGGTCCGTTCTTGTGACCTCACACAACGGCAAAGGAAGAGGTTACGTACTTTCACTTTTCATTTTCACTTCAGTGAGTCGACACAGACTGAGAATCACTGGGGTACCTGACGTCGGATGGTCCGAGTAGACGGGTACTCTAAAAGGTCCGTTCCCATGACCTCACCCAACGGTAACGGAAGAGACACGGTCCTGTGATCCTTAAAAATTGAGGAAACGTGATACATGTCTCACTCTTCTCGTATCTGTAAAGGGATTCCTGATAGACGTAACGGCAGAGGATTACGGTTTGAAAAATCGATGAGACCATACTACAACCTTCACTGGAGTACGGTTTGTGGTCCAATACTGAAGTATCATCCTGTACTAGGACTACAAGAGTTCTCTAAGCTATGGTTAAACGTACAAAATACCGGGAGGTCGGAACATCTAGTTAAGACCTAAATCTCACCTAATCCAGACTTCAGATTAGAGGAACAGAAGGACAAAGAGGACCCTCCCTCATCCTTATCCGAAAAATAAGAGAAAGCGAAGAAAGGATCGACTGTGTGTAAAACGGGTGAATGGTCGGTCTGTATCTCTTCATCTATCTTCCAGAAGTAATATTATCTAGATTTATATAATAGGGATACTGTGAATTTAAATATCTCAAAAGTTAACATAAAGATCAGTACAGGAGAAGAGTGATGGAGATCCGTCTTAATTAACAATAGTGTAGAGAGTGTCGTGGAATACGTATAAAAATAAATAGTGTGACAGTAATATTGATCGACGTACAAACGGAAGGGGACACTGTGGGAGATCCCGTCTCTGACTTAGAAAGAGTAGAGAAATGAAAAGGTTTTGGATAGGGCCCCGGACTGCATCTTGTCCATAAGGTACTCACAGACAAGTTGGACACTCGACTGAATCAACCTCAACTCCGAAGTACACTTCCTTTTTACTTTCCCTCTATTTGAATCTTTCATTTCAACATTAGTTTTTTTCTTTTTTTTTCGCCATTAAACAAATACCTCACGGACTAAAATCTGGAATTAGGAGATTGTGTACATTTAAAGTAAAGTCTCTTACTTACAAAGACTTCGAAAAGTCACTCACTATTTACATAAGACTTTTTATTTTCATAGTGATCTCTAGACGACGTTACAACATAACAAGTGAATGTTTAAATTCTCCTGTCAAGCGTACACTTCACAAGAATGGTGTCAAATCTCTCTCTTTGTCGAGTCTTTCTCTTGTGTAAACGTTATTTTGGTCTAGACAATGGTTTTATTAATTATTTTATTTAAAGTCGTGACTTTTTTTTTTTGGGTGTTCTATAGTGGTTTCTATAATTTCATAAAACTATCGAATTATCGTATATAAACCTATTAATAAATTTTATAGGATTATTTAAAAATAAAATTAAATAACACGGAAAATTTAAATAAATTTAAATAAAAAAGTGTACAGTCCCTCGTAATCAGAGTCTTATACTCCCTTTTTGTACGTTTCAGTAGACTGGAGACGGAGTGAACCTACAGGTAATAGTATTCATCTACGAAATCTAGTAAAAGAAATTTATCTAAAAACTTGTATAAATAATATTTAATAAAACTAGAAAAGATCTTAAAAAAATATTCTTCCGTATGTTTAAATAGTTTTATTGGTCTATCCTGTATCATGTTTGTGATGATGTATATTTATTGTAGTTTTTACATAAATAGTACGTTGATACTGTATGGAAATATCATTATCATTGAGGTACTTTCAGATATTTCTTAAATTGTTAGATGTAACCTTAATGTCAAAAGTAACGAATGTACTTTTATGTGACAGTTGTAAACAGTATCTAAAGGAATGTTACTTTTTTTCGTAGAAAACAAAAATACCGACGTCAGTGACAGGCGTCACTAAAACCCCCGGGTTCTTTTATTTTAGATAGTGATAAAGGTGGAAAAGGGGAAGATAAAAGACACTTCACTACCCTGGTCTACGCTGTTAGAATCGAAAAACTTACAAATCAAAGTTCAGTCAAAAAAGTGAGAGGAAAGTGGAAACGAAAATCTGTGAAAGGTGACTCCTCTATTTATCTCATTTTAGATGTGACAAACTTCGTTAGTACCTAGAACTTTATAAAATCAAAGGGTTCAACGTATAGTAAAACGTAGAAAAGTAGAGGTCCATATTTAAACCTTTAGAGACGTGTGTGACCCTATAGTGACACATTATAGTTTTGAATAGTTCCGGAGAAAATATCGTCTTCAAATTGAGTGATACCGTAGTTAAAACAGTTCTTATAAGACAGAAAAGGGTGACACGATAGAACGAAGTCTCTTGACTAAGACCTCCGTTCAATAGGTTTGGTCTATTTGACGGATGTAAACAAAAAAGGGGTTTGCTTGTCGTGGGTGTTCCTGTTGTTGTCTTTTTATAGCCATTCATAAGGTTCCGGTTAAAGAGAAAAGTGACATGTATATTTTTACATGTTGTACAGGTAAATTTTATTTATCTTACACATTGCGTGTCCTATCCAACCATAACAAAATTTTCAAATGTATTCCGATGGTAAGTACTTCATAGATAAACGTTGACCGACAAAGGTAAGTAGTAATCTAAAACTCTAACTCGGTGTAGTCATAAGTAGATAAAGTAATTAAAATCATTGATATATAATAGTTAATATCTTTATCTGTTACGAAAATTAGATAAAAAATTACTTCCTAATTAAGATAACAATTCATAATATTTGTTTCTAAGTTGTTTAAATAAAAAATTAAATATGTGGAGTTTTCTTTAATTTCCTTGAATTCTACGAAAATGAAGTTAGATAGGATACAGTGAAGAATTTGATAAAGTCAAACTAAAAACTAAGGAGATATTGAAGAGAGTTCAATCGAAAAAGTCTTACGATCACACATAAATTAGAATTGTTATGTTATGTGAACAGTTAAATAAAAAGTCATAACAAAAAACGTAGGGTGAGTAGAAAGACCTGAAGGGTCCACCGAGTCACCATTTCTTAAGTGGACGGTTACGTCCACAAATTAGGGACCCAGTCTTTCTAGGGGACTTTTTTATGTACCGTTGGATAAGATAATAACAAGGGATCCTCTAGGACACCTGTCTCCTCGGAAGAGGAAGGGGAGGAGAAGAAGGTAGAGGAAGAAGAAGACAAAGTTCGGGTCAAAATATAAATTGAAAAAACGGATACAAATATAAAATGGGTTTTACATAAACGACTTCCTCCCAAAGGGTGTCGTTAAATCAGATTATATGATTGACCTCCTTGAGAGAGTCAAAGGGAAACTTAAGTACTTATAAATTCCGATCATTAAAAGAATCAACCGACGGAACCAATTTTCTTTTTTGTAAAAAAATTGAATTTTCGTATAGGATTAGAAAATCGTTAAAATTCATAAATTCCGAGGGCAATGATTCTTGGTTAGAAAAACTGAGACTCTTCTCGATATTGAGGAATTTCTTTGAACTCTATTAAAATAAAATGTTATAGTAGAAGTTGTAGTTTTCAAAAAAATTACTTATTTAACTATATATTTAGTTGTAAAGTAAACAACGATTCAGTACAGGTTGGGAACGTTGCGATACCTGACTCCGGGTGGTCCGAGGAGACAGGTACCCTAAGAGGTCCGTTCTTATGACCTCACCCCACGGTAAAGGAAGAGGTCTCCTAGAAGGACTGGGTCCTTAACTTGGGTCCAGAGGACGTAACGTCTATCCAAGACTTGGTTGACTCGATGTTTTCTTCGGAAGAGAAAGTATCCGATAAATATGACCTAAGATAAGGGAGAAAAATGGTTTTTGAAAATGTCAAATGTTGCTCCCGTGTATTTGAAAAATAGTCCGTAAAATATTGTCGTATAGAGTCTCGGTCTACGAGACCTCGAATCTTCTCTTGTCTTACACGTTCTTACGAGTGACTAATAATCAACTACTCTTCACAGTATTAAAATTTTCCCGGTGAATCGTTTGGGGTTATTTCAAAAGTCTCCTGCGCGTACTTTCAATTGGTACGAACTTAAGGACGTATCTCAGTGGAGTGAAGTCAGATACATACACGGATTTTTAGTGTACAGTTAACTTATAAATATTTAATGTCTTATTCAAAAGTGTCTGGACTTAATAGTTATGTCTATTTGAGATAGTAGTAAGGAGTAACCAAACGATAACTGTTAGTACGTTGACTGACTTCAAACCTGAGAAGACGAAAGACGAAGAAACAACTTGTTGTTCGATACGTCACGGGGTTCCCTCTAATATTGAATTTACATGTGAAGTTTAACAAAACACTTCGATTATTAATAACTAATCCTTTCTTTCCATGTAAATGTTGTACCTTGGTTGATAACAATTTTACAATATTCTTTAAGGAGACCTTTTACGATCCACTTCTACCACCTTTCTTAGGAAACTCCCGTTCAAGAAAGTATTAATAGAGTGACTTGGAGTGTCACGAAGGTCTCCCTCGCTAAGAACAAGGGTAAATTGTTTAATCCTAATTTTCAGAGTCTCTTCAATTCACCGTCTCTGTTGTAAACTTAGGAAGACAGTTTGAGGGTTCAGGTTGATGAAGGATAAGATGTTATCCAGAATTAAACTGGGTATAGACATTCGAGTAAAAATCGTAAAGATCTTCTCTAAAACTTTTATATGTTCGTACAATGGTGTACCTTGTCATGTCTCAGTACACCTAACTTCGTCCGTGGTTTGAGGAGTTTATATATTTTTAATAATGCACATAAAAGACAAATAGTAGTAGTAGAAATAAGTCTTAAGCTGATATAAAATGAAATTTGACTCAGTAACGACAGTAAAATTTATCACTTCCTTCTTTGCGGAGGAACGATCACGACTTAGTACTTTTGAGGTGACACAATGAACAAGAGACGAGTCATGTACATCGATGGAGTACCCGGGACGTTAAGTATCAGAACTCCGAAAGATAACGATTAATTGGGGTCTTTTGTTTTATGGTGCACCATACCAGAGGTCAGCGAGGCATAGAACAGGAACTAGGTTAGAATTTGGGATTTCAATCTTTGTTAGGGACCTGAGATGTTTCCAGAGGACTTATCCGTAGGATGACCAAAACCAACAAAAAGTTAAAGGAGTCATATCCTTCCGTATTGACCAGGAACTCAAACGGGTGTCAAAACCAGTTGACTTAGTTTGTCTTTGTTAAAGAACTTAAAAAGACCATAGATTACCGTGGGAACCGTTCAAAAAACCCAGTTTAGGTCCGAAAGGAAATAAAATATTTGTCACAAGATCACTACCACATACCCCCATTCCTGACCCCGACACCCCTTCCTTCCCTGTTTCTCAATTTAGAGGTCTATTGGAAGTTTGTAGTTAATTCCAAAAACACTCACTGTATGTGTTTCAACACGAACAAAACAAAACGTTACACATTTTATTTCTTCTACCTTACCAAGTCCTACCCCTTGTGCACATATGGACACCGCCTAAGTACAACTACATACCGTTTTGGTTATGTTATGACATTTCATTAATTGGAGGTTAATTTTATTTATTTAAATATAAATTTTTTTATTTCTTCTACCTTACCTTAGAAACTCTATTAAATCCGTTATGAATTTAAAGTCTGATTTCATCTTTATTCTGTTATCTCCTTTATTAAACTAATCCTTCTGTATTATATCCTTACTGGTTGATTTAACCCCATGACTTACGCTCCTATTTCTTTTACGTTCCTTATAGACCTTAAAGTAAGGACCCTCGGTTTTTTTCATTTTTATTGTGACTGTCTCTTTCCTTTATCTTTCTTTTAAAGTGGCCCCATGATCCCTTCTTACTCGTCTATTAACACAACCTAAGATCGTAGAGAAGGTCTCCAGTCTGAACTCAAGCCCTCCACTGATGTCGACTCTTACTTTACTACCGGTGATTTAGGTACCGGACTCGTCTTGAGACTGGACTCGTACGACTCATTCTTTCTCTCCTGATTCTCTATTCAGAACCCCAAAGTCTTACTTCACGTTTTTCCCTTTTTCTTTATCGGTTTCCTCATCTTCGTCGTCGTTTCGCTTCTGAGTATTTTCAGTCTTCACCCTTCTTAAAGGGTTTCCTTATGTAGTACATTCCTTGACTTATAACGTCTTCGAGATCGTTACAAAAGGTCCTCTAACGAAAACTTAAATTTTAAATTTCTGAAAAAAAACTCAATATTCACAATACTAATAGATTTGTTAGTATGTTCATTCGTTTACTCATTATCCTTCTGAAGAGTTTAAAGTAATGAAGTTGTAAAAACTTATACCCTCTCGACCCGTTTGATATATGTAACATAATTTAGTTGGAACCTCTTTTTGTTCTTGAAGTTGATTACTTTTTATACGTTTAAGTGGAGTAATGTAAAAATCACAATTCACTTATGTGACTCATTACAGGGTATTTACATGATACGTTTAAACCTTTTCCGAATGTTACACAAGGATTACCATTATACCTTTTTAATTAAGAATTAACGTTATGGATTCCGAGATTCCTGTTCTTAACCGAAGGGGTATCAAAAATTACCTCCGTATTTATTAGAATTAAAACACGTGAAGATTAGACACTTTACCTTAAGTAAATACATTTATTAGATACATTAAAATTTTATTATAAAGGTCATTATAACCCTCTTATGTACCTACAATTGGGTCCATCTTACTAGATAACAGAGTAGAACTGGGTTATAATATGACACGAAGAGTTGTGTTTGATGAGTCACGTGTATTTTATTTTAATTTTAATGCTTATTGTGGATTCACTTCTGTTCCGAGTCCCTAGGGAATATCTATGAAAAGGGATTCGGGGTTTGAGGGTGGTTTATTCTTTCAATCGAAAAAGAAGAAAAGAAGAAAAGAAGAACCCTATCACGTGAGTCGGTGATAGGGTTTCTCACCTCTTTTTAGACAGGTGTACCGTTGTCTTTAATATTAAAATATAACGATACTTTTTATACGTACGTACCTCGAACATTAGTGTCCAGTAAATGTAATTTGTTAAACTTATAACAACTCGAAAATATTTTCGAGAGATTATTTTATTTCTCTTGAGCCCTCCTGAACCCTCTTAGTCAGTTGAACTAAATGATGTCTAACAAATGGATCTGGTCCTCGTCCCCGTTATGGACGAGTGCTATAAATATTGCATTAAAATTTCTTCACACAAGTTAGACTATCTTTTTAGAGTACTGATGTAGTACAAACCGATGATAACTAAGCTAGTTTTATAAATCCTATCATCTCGATATAAACTTTTATCGATCACTTTAGATAAAATTATTCTAAATATTGTCAGTGTCTGATTTAAATATCGTAGGGTAACATTTATTCCTCAACGATACATATATATAAAAAACTAACCTATGTGAAATTTCAAGAAACAATTTAAAATGTAAAGTTGGTTCTTAAAATTCAAAAGTAAATGTATGATGTGTGCTTTCATCAACATTGTAGATTCAGTAGAATTTTATGTTTCGATTCAGTAAAGATCTTACTTTTTAGTCCTACAGGGGTTTTCCGTAGATCTTTATTAATTACACGAAAGATTTTGTACTAACAAAATAAAGTGAATGTAGTTGAGACACCGTCTCTTATAAACTCTTTTTCTAAACAATAAATTTGTAAAAAAAAGAGTTTAGATATTGTATATGGAACGTAAATCAAATTTTAAAAATCCTTGGACCTCAGACATTGTATTTTTAATACATAATAAATTAATGTGTACCTTTTGTTAAGTATTTTATAGACCGAGAATCTTTTATGAAGTCCATAAAATGTTCCTTGTTATATCAATCTCATGGTTTTTATATATGTTGACGTCTTCGTTAATTTTAGTCATTATTTTTAGTTTGTATTTCAGTCACATGGTACGGTTTCCGGAAAACTTTATTTTCTCGAAATTTGAATGTCTTGTATTTTCCTCCGATTAAGTCACCAACAGGAGTTAACTTTTCTCTCCTGCAAGGTATCGGGATCCGATCGTCTGTCTTTAAGAACTCGTACACGACCATTGAAAGTCTTACTTTTAATAGAACGGGACTTTTAAGTGTTCAAGAAATTATAAAGAGAAAAGTTCTGTGAGATCAATCTCTTATCACAGTGGTTTCTCTAGAATTGTCATTCCCGGTTAATGTTTGTATGTTCATATGACAAGAAGATGATGGTATAATTAGAGAATTGTGAGACCTCTTGTTTCTTTAACAAAATTTTTAATAAGTGTCAAACATGAATTGTAGTCAGTTCCAGGAACTCTTTCAAAAAAAATTTTTTTCGTGAACGTCTATTTTACCTGTTTATCTTCTATCGAAACTCGTTTGGTTTGGATGTAGAAAAATCCTTTTTGTTTTCATTTACTTTTCGGAAAATTATACGTACTGAAAGACTGACCCATCTTTTTACGTAAACAGTCCTTACTTGGTTTTCTTCTAGAAGTATATAAACGACGGTTTTAAAATTTTATGACGAAATTTTGTCTCTCCTGTCTCAGATCAATTAGAAATATCTTTGGTTTGACGGGCGAAGAAATATGTTTACCGGTTTACAGAGAAATCCTGAGACTAGAGTCACGCTTAAGTAACCTAGTTCATATTTTAAGAATAAGGGGATGTTAATACTTGAGTTTCGGTATTACTAAAATTTACCGAACCGTATATCAATTCTATACTTTTTACCTTTTGTTCATGAAAACGGTGGTTCTCTTATATAAGTTCACATAAAGCTTGTCTATATAAGACGACTCATATAAAAATCAAAAAGATCGTATCCACACAAACTTCTTTTTTGAAGTGTGGAGAAAAGGTGGATTAGTCTCCTCCGACACACTTTAAGTGTTCCTACTTTCTCTCTTTTTCTTGTGAGTATCTATCCTCTTTTCAAAAGACAAAGAAAAGGAGAATGTAATCGTCTCTTCAACTTTTCGATTTTTCACTCTTCGATATTTTCCTATCTCCTTCGTTTCGTCAAATGGATTTTTTTTTTTTTTTTAAACCCCAGTCTCTTGTTGAGGACGGACGATTGATGGGAACTAGATCGAGATACAGGTGTCATATGAAAACTGTTATCGGACTACGCCTGTCGAAGACAGTTGGTGGCAGTTATAGTGTAAGACCGTATAGTGTCTCGTATAAGACACGGTCGTGGTATCCTGGTTTCTTTTTGTAATACGTTATACAAACTAGACTACATATAAAAATACATACAAAATAGACTTGATAAGAGATACAAACAGAATTAAGATTTTCATCTCATTTACAAACTACAGTTATAGTGGAATTTTTAGGTTTTAACAGTTGAACCGCACATAAACTCCTCGACGACAGTACAACCAGACTGTCTAAAAGGAGTGTAGAATCAGAGAAAGTACAAAATTACTTCTTTTTCAATGATGTTGTTTCACGAATGTATTATAAAAATAACAGTAGGATCGGAATTGAGATAAATGTAAGTTTAAAATAGTGTTTATTATTCAACCGAAATATAAGGTTGTTCGGGAAGTCAAGTAAGACTTTGGAAAACCATGTAGTTGTAAAACTCTCTCGAATCGAATATTAGAAAATAGGAAATATGTAAATTTTACAGTATTGCCAAAAATATTAATGGTTTCAATCCGAGACTTTCGGGTTTTCTAGTGTTTGAGTGTAAGTTCACGCACATATATATAAAGTAACACATAGTCACAGTGTCACCTTACTTTTCTCGTAACTCGATTCCCACCCCAGTGGACAGAAGACGGTAACTGAGTTGACGACTCTTCTAGGTTTGTTGTGACTTGTTCAGGTACCCACCATAAAAACATCGGATGTCTTCACTCTCAGTGGAGGATCTTAAACGACACGTATAGACGTTTTGATGTAGTCATCAGGGTAGATTACTTAGGACATTGAAATTCTGTAACGTTTGAAACGACACTAAGTTAAGGAAGTCTTTTCCCTGATCTCTTATGACTTTCAAAGACGATCGAAGACTTGACATCTAAAAATACTATGAGCTACCAGAGGAGATTACCGAATCTTCGGTAATCTTTAGGAGTACAAAGGAAAACCAAGAGACTACTCAGCCCTCATGAGTCACGATTCGAATGTGTACTGAAACGGACGCACCAGTCAGCACAGGCTGAACAACCCTGGGGTACCTGACATCGGGCAGTCCGAGGAGACAGGTACCCTAAAAGGTCCGTTCTTATTACGTCACCCAACGGTAAAGGAAGAGGTTCTACATCGAAATCGTCAACCTAAAGTTTCCGTCCTCAACCGGTTAACTCATTGACTTCAATTGTTTCAGTCTCAGTCCTTTATCAAAATCGATCCCTTCGAGAGTTTCTCACTTTCTTTTACTGTTCTTTTGTGATGACATTTTCTTATAATGACATTTTCTTGTTTCTTATCCTGTAAAATTCCTATTTTGTGTAATTGACCGAAAAAACCACGAGTGAATGATTAAGTCCGTGCATGTGAAAACAAATCCAATTAAAATAAGAATATCCCGCAAAGAACAGTGAGAATCTCAACCGAAGTCTTAATCGATTGTAATTGTTTAAGTTTGTAGAATACTATTTCATAGTTCAGGTTTCTTCCTTTACGAAAGTTGATAAACTTAACGAAGTCCACATATTAACATAAAGAATTTTTGTAACTCTTAAAAGGTGTAATACCCTGTGTACTGACTCTCTAGAGTCCTTTGTGAACCTTTGACGGACTAATATTGAATTTGAGGAAAGACTTTTTGTCTTTTCCAATTAATAACAAACCGGAAAAGAAATTCTCTTTTACATTTAGACTAAGATTTCAAGATGTCTACACAAAGGAGAGTTGTCATACAGTTTATGATCTACCATGTTAAATTTCTTTGAGATTTCATTTTCGACCGTGACGTCTTAAGTCAGTAATTAACCGTTTCGAGTGACTTGTACTCTACTGTTAACTCTGTTAATTCTTTTCGAAAGTTGTAAAACTCGGTTTTAATAAATTTGGATCTAAAAGTATGTATCGACTTTGTTTAAACTTCCGTTTAATTCTGAAATATCTATTCGTTTTCTGTTGTGTAATAAAGGGTCCGAGTAAAGGTTTTTTCTTTATCCTCTTACGGTTGTTTTACTTTTCTTCTAGGTTTTTTTCCCTTCATAACCCTTAGTTTTATTGATAGGTCTTATGTAATTTTTCTTCAGAGTCACACTGTCACCTCGTTCACAAAATCTTTCGTCAAAAAGAAACAATCTTGTCTTTCAGTCTCTCTAGTTTCTATGAGAAGTTCTTCTTTCATCTATACTGACCCTAATGTATTTGATACATCCTAGAATTACTATTTTACTTCCCTATAAACTGTTTCCTTTTCTTTTCTGTTAATCCTTTCGTTTTGCGACACATAATTTGAGTACTAAGTTGTTACTTGTTTACATTTTATACCGTATTAAAACCGTCAACGATACCACACTTTTTTCACTTAAAATAGTACTGTGAACCTTGTCAAAGAAGATCGTCGTGACCAAATCACCGGATTCTTTTATAAAAGAACGGTTACACATTCATTACGGTATTGCTATCTTAACCTCAAATACCGTCTTAAACTGTCTACTCATCTTTCAGGTTTAAGGAGTGAAACATAACAACTCTAAGTTCTCTGTGAGGTTATATATAACTAGATTTCTTAGTTCCCAATCACAATAAAATTAACTTCATATCAACGACATGTTATAATATTCAATGTCCTCAGGTCATAATCACTAAGTGTTTAAAATCTCACAATCAAGAAGATTAATACATCGTCTTTATTTTTAATCATTAATTGTTTAGTTTAACCCTCTTCTCCTTCGCTCCCCTATCATTTAGAGAAGACAGTATCACTCTTCTATAATCTAAAATAGGTTTAATAACTTACTTATTTATCGACATACTCTTGTCATAAATCACAAAATTCCGATTGACGGTCTTCATATTTGGATATCCCAATTTTTATAATGAATGTACTATATGTTGACTCCCAACTCTTCTTTTCTTTTCCCTATTAAAATGAACAAATTTAAATAAAGTTTATACACATTATAAAATACTATATTAAAATTGACTTTTTACAGACATATTATACTTGAGTTGAGAACTATATTTAGAAAGAAATCACATTTGTCACGGGAATCAGGGAATCTACCTACCAGTATTAGATCTTAGTAAAAACAGCTGAATGAAAAGGACGACAAATATTCTGACACCAACTAAAATAATCGGTCATACTATAAGTGAGATGACTCTTGAAACTCTATATAAAGACAAAATCACGGGACAGTATTTTTATAGAAACAGAGTATCTATTTAACTCAGAAAAGAAAGTGTTCTTTTATTTTTAACACTCCGGAAATCGAGAGTTCTTTGAATTTCGGTAACGAGTAGTTAATGGGTTCTCATGATCCATCGACATTCGAGCGGGTCCACGGAATTGAAAATATAGTAGAAAAAGACCAAAATAAGGAAAATGAGGGTAACTGTTTATTCCGTAAAACTTTCGAAGGAATTCACGAACTCAAACACCTTTAAAATGACTGCGATTTATGTGTTTTTTAATCAAGATGACACCGAGACCATCCTCTGGGTAAAGTTAGGGACCCAGTCCTTCTATGGGACCTCTTCCTTTACCGTCGAGAGAGGTCATAAAAACGGTCCCTTAAGAACACCTGTCTCCTCGGACCACCCGATGTCAGGTACCCCAAAGTTTTCTCAATATGTATTGAATCGTTAAATTGTTGTTGTTGTTTAGTATTGTTTCCAAATAAGGTTAGTATTAACATAGGTGTAAAAGGGGATTATGTAAAATTGAATTAGTATGGTTAATCCATATTACATAATATATAGGTGTAGAAATAGTCTCACGATACATACAGTGTCCACGGGTTTTTTGTAAAGGTACAATTTGACTATATTAGTACCAATGGTGTCAAAAAGTCAAATACCAGTCGTCATTTTTACAAAGGGTTCAATGTATATTTGTTTTCTTCTCACAAAATGGAGAATCGATGAAAATATACACGATTATTTTAATAGGACTTCCTTTGTTCCGTTTATATTTTCTGATCGAACACTAAGTATTTGTATATTATAACGTCAATGGAAAACGGTCTAATGAAATTTACGTCAAAACTGAAGATTTTCACTCCTACATTATACCTGTTATTTTTAGGAAGACTATATTAGATGTACTTACTATATGTTATCACTCTACGGAAAAAAGATGTTTGACGTAAATTCTTTATAGACTTCGATTTGTCTCTGCTCTCCCTTTTTTAGGTGTTTTAAGATTTTAGGAGACTCTTTTTAGGTGGAGATGTAGAAATTAAATCTCGGGTTAGACGGTTTTGTGGGTGATCGGAGTGTTTACCTTCAACCATAAGTTCCCAATAACTCGTCTCTACAAAAGGACAACGTGGTGTCAGTCTCTTCATGAAACCTTTTTACCGTAACATAGTAATTAAGTATCACTTCCTAGTCACGAAGCCATAGTGAGTCTAGAATGAAAAAGAGTCTCTGTCCGTGTGGTTTCAGGGAATTGTAGGACTCTTCCACTACTATAGTTGTCTCATCCCACAAAATAAACAAACAAACAAACGTCTCCATGTTCCATTCAGACCAGGTACCATACTACACCTTCGGTGTCCGACCGTATGGACAGGAGTTTAAAATACGGGTGGTCGGACTTGTCGTTGTGTCCTTCAAGGGTGATATGTCATTCCAGACCTTTTGTTTAAATACCAAGGGTTTCACCTTTCACCCCTACCCCCTCCTTCGCTATTTAGTCCTCAAACCCTAATCGTCTATAAACAACAAGTCGGTGATTCAGTACAGGTTAAGAAACACTGGGGTACCTGACGTCGTGCGGTTCATAGGAATAGAAAGTAGTAGAGGGTCTTGGACGAGTTTGAGTTCAGGTAGCTCAGTCACTACGGTAGGTTGGTAGAGTAAAAGACGGTAAGGGAAGAGGAGGACGGGAGTTAGAAAGGGTTGTAGTCCCTGAAAAGATTACTAAACCGAGAAACGTAGTCCACCGGTTTCATAACCTTAAAGCCGAAATCGTCTATGTTTGATGATATATATTTTATCTATTTGTTTTCCAGGATGACATATCGTGTCCCATGATGCAAGTCATAAAACATCATTTGTTATTACCTTTTATAGACTTTTTCTATATACATATATTCTATACTATATATGTACTATACTATATATACTATATATACACTATATTTTCTATATATATACTACACATATTGACTTAGTGAAGTGACATGTGTTCTTTGATTATATTGTAATAGTTAGTTGATATGAAGTTATTTTTTATTTATTTTCCATACTAATTTGTTCAATCAAGAAATCCAGGACCGTAGTAGTCACTTTCCGACTTTAATTATATTATCATCGAAAGGACTCTATGGTATAAATCTATAACCGTCGTAACTGTATTTATATACATAAACTTTTCTATAGATCGTTGGCCATCTGTAATTTTTATCCTTTTTCCCATCCCTAAAAAAAAGGACCGTACTTCCTATTCATACTGTCGTCTCTCCTTTCTGGGTCCTACTCTGTCTTACTTCTCGGTGCTCGGTGAAATTCTTCATCCTCTGACTTTTCTCCCTCTTCTCGGTCCTCCCTTCCCCCTTCATCGAACTGAGGATTTGTAAAGTCTAAAAGGACACCAGGGAGTACGTATAACTTTATCTTTGACCATTTACTTTCCATTTTAACTGGTATCTTGTGTCATCTTAAACTAATCTTACACATCGAGTAATATTACGACTTCTTCCGCCTCGTGGTTTCTTAATTACGGAAACTAGACACCACGACCTCTTCTGAGGACTCTCAGGGAACCTGTCGTTCCTCTAGTTTGGTCAGTTAGAATTCCCTTTAATTGGGACTTATGAACAACCTTCCTGACTACGACTTCGTAGTCTCCTACTCTACTGACCTACCGTAGTGACTACGTTACCTGTGCTTGAACCCGTTTGAAACCCTCTACCACTCACTGTCTCTCCGGACCATACGACGTCAGGTACCCCAGCGTTTCTCAGTCTGTGTTAAACCGTTGACTTGTTGTTTCTGTATTTCGTCCTCCTATTTAGTGTTAGTAAATATTCGTTGTTGGTGAATGAAAAAGAACTCCTTTGTGAAAAACTGGTCTCGTTCTGTAGAGGGATCCTCTTTTATCATTATGTCTTTCTGGTTAAGACTCACTTGAAGATTTCTTGTACTTTGCACTTTAATGAAGAACTTTTTCTTGTGATTCAATACTCATTTTGTAGTCGTTACTAAGATTTGAGTATGACGTATAGTCTTAGTAGACTCTTCAAAATTTATGATGAATACTTAGGTTTCTGAGTCGGGGAAGGTTTCTAAGATTAAATTGATCCGAGTTTACCCTGGGTCCGGAGATGTAAAAATTTCGAGGGACTCGTTAAGATTACGTGTCGGTCTCAACGTTTGTGGTCCTCTTTGATACTACGTTCGAAATCCCAGTCGTCGTTAAGAAAAAAGAAGAGTAAAGAAAAATGGTGATTTGACAACTTTAGTGGTAAGTGTCATGGTAAGTATCCCCACGAGATCTTATTGGGAAGATTACTTACCGTCTGGGTCTATATTGGTTAAACTACTCCTGTTTAATAAGTTAAAATTTACCATGTGAACACAACTCTAAGAGTAAAAAAAAAAATTCACACAACTGGTGTTTCCTATCAGACCAAACTTTTTGAAAATCGAAAAGTTTGGTCACTGATAAACCAACACCCGCCCTCCATCCTGTCTTTACTATCCTATCACTTTTTTATGTCAAAATATATTTCTTCGTACTCTTTTGTTACCCCTTACCTATACAAGTGATAGAACTGTCACTACTACTAAAATACCCATATGTCTACGCAGTCTTGAATAGTTCAACAAGTGAAATTTGTGCACGGAAAATAACTTACAGTTAATGTTGAGTTATTTCAAATTGTATATTTTTGAGTGTGACATCAGGAATACTGAATGTATTTTCCAAAAGTTTTTCGTAATTTAATAAAATAAAGAAGTTTAGTCACACATTTACAGAAATTTTTAAACCTTTAAGTTTTAGTTTTCACTATTCTTTCTAGGGTACGGGTTTCGTAGAGAGAATGATTGGATACTATTATGGACTTTGAGGAAATTCACCAACTTCGGTTTAGGTACTTACAATAAACCTTTGACACTACAGGAAAATTGTCAGTAGTATGTTCACGGTGTTTAAGTATGGAGAGAGGGTGTCTTTCTTTCTGAGAGTGTTTTTGTCATTTAGACCCTATCTTCCTTTCACTCTTTTAATCCTCGTATCTCCGATGGGTCAAATGAGATCCTTCGAGACCTGTAGGTTCACCAACCGTATCTCTTCCACGACAGAACCGTTTCCATATACTTGTCTTCAATATTGGTAGTGTCTTGGTGTTTACGGTCTTCATCGTAGTAGACGTTTGATTAGGAACGACCAAAATGACCGTGACGATTTTGAAAACAAGAAAATCCTCATGAAAACACTTATCAGGAATTTATTAGTTATAGGAACACTAACAAGTCCTTCCGAGAAATGAATAACTACAAGAAGTTTACGTAAGTCAAGTCAAGTCAAGTAAAGTCAGCGAGTCAGTACAGTCTGAGAAACACTGGGGTACTTAACGTCGTGCGGTCCGGAAGGACATTAGTGGTTGAGGGCCTCAAGTGTGTCTGAGTGTAGGTAACTCAGTCTCTACGGTGGGTCGGTAGAGTAGGAGCCAGCAGGGGAGGAGGAGGACGGCGGTTAGGGAGGGTCGTAGTCTCAGAAAAGGTTACTCAGTTGAGAATCGTACTCCACCGGTTTCATGATCTCAAAGTCGAAATCGTTGTAAGGAAGGTTTCTTTAGGGTCCCATCTAGAGGAAGTCTTATCTACCCAACCTAGAGGAACATCAAGTTCCCTGAGAGTTCTCAGAAGAGGTTGTGGCGTCAAGTTTTCGTAGTTAAGAAGCCGCGAGTCGAAAGAAGTGTCAGGTTGAGAGCGTAGGTATGTACTGGTGTCCTTTTTGGTACCTGATCTACCTGGAATCAGCCGTTTCATACAGAGACAAAAACTTATACGATAGATCCAACCAGTATTGAAAAGAAGGTTCCTCATTCGTAGAAAATTAAAGTACCGACGTCAGTGGTAGACGTCTCTAAAACCTCGGGTTTTTTTATTTCAGACTGTGACAAAGGTGACAAAAGGAGAGGTAAAGGGTAATTCACTACCCTGGCCTACGGTACTAGAAGCAAACGACTTACAACTCGAAATTCGGTTGAAAAAGTGAGAGGTGAAAGTGAAAGTAGTTCTCCGAAAAATCAAGGAGAAGTGAAAGACTGTATTCCCACCACAGTAGACGTATAGACTTCAATAACTATAAAGAGGACCGTTAGAACTAAGGTCGAACACAAAGAAGGTCAGGTCGCAAAGAGGACTACATGAGACGTATCTTCAATTTATTCGTCCCACTGTTATATATCGGAACTGCATGAGGAAAAGGATAAACCTTGGTCAGACAAGGTACAGGTCAAGATTGACAACGAAGGACTGGACGTACGTCTAAAGAGTTTGTGTAATGAGAGGAATTTATATCTTTCGTCTTCTATTTAACAGTGAAACCATTCCTAACTGATCCAAGATAATTTAAAGTATACGTAGACGTTTGTNTGAGACGTATCTTCAATTTATTCGTCCCACTGTTATATATCGGAACTGCATGAGGAAAAGGATAAACCTTGGTCAGACAAGGTACAGGTCAAGATTGACAACGAAGGACTGGACGTACGTCTAAAGAGTTTGTGTAATGAGAGGAATTTATATCTTTCGTCTTCTATTTAACAGTGAAACCATTCCTAACTGATCCAAGATAATTTAAAGTATACGTAGACGTTTGTCACTCTCAAAATGAAGAAGAAAAGGTTAAACCTAAGGAAAATAAAGAAAAAGACGAGACTAACGACACTGATTTTGAAGGTTTTGATACAACTTATCATCGCCACTCTCACCCGTGGGAACAGAATAAGGACTGAAATCCCCTTTACGAAAGTTAAAAAGTGGTAACTCCTATTACAAACGACACCCAAACAGTATATATCGAAAATAATACAACTCCATACAAGGAAGATAAGGACGAAAGACCTCTCAAAAATAGTATTTACCTACAACTTAAAACAGTTTCCGAAAGAGACGTAGATAACTCTATTATTATGCCGAAAATAAAAAGTTAAACGATTAAACCACATAATGTAACTGACTAAACACCTATAACTTCTTAGGAACGTAGGGACCCTATTTCGGGTGAACCAGTACCACATACTAGAAAAATCACATAACAACCTAAGACTAACGATCTTAAAACATTTCCTAAAAACATAGATACAAGTAGTCACTATAACCGGACATCAAGAAGTAAAAACACCGTATAAAAAGTCCAAAATCATAATCCCACTACCACCGGAGTATCTTACTCAAACCTTCAAATGGAAGAAGACGTTAAAAGATCTTCTCAAACTCATCCTATCCACAATCGAGAAGAGATTTAAAAACCATCTTAAGTCGACACTTCGGTAGACCTGGACCCGAAAACAAACGACCTTCTAAAGACTAATGGCAAAGTTNAACGACCTTCTAAAGACTAATGTCAAAGTTAAAGACACGAACACTAACCAGACAATTCTAAAAGATAAAGAAGAACCAAGTCAAAACCTTTCAACATGAAAAGATTCTTAAACAAGTAAAGAAGGTTCAACAGGTAAAATAACCGTATATTAACGACTATCATCAGAGAATACTAGGAAACATAAAGACGTAACAGACAACACTAGAGAGGTAAAAGTAAAGGTTAAAACAACTAAACTAAAAAGAGGGAAACAAAGAACTACTCAGACCGATTACCAAACAGTTAAAATAAATAGGAAAGTTTCTTGGTCGAAAACCAAAACAATTAAAAACGATACCAGAGAAAACAAAGAAAACGTAAATAAAGACGGAATTAAAAATTCTAAAGAAAGGAAGAGGATTGGCACCCCAAGAAGTAAAGAAGGATAAGATCGACGAAATCCATATCTCAATCCAATAAATAAACTGAAAAAAGAACAAAGAACTCCATACGGACACAACGATGCTTGGAAGGGAAATCGTGACGAAAATGTCACAGGGTGTCCAAACCTCAACCACACAAAAGTAAAAGTAAGTGAAGATACGTATAAAAATAAAGAAAAAACTAAAAAAGACACTAAACAACCAATAAGTCGTCGTACAACAAGTCGGAGGTATACAACCTTAAAGATTATCTTAAAGAGGACATTAACTTTAGATTAGAATGACGTAACACGAGTCTTTTCTACGAACCTTTCTAAAGTCAAAAAAAAATTAAATGGTTCCGATCTAAATACCGGGTCCTACACTAGATAGGACCTCTTCCAAGACACACGAGAACTCTTTTTCCACTTTAATTAACAAAACCCCACTTTACAGGATATCTATAGTTAATCCAGATTGACCAGATAACATAGTAGATGTATTTTTTGGGATTTCTGAGGTGGTCTTTTAATGATCTCGATTAGTTACTTATATTATTTCAAAGTCCTATATTTTAGTTGTGTGTCTTTAGGGAACGTAAGAATATGTGATTATTACTCTTTTATCTTTCTCTTTAATTCCTTTGTTAAGGTAAGTGGTAACGTTACTTTTCTTATTTTATGAATCCTTATATAGATGGATTTTTTTGATTTCTGGATATATATCTTTTGATATTTTGTGATCACTTTCTTTAGTTTCTCCTGTGATTATCTACCTCTTTATATGGTACAAGTACCTAGTATTCTTAGTTATATCACTTTTACTCCTATGATGGGTTTCGTTAGATATCTAAGTTAGGTTAGGGATAGTTCGGTGGTTTCCATAAAAAGTGTCTCGACCTTGTTTATTAAAGTGTTAAACATACCTTTATGTTTTTTTTGAGCTTATCGGTTTCGTTAGAACTCTTTCTTCTTACCTTGACCTTTTTTGGACGGACTGAAGTCCGAGATGATGTTTCGGTGTCAGTAGTTCTGTATGTCATACCATGACCGTGTTTCTGTCTTTATATCTAGTTACCTTGTTTTATCCTTCGGATCTCTGTTTAGGTGTGTGGATACCTGTGGAATAGAAACTGTTTCCTCCGTTCTTATATGTTATCTCTTTTCTGTTAGAGAAATTGTTCACCAGGACTCTTTTGACCAGTTGGTGAACATTTTCTTACTTTGAGCTTGTGAAAGATTGTGGTATGTGTTTTTGTTTAAGTTTGACATAATTTCTAGATTTGTATTCTGGTCTTTGATATTTTGAGGATCTCCTCTCGTATCCGTTTTGTGAGAAACTGTATTTAGTGTCGTCCTAGGAGATACTGGTTGGAGGGTCTTATGACCTTTATTTTCGTTTTTATTTGTTTACCCTGGATTAATTTGAATTTTCGAAGACATGTTGTTTCCTTTGAGATTCGTTCTACTTTTCTGTCGGAAGTCTTACCCTCTTTTATTATCGTTTCCTTCGTTGACTGTTTGTTGATTAGAGTTTTTATATGTTCGTTGAGAATGTCGAGTTAAGGTCTTTTTATTTTTTGGCTTAGTTTTTTACCCGGTTTCTTGATTTGTCTGTAAAGAGGTTTCTTCTGTATGTCTACCGATTGTTTGTGTACTTTTCTACGAGTTGTAGTGAGTAATAGTCTCTTTACGTTTAGTTCTGGTGTTACTCCATGGTAAAGTGTCGTCAGTCTTACCGACGCTAGGTTTTCAGACGTTCGTTATTTACGACCTCTTCCACACCTCCTTTCCCTTGGGAGAATGTGACAACCACCCTTACGTTTGATCATGTCGGTGATACCTCTTGTCACACCTCTAAGGAATTTTTTGACCTTTATCTTGACGGAATACTGGGTCGTTAGGGTGACGACCCGTATGTGTGGTTCCTTTGGTCTTAACTTTCTCTGAGCACATGGGGTCACAAGTAGCGTCGTGACAAATATTATCGGTCCTGTAACTTCGTTGGATCTACAGGTAGTCGTATACTTACCTACTCTTTCGACACCATGTATATGTGTTACCTCATAATGAGTCGGTAATTTTTTCTTATGTAAACTTAGTCAAGATTACTCCACCTACTTTGACTTCGGATAAGATGTCTCACTTCATTCGGTCTTTCTTTTTGTGGTCATGTCATATGATTACGTATATATACCTTAAATCTTTCTACCATTACTATTGGGACATACGTTCTGTCGTTTTCTCTGTGTCTACATATATTGTCAGACAAACTGAGACCTTCTCCCTCTTCCACCCTACTAAACCCTCTGACCGTAACTTTGTACATAGTATAGTATATACTTTACTTGGTGGTCAGGTCCAAGTTACGTCCTATGTCCTACGAACCCGGACCACGTGACCCTACTGGGTCTCCCTACCATGTCCCTCCCTCCACCCTTTCCCCAAGTCCTACCCCTTGTGCACATGTGGACACTGTCTAAGTACAACTACATACCGTTTTGGTTATGTTATAACATTTCGTTAATTGGAGGTTTATTTTATTTATTTCAATATAATTTTTTAAGTATACGTATATCAATTTCTCCGTCTACGACCCTAGTCAGTCAGTCCAGTCAGTGTGTCAGCACAGACTAAGAAACACTGGGGTACTTAGTGTCGTACGGTGCAGAGGAACGGATAATGGTTGTGGGCCTCAAGTGAGTTTGAGTACAGGTAGCTCAACCACTACAGTATGTCGGTAGAGTAGGAGACAACAGGGGAAGAGGAGGACGGGGGTTAGAGAGGGTCGTAGTCTCAGAAAAGGTCACTCAGTTGAGAAACGTAGTCCTCCGGTTTCATAACCTCAAAGTCGAAATCGTAGTCAGGAAGGTTACTTGTGGGTCCTGACTAGAGGAATCCCACATACCCAACCCAGAGGAACGTCAGGTTCCCTGAGAGTTCTCAGAAGAGGTTGTGGTGTCAAGTTTCGTAGTTAAGAAGTTGTGAGTCGAAAGGAGTATCAGGTTTATAGTGTAGGTGTCTACTGGTGACCTTTTTGGTATCGGAACTGCTCTACCTGGAAACAACCGTTACAGAGACGAAAAATTGTACGACAGATACAACCAGTATTGAAAGGAAGATTCCTTATCCGTAGAAAATTAAAGTACCGACGTTAGTATTAGACGTCACTGAAACCTCGGGGGGTTTTATTTCAGACTGTGACAAAGGTGACAAAGGGGTAGATAAAGGGTACTTCACTACCCTGGTCTACGTACTAGAAGTAAAAGACTTACAACTCGAAATTCGGTTGAAAAAGTGAGAGGAGAAAGTGGAAGTAGTTCTCCGAAAAATCAAGGAGAAGTGAAAGACGGTACTCCCACCACAGTAGACGTATAGACTCCAATAACAATAAAGAGGGTCGTTAGAACTAAGGTCGAACACGAAGAAGGTCGGGTCGCAAAGAGTACTACATGAAACGTATATTCAATTTATTCGTCCCACTATCATATGTCGGAACTGTATGAGGAAAAGGATAAACCTTGGTCAACCAACAAGGTACAGGTCAAGATTGACAACGAAGGACTGGGTGTATATCCAAAGAGTTCTCCTTCCAGTCTACCAGACCATAAGGGTAGAGAAAGTCTTAAAAGGTGTCAAATAACACTAGGTGTGTCAGTTTCCGAAACCGTATCAGTTATTTCGTCTTTATCTACAAAAAGACCTTGAGAGAACGAAAAAGGTACTAGAGAGAACGTTAAACTAGAGACCAAGGAGACGCAAAAGATTTTGGTCGAACTTGTAGAGTTTCAAGTGTCAAAGGTTTAACGGCTTCGGACCGAACCCCTTAAAACTCGTAATGAAGTGATCGTACACTCTACTCACGTTTACACGTCATCAAACTCGTAAGAAACCGTAACGGAAAGAAACCCTAACCTTACTTTTGACTGGAAAAGGTCAGGACACCGGTAACGACTCAAAAGGTGTAAACGATCGTATAACTCACGTCGTGAAAGTGTCGTAGTAGAAAGTCCTAAACTTTATCGAGTTGACCTTAAGGTAACGGAGGTGATCGAAACAAGTATCACTACGAAAGATTCCGGGTGAACTGAAGTGTAAGGTCCTGCAGACCTAGAAACGCTCACTAGTGTGGTAGAACTAATAGAACCAGCACTTCTAGAAAAAACATGTCAAGAAGACACATAAGAACGTTGGAGAAGAATTATAGAAGACAAAGACAATCCAGGTATGATAAAGATAGGAAATAGCTCGGGTAGAAACGTACTTTACAAGGGAACCATAGAGATTAAAAGAACTTCTCTTGAGATCAGAAAGGGTAAGACAACGAACGGAGATAAAGAAACGTAACTAGCGACTTCTTCCGAAAGAATAGAGAAGAATGATAAGAGACCTTGAGACGTAAGTCTACGAATATAGAAAGGAAAAAGAGAAACGAAAAACGAAGTGAAAAAAAGTGTTGATAAACATTCCGGAGGAGTCTGTCGGTGAAACGAAAAAAACGTAAAGAAAAGGTAACCCTACCAGAACTAGGGACAGAGGACATGTAACAGTGTTTGGAGGTAGGTATCAAGTAGTCCGTGAGAAAGATAGTCTAGATCAGGCAATTTACATAAAGAGTGAAAGTGACATATTAGTATTCCCTAAACTAAAGCCAGTATGTACTTACCAGATCACCAAAAGGGATGAAGTTAAATTCGGACTTAAACCGTTATTCCTCAAGTACTAGACTCGGTGTCAGTCGAGGACCAGAACAAAAACGACTGACATATCTCGAAGAGGTAGAAACCGACGTTTCTTATATTAGTTAGACTAAAGTCACAACTGGTAAACCACTACAGGTACACTTCTCAGAAGAGAACACAACAATCACACAAGAGAACCATTTTGAGATAATCGGAAACGGGACGAAGTAAGGTATGAGGATCCGGTTTAAACGGACAATGAGGTCCACAAAGAACTGAAGGATGAAAACGTAAGGTCAGGGGATATTACTTTTCCTGTTGAAAAAACCCACAATCAAGACTTTCCAGAACATCCAGAAGTATCTTGGTAAGTTGAACTCGAAGAAGTCGCAATGAACAACCCCGTATCTGAACCTAATGAGACTATAACTTACCAAACGGAACCTTTCCTTGTCTCTAGTAAGACAACAAAAACTCTGACGTAGGTTCATGACGTAAAGCCTGAGAAAACAACTGGTACTACCGATGAGGTAAAGAAGATTCCCTAAGGACGGGCGTCATCATCCATATTACCAGTAGACTCAATTCAAGTGGGTAAGGTCAGGTAAAATCAATCGACTAAGGATCTCACAGCTGCAAGTGAGAACGGTAGAGGACAAACTGGTGAAGGTCAAACGGAACTAAGTACCTGGATTGTAAGGTCCAAGGATACGTTATAACGAGAAATGTCGTAACCTGGAACGAAGATAATGGTCAGTGTAGGTGTTGACCCATAACAAAAACGAAACCGAGGTAGGGAAGTAAGAAAGACCTCAATAAAGAGGTGACTAGAGGTCATCGTATAACCCGTGGATGGCTGGGTGTAGGTTCCTCACTGTCGACACTCCCACGTCCTCCCACCTCACCTCGATGAGACACAAGTACCAGTCCTCTCCACCGACACTCCTCTATGGTGAGCAGGTTCCATTCCTATGACCCTATACGTCAGAGTTTTAGAGGTGTATTTAAAGTCTCATTCTTGGCGTGTATTGTCTCTAAAAGATTGTCATTTTGACGTGACCACTGAGATACCACTTTGTCACACTTGTCATCCGTTCAAATTTTACTTCTTTTATGAGACTTCGACCATCAAAAGTTAATTATGACACTTTATTTCACAAATTCAATAGTGTCAAGAAACTAAAATTTTTTTTTTTTACGTATAAAAATTTTTGTAGAAGGTTCTGATGGTTTAAGGTCCAGTATAAATAATCTTTACTGTCCCCGATTTAAATATAGTAAAAGGTAACTACACGTTTTTAGTGCAAAACACAATTTAGTAGATATAATGTCTCATCAAATATCAGTAGGTCTCTATAAATCATCCTATAGTTCCTCATTAATATTAGTACGTATTCTCATTTTCCTTTGTGAACTTGACCCTTCTTTTCTGGACAGTGAGATCAACAAAGGATTACTAAAAGGGTCTCATTTCCGAAATTACCTCTAAAAATGATAATAAGAATTAATCTACTCAGTGGCGATCCCTCGACCAGAGAACACTTAGTCTAAGTAAATAACTCTTGGTACTCTCATAAGTGTTCCTTTTTATTTTTGTCATCACCCTTCCTTATAAGACGTTTCTTGAGAACAAAGGTTTTACGATACGAATAAGTCAACTTACGTAAATAAATATCATAAATAAAACACAAAAAATTCAATTCAGAAAGGTACCGGTCGGTCCCCTTGTTTGGTGACTAAACGGAAAAGTCCCTCATGGAGAATATTGGGCTATAAGAGAGTAGAAAGAGAGAATGGAGTAATTTTATATGGACAGAAAATAAACACATAGTCTATGTGGAGACATAGACACAAGATAATCTATTAGACTGGTAGACAAAAAAGGTAAAGTCGATTTCAGTATCGACTGTTACATACTCCGGATGACCTCTTATAAAAAACGTAAAGGACTGTTCCTAGTATTTAAGGAGTCGGTTTTCGTCGTTTCTTTAAAATGTGGATTACTTTCCGGGATCTTCAGAGAGTTCTAAAGAAACTTGTTCTATTGAAAAGTAACAGGAGTTATCCTGGTGTATCCATGGGATTCCGTAGGGATCATGAGAACGTCTATTATACACGATCATTCGTAAGTAAATGGTTTACTTTGTAACAAATTGATTTACTTTCTCTCTCTTTTTTTCTCGGTTTCTTAACTAGGGTGACTTCTACGTATACTCTGTCCTTCTGTTTCAGACTCAGTACTAGTCTCTTTGTCTTTCCTTCGGTTCGATCTTGACTGAACGTCTTAGATCACCCCTTTCCTCAGTTCTCTATTGACCCTATAAAATATCACAGTTTAGGATGTTGAGATCTCTATTTCCTTTGTTCCTGATCTTTATCGTAACTAACCAATAATCCTCGAGTAATATTATAGGTTTTCTCGTAAACCAATATATAAAAGAACGAAGGAATAAAAAATTGAATAAATACATTACACTATCCTCGTATTTTGGTCTAACATTTTTGAATTCCTTAAGCTCTTTTATCCTTTTTACCATTACCACTTCGGTCTGATGAGTATTCTAAAAACCGAATTTCTTTCTTTTTACCCAATTACACGTCACAACTATCAGAGTTCTCTTTCCTATAAAGACGTCTACCCTCTTTTGACTTTTACAAATATGGGTTCAAACCCTAGCGTACATGTGAGCACCACCTAAGTACGGTTACATACCGTTTTGGTTATGTCATAACATTTCATTTTATTTCATTTTTATTTTAAAAAATTTTTTTTCTTTGGTCAACTCACCCTTTCTACCTTCGTCTCTTTTATTCCTTGAACTTCGGTTTGATTCCTTCCATCTTCCATCTTTATCTTATATTACAAATCTTTATTCCCGCACTTGATATATTAAATTTCTTTATTTATACCCCCTTTAGTACTTTAATTTTACATTCCTATACCCTTTTCCTTCTTTGTTTGGAGATTTAGTATTTCGTTTTTAACTCTAGTAAGAGTGTTAAACCTTATTACCATCCTCCGACTCGTTTTAAATTTTAGAAATCTTCCTGTATAGTTATTTATTTCTTTTATATAAAGGAAACTTTTTAATATTTCAGGTTATTTTTACTTTTGTTTTTAGAATTTTGGATTTCTTTACTTTACACTTTCATTCCTTTGTTCACACTTCCACTTTTACATTACTTAGATCGATAGTTTAAATATGTAGAACTTTAAAATAAATAAGAAGAGTTATGAAAATTGAAATTTCGTATTTAAGTCACCAGTCTTCGGTACCCAAAGTCTTTATTCTAACTATTTCTATTTATATCAGATTGATTGTGCCTCCCTTCCCTTGTTGTCTCCTACTCTACCGACCTACCGTAGTGGTTGAGCTACCTGTACTCAAACCCACTTGAGGCCCTCAACCACTACCTGTCCCTCCGGACCACACGACACTAAGTACCCCAGCGTTTCTCAACTTGTGCCGACTCGCTGACTTGACTTGACTTGACTTGACTTGGTGATAAAAAGAGGTAAAAGAAATATATTATTGTAAACCTGTACTAGTCAACACAGTCGAAGTACTGGGGGTGCCTGACATCGGGTGGTCCGAGGAGACAGGTACCTTGAAATTCAGATTGGTGAAGTCGACATTGAGATACCCACATATACACACATACATATACACCAGAATGTAGTATGAAAATCGTCTTCTGACTTTCCCTTTATCTTTAAAATTCGGTTTGTGTAATTAGTTTGTAACTCTTCAACCGACCGTTCTTCTTTCCCTCAATGTCATTAATAAGCCCTAACCCTGTAAATCCTTTTCAATACATAACCATTATTGACGACTTTCCCCCTTCCTTTTCTTTCTACATTCAAAAATCAAAACTCGAGATGAGTCCCGTTCCACTTTTTATGATTCCTCATTCATTAAGGAACTTTCCTTATTCCTTTAATATAGTAGGGACGACGAGTTTGTGTTATTTTCGGTCCTGTGTTACGTAACACTTCAAAAACCTGTCATCGTTCTATCCTCGTAAGTAAGACAGAACCGTGTACCTGATAAATCATGTCCCGACCGTACGGACAACGGGTTAAAACGAATGGTTTTTGCAGTCCTCCTTAAATCCTTGGGTACTTCTAGACATTTGATTACTCGTCCCGTGTCTTTGCAAACAAAGATTCCATGTCGACCCCTTTTGTTTAAATAGGTGGTTTGTGTGAGTCTTAACTTCGGACCAACTTTATATAATCAAAGTGGATTTTACAATACTAATACTTACAAGAATACCCGAAGTAGTCTTTGTTAGACCAGAAAGAGGTGAGAGGAACTAAACTTAGGGTAGAAAACCAACTGTCAAGGGCAAAAGGAAGGAATAAAGACCAGAAAGGAGATCTCGAAGTCAACGTAATGTCCTGTTTAAAAGAGTCGATAGTAGAGTATATATTGTACTAATCCAAACACGAGTGGAAAACGGTAGAATATAAGGGGTGAAGAAAGAGGGACCAGGTTTAAAGGGTCAGAAGTCTTTGGAAACCCATGTTTGTACGTACTAAACAATTATAAATTTAAAGTTAAGTATAGACGTTTCTGTCCTGAAGTACAACTAATTCTCAAAGAGGTTCAGGGAATTTGTAGAGGGTCTGAGAGATCTTTCACAGGGTACAGAGACTTCGAGAGTGTCACGGTATCCCTACACGTGTCAACGTTTCTTACTAGGAAAGGGGATAACATATGTTATAGGGAGGAGGTCCTCTTCGTCTATTGTATAAAGTACCCTAGGAAGTCACTTTTCCTTAGGAGGGTTTAGTCAGAGATCGGAGAGATGAAACTACTGAGTCTGAATTAGAAACTTGACCTGGTTTCCTGTACGCGGTGTGGGAGGAGAGTAACGGGGTCATAGTACACGAAAGGGATCAGTGGAACCCGTCTTTCGAAAGAGGAGGTTCGTTCGTTTTGAGAGTCTGTGAAAGGACTTCCTTTATGTTGTCAATCCAGAGATACACTCAGAACAGATCAAATCCATGTCGACCTGAACAGGAGGATCTTCCGTCCCTGTGGATCCGAGAGTAAGGGAGTTCGATATTTCGACCTAAGGTGAAAACTATGTCAGAGAAGATAGGGTGTATCGGTTTGGTACGTTCTGAGTGAACAGGAAGTCAGAGATCTACAGACTCTTATTGGACTACCACAAGTCTCGGTCGAGTATGACTGACCGTTTTCGGTCAATACTTACAGTCCTCAGACCACTCGGTCAATTAGAACTTAACCGTGGAACTTAAGTCAGTAACACTTTCATAAATGTGGTGTCTTTCACCCGTTTAATCGTTTAGTCCCGAAAAGGGGGATCTCTCAGTTGACAATTTATAAATGGTCGTGTAGTGACCTATTTAGGTGATAAAAGTACGTCTTGTCATGTTAAGTAATTATGAGTTGGGAAGTCTCATTAGACAGTCGACAAGAAGAACAGAAAAAAAAGGTAGAGTGTAGGTGAGTAGGTTTAGTTTAGTGACTTATAAAATTCAAAATGTAATCAAGGACAACGGTTCCCCGAGTTTGCATTGATACTTCAGAAAGTCATACAACGACATATAGAAATTTTTACCCAATGTTCTCTCTTGGGTACATTACATGAATCGTGTTATGAAACCCGGTATCGTTGGTAAGTCATTTATGACCGACAAACAGTCATAATAAACATAATCGTGATTAAACGATACGTAATTCAAGTAGAAGAGAACGTAAAATTTTTTGAAGGTATAATAAGAAACTATGTGACTTCAGAAATATAGATGTTCAAATAAGAGATCGACTTCACAGGATAAGAGGAAAGGGAATTGTTTATAAAAGTCTATGTCTCGTTAGGAATCGAAAGAGTTGTCATATAAGACTTATTGTGGTCTAGTGTTAATAAACAGGTCAAAGACTTAAGGAAATCATGAAAAAAAAATGGTTCGGTAATCATTAACATTTATCTCATGGTTATAACGAGACCCCAAAATAAAAAACATGTATATAACAAAAAGTACTATTTCATACTCAAAGAATTCTTTGAATTATAGTTGAAAACTCCTACTAAAATATATGTATACATGTACTGACACCGGAAGTAGACAAGAATTGGGGAAAGTTATTTTATAGCAAGTACTCACACCTACACATGTCATTCGGACGAGTTAGTTTGTGTCAGGTACTCAGCATTCGTAAGATACTATGTAAGACGAAAAGTGAACCCCCTTTTGTCTTGACATTCCGTCTTTGACAATAGAGGAAGGTTCGAGACTGGGAAACCATGTAGGAATGGAAGGAAATAGCGATTCCGGTTTAATTTTTATTAATTTTATACTTCGTCAAAAGTAAATAAAAATAATGAAGTATTAAGGTCGGTAAATATTGAGTAAATTTTCAACGGGTATTTATAGTTCTAATACACCGTTATTTTCATTAATTTTTTGTCTTCAATTTTGTTACGTTTACCGTTTATGAAGGGTTTGAATTATACTCGTGACAGTCGTCTTTCCTTCGGGTTTGAGTCTTCCTTACTCTACGTTGAGTGTAACCTTAAAGTTACAGTATTTGTACGTCAGTCTCGGGTAAGGGTTGTTTCTGTCACTCCCTTAAACGAAAGGTACCGATTGTTGGAGGTACACTGGTTTATCCGGGACTAGGTAGTTTCCTCCTTTCGATTCGTGTGAGTAATCGAGGTACAGATAAGACTGACGTCAAAAAGGGGACCCTAGAAAAGCCCTAACTTATAATTTAGGTAGTTATACAAGAGACAAGTTTGGGTCTACTCTTCTCCAAATACCTTTAACGTCCCAGGTTCTACTTCCACTACTGTGTTGGATAGGTTAAGATTTGAATTTTCTGTGTTAAATCGAACAATTTCATCTCTTCTCTTTTTCAATAAAAAAAGGGTTTAACATATAGTATATATGACATAAATATACATTCTCACCGTCCCTATATTCGTATAAGAGTACACACTCGTACGTAAATAAAGTAACTACCTGATAAACTACACGGTAATTATGTCAGAAACTTGATATTCGTTGATCCGTACAAACTGTTTGTGTTACTGAAGTAGCGGAAGTTTAATAAGAGAAACCTAGTCTCAATGAGAATCCCCAATTTTATAATAAAGGTTTTTCCTGGACTATTATAGGTATCTATACGGTTTTACTCCTACTCGTACCTCTTTCGGTGTCAGAGGATTATGTAATTAGTGTTTGTTATTAACCTTACCACCAAAAATGGTGGAGTTCCTTTAGTATTACATAAAAACGTCAGAACTGTAGGAGTACTAAGATTATTACGGATGTTGGGATCGATTATTGATACGTACATAAAGATCTTTATTATATAATAATAATATATATTATATAATAATATTTATTAATATATATTTATTATTATAATAATAATATATATATATTATATATATATATAACGATGAGGTACGTCCTAAAGTCAAGGACTGGTTCCTACTTCGGGTACGAGGGACGTGACTTCCGTCTCGGAATTGGTGGTCCCATCAGAGATCTTTACTATAAAAAATATTCTTCGAAAAGTATTAGTAATAATTGTTTCTCCTTGCAAAAAAGACTCATTGTTGGATCAATAATTAGTGGTCGTACACGACGACTAAAGTTACTACAGTTACCTCTCCATTTTAGTCATCAGTTAACGTCGTTGATTGAATTGTTTCCCGAAAGGACCGTCGAGTCTACCACTTCTTAAGTGGACGTTACTCGTCTGGACCCAAACTAGGGACCCGATCCTTCTAGAGGACCTCTTCCCTTACCGATGGGTGAGGTCATAAGGAGGGATCTCTTAAGGTACCTGTCTCCTGGGACTACTCAATATCAGGTACCTCAGTGTCCCGACTTGTGTGAAAGTCTAAGTTGTTTTTACTGATCAAAAATTTTCTAATCACCTTTTACTTTCTACGGGTAACTGAACGTAAATGTAGACGACTACATCGTCCTCCTGTAATTATTCGTGTTAAAAAATCAATTAATCTAGTTTAAGATAATGAATTTAAAGATTCAACTTCTGAGAAGGAAGATCCCTTCTTCAGTTTTCACAAGAAAGTCTGTTCGAGGTAATGTTTCGATCGTCAAGGGACGAAAGTCAGTGTTTTACAGCGTCTGATTCACTGTCCCGTTAACTTAAAAGTACCTAACCTAATCCCGACTAAGATTTCCTCCCTCTCAAATGATGGTTACAACGTTAGACACTATTACTTTACTTTATAAATTTAATTTAAAGTCCAAGTCGTGTCGAAGGGATGTTCTACCGGGACCTTCGACAGAGACTTAAAGAGTTATGTCATGTAGTGGGGGATGTATTTAACGTGTAAATACGTTTACTTCGACGTTTTTACGTTCTTCTACCTCACGTTTAAAGAAAAAATGGGTAGACTTCGTGACTAAGTTTGGTGGTATTCTTCTTTCACGTCATAAATAAAGTTGTAGTTGAAAACCTTTTCTAACGGAGATAATTTAAAAAAAATTTCCTTTCTTCTTTACTTCTTTTTCTTTCTTGTTAGTTCACTTGGAAAAAGAATTTTCATCGACAAAAGGTACATGGAGTAAGTTTACATCTTTGACTTCCGTCTTCGGACAAAAGTCTCTTTTTCCATTTTAACGTAAAATTGTAGGAATCTACGTTAGATATAGAAAAAGAAGAGAAGACGAGATAAATAAGCATCTGAGGTGTTGAAGTGAGTTTTATACAATGGTTTAGTGATTGAGATGTTTCTCTTAAAAGTTTCGGAATGTTGGCGTGACTCTTTCGTTAAGATTTTTAAGTTATGTTACTACTTTTCTATGTATTTTGAGATCATTGATGACTACCGTGACCTCCCGTTCTGTCTTAATCCCAAAATGAAGTGGATGACTATCGAACTTGAATGTCCCCACCTTTTTTTTGTTTCGAAAATAATGGTTTTACTTACTTTCCGTTTCGTTAAATTTAAATCCGTGTCTATTTTCAATATCTTCTTAGTCAAAAGTTTTCGGTCCCTGTCCACTCCTTGAAAACTTAGACAGATATGGTGGTGTGTTTCAAACCCAGGTGTCATGACGACGACAGTAAGGTCAGTGGTGACGAAAACTAATAGACAAAGGGTAAATTGGGTCTGTTAGTTCTCAAGTGAGTTACTCGTAAATAATCGACGGATAGAACAATAGTATAAGGTGCTAGATATTCTCTCTATCCCAAATTCTGTTTGTACGATTTGACGAAGTCAGCACAAGCTGAGACACACTGGGGTGTCTACCGTCGGGTAGTCCGAGGGGACAGGGACCCTAAAAGGTCCGTTTTTGTGACCTCACCCAACGGTAAAGGAAGAGGTTACGTACTGTCACTTTTCGCTTTTACTTCAGCGAGTCAGCTAAGGCTGGGAGGCGCTTGGGTACTTTACGTCGGATGGTCCGAGGAGACAGGTACCCTAAAAGGTCCGTCCTCATGACCTCACCCCACGGTTATATACATTCGGTTTGTCATACGTTATAAACGAAATACGTGTCCCGTGGAACTTTTAGAGGCGACAATAAGTAGAATCGGTAATCTCCTTATTACACTGACTAAATTGTGATAGATATGCTATTACGATATAGAAATGGTTCATCTTTAAAGAACCGAACCCCCCCTTTTTTTCAGCTATTAAGAAAGTTATAGTAAACAAGTAAACATATAAAAAACATTGAACAAGTTTATGTCTTCACTCGTACAAAAAAAAAAATTATGGTATTAAAGGTTATAAAGATGGTGACCAAATTAAAGGTTATGAAGATATTGACCATACCAAGTCAAAGTCATTGACCCGAAGGGACCACCGAGTCGACACTTCTTAGACGGACAGTTGGTCCTCCACACTCAAACTAGGGACCCATCCCTTCTCAGGAGACCAACCCTCTTCCTTTACCGTTGGGTGAGGTCATAAGAATGGACCTTTTAGGACACCTGTCTCCTCGTACCGTCCGATGTCAGGTACCACAGTGTTCCCAGTCTGTACTGAATCGCTGATTTGTTGTTGTTTTATAATTATGTTAATTATGACTTGAAACTGTAAGTTGGTAACAAGAAAAAAGGTTGATGGCAATAAAAAAATTTAGTGGTGATAACTAAGGTGAACTTAAGGTGATCGATGTAAGTTGATTAGTCTTAAGATAGTGGATTTTTATAAAATACAAGTTCGAATACTGAAAACGTATATATATACGTGAATATGTTAAAAAAATAAAAATAAAGTGAAATAAAACGAAATGTTATGATGTAACCAAAACGGTGTGTGTAACTGTACTTAGTCGGTGCCCACATGTACTCAAGGGTTAGGACTTGGAGGAGGGTGGAGGATGGGGTATAGTAGAGAGACCCAGTAGGGGCACGTGGTCGGGGTTCATAGGACATAGGACATAGCTTGTATCTGACCTTTAAAGCAAAGAATGGACTATCATATGTACAAAGTTACGGTAAGAAGGTTTAGTAAAAAAAAATGTTAAAAATTCTTCATCTGTAAAATTTTTCATTAAATGTTTATATATGTGTATAAACACTGTGTATTTATATGTATCCACAGAATTTGTTTATTCTGTAAGTGAATAGAAAGTGATATCGTATTTATGAAAAGATACTGTTATGTTATTACCATATTTGACAGGATTACTGACGTTTTATCAAATAACATTTTTAAAAGTCATTACTTAATCTTTTACGTAAACTGATTAAGTTGGTTAAATAAAGATTTATATGTTCAAGTAAGTTCTTGTTTATAAGTCAAAAATGATACCTAGTATGTGATAAGGTTCTTAAACTTTATGTCGTTTCTAGTTTCTGTTTTAAAAACGGGAGGACTTCGAATGTAGGACCAAAACAAAGATGAGGTTATTTTAAAGTATGAATTAACGTTTTTGAAAGTTCGACGTCTCTTTAAGTTGTTAATGAAGACACACATTTCATTCGTCTCTCTAACGTAACACCAAACCCTAATGGTTCTTCAGGGAACTCCCTGTCCTACAAAGACGGTGGTATATAAGATAAAGAAGTCATAGATACGGGTTCTATATGTAAGGGTCATAGATAAGAGAAATTCTTAGTTTCTTCCTCCACCTCCTCCTCCTTCTACGAGACATTTACGTGGAAGTTCTCTAGAACGGAGGGAAGGGAGGAGGGGGGTAAGGTTACGCTGATAAAAGGAACCGAGATGGTTACATTTTTTAGACCTAGTGACTGACTTGTCACCACTAAACTTCTTGATTAGGGATAAAGTTCTAAACGAGGAAGGGATATTAACCGACGTCCCGTGAAAACAAAGTTTACTTGAGAGTGTATGACCCAACATCAGTCGTGTTGGACGAGTGTTAGTTCATTAGTAATAAATATCATAGTCAGGTCGAGAGACATGAACATACACACACAAACACACACACACATTCAAGGAATCTACCGTCTACGACAGTATATCTGTATAAAATTCCAGACTTTGGTTATATACGATTCGAGGAGGGGAAGTCTATTCTTTTTCTCTGGGTTTCTCCAATTTTAAATAGTAATTTTCCTACTTGTACAGACTTTTGAGATTAAACTTTGCTATGTACGTAGGGTTACAAGTATCGTCGTGTTAAATGTTTTTGGTCCTGTGCCTTCGTTGGATTTACAGGTAGTTGTCTCCTTATCTATTTCTACACCATGTATATATGTTTCCCTATAATGAGTCGATATTTTTTTTTTCTTTATTACGGTAAACGTCCTTGTACCGACCTGGATCCCTGATTCACTTCATTCAGTCTGTCTCTTTCTATTTATATGCTATAGTGAATATCCACCTTATGTATATAGATTTTTGCTATGTTTACTTGAAAAATGTCTACGTGTCTATATCTTTTGTTTGAATATCCATGGTTTCTCCCTTCCCCTTCCTTCCTATTTCATCCTCAAACCCTCATTGTCTACGTGTGATGATATATATTTTATCTGTTTATAGTTCCTGGATATAGTGTCTTATAGTGTTCGATGTAAACTATCGATTATTATTTGATATTACCTTTTATTAGACCCTTTTCGTATATATATGTATATATACATATACATATACATATATACATATACATATACATATATACACATATATACATATGTATATATACATATATACACATATATACGAAACGACATGTGGACTTTGATTGGTTGTGACTTTTAGTTGATATGGAGTTTATATATATACTTATAATAAAAATTTTTCTACGTGTACAGACTGTTTGGACCTATAAAAAAAGACGACTTATCTGGTACAAGGACATTAGGCACCCGGGGTATCGACGGAGACTTTGAGGAACATTGTACAGATCGGAACGATACGGTGAGAAGACTCATAGTCTTGTCGCGTCCATTGTCACGGTCTGTGAGTCGACTTATGGTCACTCCCACTCGTGTCATTTGTATCGAGCCATTCTCTTCCGAAAGAAGAGAGGTCGAGTCGTTGGGGAGGTGTGTACGTTTGTGTCTGGAGTTCTTTGTCACGATGACAGTCGCTTGTGGTTCATCTGTCTCTACAGTCGTCTGTAGTCCTTTGGTGGGCTGTGTTTCCTCCGTGTGACACCGGCACCAAACAGGAACCCAAGAGGAGGACGTTCCAGGACCCTTGGTCCACACCGTGAAGTCTACTACGGAATCCTTGTCTCTTGGACGAGACAACCGACACTTACGACGCGGAAGGTCCTCACCACATCGCTCAGGGGTCGAACTGTCAATCCACTATGTTAGGGTTCGAAACCGGATTCTAATATGGACCCGTGAGAAGACTAATTTCCCCGGTGTGGATCTGAGACCTGTGGTCACTCTCACTCCTGTGAAACCCCGACTTGACACCCACTCGGGAGAGTCCTAAGTCTTACGAGACTCTCGACAGGAACCCCGTTTCTCTTCTGTATTCAAACTCACCATTCCACCCTCCCGTCAGTATAATTGGAAATAAAATTTTTCTTAACACCGAAGACGAGTAATAGGTTCCACTACTTTATCACGTAAATCCAATGTACTTTACCGAGAATAACTTCTTGTACATAAAAAAAAGTACACGAGAGTTTTTTCGTAAGGTGTTACGACGTCTCTTAATGTGTTTGTTCGTACGTATATGTATGTCTGACATTTACATATACGTACACATATATATTAATATAAATATTTATTACGAAGGACATTGAATTCAATCCTTGTATCTTATATATATTCATAAATGTAAGTCTTAAACTGATGTGATGAGACTTTAAATAAAATTTGATAAATTTCATCATTTTAACAGTCTATATATGGTATATTAATTATATTAAAGAAAGATTAAATTCGAAGACTCCGGTATTTCGTTAATATGATTAAGGAAAAGACGTTTTTAAGAAGGTTTAACATTTAGGTTTTTGGTGAGGATTTTCTCAAAATAAAATGTAAACTTGACGAGTTCTGTCCAGTAATGTTTCGTTTTGTTTTGTTTGGTCGTTATACATCTATTGTAAAAAAGAAAGTCTTTATAAAAATTTTATAAAATAGTAGATCTAAAATTGAGTATTAAAATTTATGTATGTAAATTTTAATCGTTTCGTATGAGATTATTAAACTTTCCAAAGATTCTTTTATATAGTAGAAGGAGAATTACAAGTGTTTACAGTCCTTAAAAAGAAAAGAAAGTAATAATGAGTTGAGTTTATTTATTGAAGACTTATTTAGGACAAACTTTATACTGACTAGTTCTTTCTGTTCCTTTCTGACTCCTTTCAAAATGTGTAGACCTTTCTGATTCATCTAAACTGTTGACTTACGTTATACTCTAAGGGCTAACCTAAGACACCGTTTTTTTTTTTTTCCTTTACTTACCCTTTTAACAACCCTAAGTTTATGGTAGATATTAAATCGATTATTCTAAAAGGTCATAATTAAAGGATCAAAACTAGTAACATGATACTTACACTTCGACCCACTTCCCGTAAGTCCTTAACCGATGCGATATATCAAAACGTTTAAAAGACATTCAGATTTTAATAAGGTCTCTGAAGGGACCACCGGATCACCAATTCTTAGACGGACGGTTACGTCCCTTGTACCCAGGGTAGGGACCAGGACTTTCTAGGGTAGACGACGTCTCGTTGATTCGGGGACGCGGTGTTGATGACTCGACCATGAAATCTCCGACCGTCGGTTTTGATGACTCGGGTACATGGCGTTGGTGACTTCCGACACGTGGGATCTCGGACCCGAGACTTTGTTTGTCATAGGGGATGAACGACGTTGATCTCTTTCGGGAGTATATCGTTGTTTCTGGATCTCGTCGGTTTTTATTTTTATTTGTTTATTTATTTATTTATTTTTAAATAAGGTTTAAACCTGAAGGAAGCACCAGGTCGTCAATTTTAAGAAACGAAGGTGACGTCCCCCGTACTCAAGTCAAGGAGCAGGTCCTTCTAAGACGTACGATGCTCAATACGGGGGGTCTTTTATTTTATTATTCATTTACTTTAGTAAGGTTTAATTTTTATATTTGGTTTAGGGACCCGTCTTTACAGGAAACAAAGGAATCCGTTAACCCGTCTAAAATCGACATTCACTTTATAGAGAGATGTCGTATGGATTCCCTTCTAGAACACTAGTACTCTTTTCATTAAGGAGTAGTGGACGTCTTGTGACTAAACTACCGTAGGAAACGTACTTATTTTTATAAAAATAGTATTATTTGTTTTGTAAATCTTCAAGTCGTCAATTACTGAAGATTTTTGACACGATTATTACTACTATTGACTTTAATGAAGCAACATCCGATATAAGAGACGTAATAATCCAACAATATTAATGGAACAAAAAAGGAGGTCAGTAAAAAAGGAAATTATCACATCTAAAATTTTCACGAAAAAGTCTGACATAAGGTGTCACAAGAAACCCTAGATCAGGATTGTGGTATTTAATGTCGTCTTAGTCCTTTACCTCCGATTTCCCTGGGATGACTTCTCTCAAACGATTTCTTTACTGATTACCTAAAGTCGTACCTTGTCAAAGGAAGATTCAAATAAGATTTCGTAATCGGGACTTCCGATACCATAACCCTTCAAATTCAAGTTAGATGAAAGTAACACTTAACTCACGTTTCCAGTATTAATTTCGGGGATAAGGCCAAGGGTTTAAAATCGAAGAGATTTAATAGAAACCAATTGATTGTGTGAATGAGAGTTTCCCTACTCTATATCATAGATTTTTTTATTCTAACGGAAATGGAATCTTTAATTCGTTGAAGTTATAAAATTCCAGTGTTATGTAGTGAGGAATGGGTTCAGTTGAGAGGAGGACCGGAAGGAGTACTGTCTTAAGATGTAAAGTCTGAGAGTGTACCGAATTTAAAGGTCTATCGTCGTCCGAGTTGCCTCTTCGTCAACATCATGAATCTTCCCATGGATACACATGTCAGTAACTGATCATCTGTTTGATTATTCTGAATCAAGTCATCTAGCTGATCAAAAATTAAGTTCTCTCTTTCTCCCGATAACGTTCTCTTCCGTTTGAACTTTCAGGTTTTCATATGCAAAGACAGGTGTCTGCTTCCCTCCTCATCCTCGGAGTCGTGGACCCCTTCTCTCTCTCTCCCGTCGTCCTTGTGAGTACGTTTGACTAGTGAGTGTCGACTGACCTCCTTTCGGAAGACTTTGAGGTGGTGTTTCTACTACCATGCAGAGGCTTCGTCAGTCCTACGGTCGTTCAACACGGTACATCTCCTCTTTTGTTTAAGTCTCGATACTTAATAGAACAAGGTCTAGAGTCGGTTACGTTTAGTATTCTACGATGGATTTTATAATTGTACTAAATGAACGTGGAAACTCGCTTTATTTTTACTTACGGTTCCTTGGAACAGTATTTCAGTCAGTTATGACTTATTACCGATAACAACTTCCCCCTTTTTTTCGGAGTTTTAACAAAACTTTGGTGTTTATATGGTAATTTCAAGTGTTATATCACGTACATAATGGTTCTATTAAAAGAAGGGTAATCTTATTATCTTAGTCTGTTTTGGTTTTACAATTCCCTTTTATGTTTATTTAATATGTCAACTTATTAATGTCTGAAATTCTGAAACCCATCGTCTCCCTTTGGTTATGAAGATCAGGAAGCTTTCGTCGAAAGAGGATGTGAAACCGTTGGGGAGGTCCTTTAAAGAACAGTCAGAAACACGGAGACAAATGTAAAGGTCGACCGAAAGGTCAAAGAACTTTGATGAACCTTCTTTGGTAATGTCGAAGAGTCTAACTTTAAAAATTAACCATATTTGTTTTAATAGTATACTAAAGTTGTGAAGGGGAAAGATGTCACGAAAAAAGGTTTTGATAAATTGATTAATAGGAAGATTCCTAGACCGGGTTTATATTAGTGTCGAAGAAACAACTTTGCTAAAGAGTGGAAATTTTTTTATTCAACCGTCTTCACCGAACCAAAAATCACATAGAATAAACATCACTTAAAAAAAGGGTATCTATTATCAAAGTCTCAGTTTGGGTCAGAATACTAGATACTCTACGTAAAAGTAAGACGCAACCCAGAACGTTTAATACATGACCGAGTTCCAATGTGGAAGTAATTTGTTTAGGAACGGTCTTCTGGGTCGATTCCAGGAGTCTTAAGGATGGTCCAACCCAGACTATGACTTCTATACTTTTCTCAGTAAAAAGTCCTATGACAATGTCTAAAAGAAGAATCGAACTCGGTTAAATATTTCCCTGGTCCATTCGTTATCCTCTTCTTTCCCATATATTCGTCCTTCCCTCTCCTTTTGAGAACCTTCTACAAGACGTCGAAAGATTCTATCTGTTTCTTAAATCCCCCTAAGATCTACTATCTTGTTTTGAGATTTATAGTGAGAGATAAGTGTATACGGTATCAGTTTCAGTCAAACGTGACTTTTTCGTTTATTTGTTAAAATCGAACTACTAGTATCGAATTTTTAATCTTCCCTGAAATCTTTAGTAAATCAAGTTAGAAAAGTATAAAGACACAGTTGTCCTTATACTTCTACTGCTTCGGAGGTTCGAGTGCATATCAATCCTCAAGTCGTCACTACTTTTAGACCCATAAGACCAAGGGATAGGTCTCCCGACAGTTCGTGTAGTAAATTGGAGACTTTTTACTTACGTGCACAGGAAGTATTTCGACCAGGTTGTGTCCGTGTCAACACAACAGAGATTCTTACCCGGGTTCTACAGTTGGAGTGAAAATGTTTCAGAAGAGGGTATATTTCATGAGTTCTCGAACAACAGACCTAAGACACTTGCGGTTTCGGTCTAAAACGTATCGACCGAAACTCTCACCATAGTGACACCTAAGTGTGATAATATCACTCCCACTTTACGCCACCACCCCTGTCAAAATTTAGTATAACAAGTTTCATGACAAGTATGTTTCATATGTGACGTCGAGTGTGACGTATACCAGAACACAAAGACTGAATTCATAGCGGTGAAGACTTATCAACAAGACAGAAATAAACGTTCGTTTACACTGCACGCTACGGGGGGGGTTTGTGCAAAAAGAAAAGACCGTGAAAAGTATAAATAATAACTAAAAATAACCCCTCCCCACAAACACCACCGACATGTACTCTAAATTCTTCTTTTTTTTCTCAAGTCAAGACCAAAACAGTACTTCAATCTCGAGGGAGGTCACTAGATAGCTCAACAGGCTTGAAGTTTTGTGGGAAGGAAAAGTTAACAAGGAGTCACGTATGTTTATTTCGATTCGAAATCGGAAAAATTACATCTAAAAGGGAACATTTTTAGTTTGCGTCGACCATTTATATAATTATAATTAAAGGGGAGTTTAGAACAATTTATAGGTATTAGGTTTAAAAAGGAGATTATCTTGTAAATCTCCCATCCTAGTTATTTTATTCTGTACCAGTTCCTTAAAATTATAACCGTCTCTCCGTCGAGTACATAACAATAATAAATATTTGAAAATACTGAGACGTCCACTCTGTTGAAAGTGTCAGTAATTGTTTGTTTCTTTAGTCTATCCTATTCATGGGATGGTAAGTGTGATCTCAATAAATATAAAGTCTCCGAAAATTTTACTTGACTTTATTGAAAAATCTAAATAGTGTCGGTGGAAATCGTAAGGAGAGTATTTGACGTAAGTTAAATGACCGAAAATGTTCGGTTCGTATTATCACAAGTATAGTCGTTACGGTATATTGAACTAGTTGATCTCCATCATGGGTTTCCCTATGTACTTATTAAGTACTTTGATTGACTCCCGGTTCACCTATAATTTAGTGGAAACTGACACTTTTGATCAATACTAAAAACACTAAATAAATCAATCGATGAATGAACTATTAAATCAAGGAGACTTATGGTCTATTCCAGGAAGAAACGAGTCCTAGTTCCTTAGTGTCGGTGTCATTAACTGTCCTACGAGAGAGTTGGTGAACGGATAAGATAGAGAGGAGGAGAGGGAGAAAAACAAGGAAGGAGTAGAATAGATAAGAAAGAGACAGACAAAGAGAGAGAGAGTGGTATGTATGTATATATATATATACATACACACATACATTCGTCGTTACCTTTATCTCTACTGTCAAAAGAAATACTTCCCGAGGATCTTTTAAATTTGTGTCCTTTAATGGAGTCGTATGTTATAAAGTTTTGATACCTTAGACCTAAATTCTTTTTTAAAAACTTTTCACGGAACGAGATCGATAAATTTGTTTCGATTTGTTCTCTTGAAGTAAACTATAGTGAAGAGAACTGTTACTACAATTATTACAACACAATATAAATAGATCGTGTAATATGGAATGTTGTAAAGAAGTGAACCATATGATAAGGTCTGTTGGTCTTGTACGAGAGAAATTTCCAGTTCACGATGTATGATGTACACCATTCTACATTCCTTTGTTCTCTCTGGAGTCTCACCGGAAAATGTAAAATACGGTGGTAATCAAGGCCCAATAACATATTGCCTCGAGATATAAGTGATTTTACAAATACTTCAAATTTCCTCTACAGTTTAAATCGTGAACTTTATCCTTTCATTGATTCCACATCTATCAATTTCGTTTGACGGATCGGTTCTTTTTAAACGACGGGGGAGATATCGTTCGTGTCCGCAAGACAGTGGTAATAGGTGATGGTCTTTCGGGTAATCCTCCTTATTTAGATTGTTATCAGGACCGCAAATCGGACTTGTCGTTCTAAAGGAGCCATCTTCGGGTGGATGGATTCAGTTTTACAATACACTCTTCTAAGGTCCTTGTAAGTTGGTAGAACAATTAGACCCAACGAACGTTACAAGTTTGTCAAAACGATCTACATCCGATAAAATCATTCTTTCATTCACTTCTGTGACTCTTTTTTCAAGTGAGACGTCTCTTTGTGTCGTTAGGTCCAATGAGCGTCTACAGTCAAAGGTACTCGTCGTCTCGTCGAAGATGCTATCTACACGTAGTTCGGAGAGTGACAATAAGGTACCTAGAGTCTAAAATCATTCGTGCTCTTAGTGGACCTCTAGAGCAATTTCACGTCTAAGGGTTCTGACGGGGGTTTAGAAGACGAACGTTTGATGTCCATAGAAGGAAAATAAGGCCTTGAACTGACGGACCCGTGGTGTGAACCCCTTTGTTGATATGTTTGATTCAGTCGCTTTGTGCATGTCTTCCGTCCTCACTCCTCCTACTGGTGACATAATGAAAGTCAACAAAGACACGGTATCTTTCTCTTGACTGCGTTTTCGGCATTGTTTACCCGAGAGAAGGACGGAGACTTTTTCTCAATTAAGTCGAAGACTCCCTCGTAGCGACTGGAGTCGAAGATTCTAGATGAGATATCTTAGCGTTCCAATCTCATTTTAAAGAAAAAAAAAAAATTATAGACATACATTCTCACAAAGAGTTTTTATCTTGTGGTTTCGTTTTACGTATAAAATAATTTCTTGTTTGACGAGTCCCTTAAACCGTCGTAGTAAGTGTCACATGTCTATGTATGAAATTAATCTTTACGTTACTTAAGACAAAATGAACTGCAACTTTTACTGACACTATTTGAGGAGATTTAATCATCAGGAATCATACTCTTAGAGATCCAGGTAGGTACAACGACGTTTACCGTAATAAAGCAAGAATAAGATAAGACAAATCCATGGTGTAGAAAAAATAAGTAAGGAGACGGCTACCTGTAAATTCAACGAAGGTGTAGAACCGATAACATCTATCACGACGTTACTTGTGACCCGACTTGTACTTGTAATCTAGTACAAAAAGAGGTCTACATACGGGTCCCCACCCTAACGTCCCAGTATACGATCGAGATAAAAATCAAAAATTTCCTTGGAGGTACGATCAGAGGTATCACCGATATGGTTAAATGTAAGGGTGATTTATCACGACCTCCCTATGGGAGAGAGGTGTGGGAGAGGTCGTAAATGACAAACACCTAAAAACGACTATCTGTAAGACCGAACACACTCCACTATAGGTTAACGTCAAAACTAAACGTAAAGGGATTATTAATCATTTCAACTTGTAGAAAAGTCACGGAGAACCGGTAGATATACGGAAATCTCTTTATAGATAAATCTAGAATACGGGTAAACAACTAATCCAACGAACAAAACTACGACAATTCGTAGTACTCGACAAACATTTAAAACCTCAGATTAGGAAACAACCAGTCTAGTGAACGTTTATAAAAGAGGGTTAGATACCAAACAGAAAAACAAAACAAATAACAAAGGAAATTTGTTATTTGTTTCCAAACTTAAATTCATCCAAAGTAAACAAATAAAAACAAAAATAAAGGTAATAAGACCCTTTACCTACCTTTTTCTATAGCTACGTTAAATACAGACTCTCACAAGACGGATACAGAAGAGGATCACTTCATTCAGTCTGTCTCTTCCTCTTTATCACATACTGTATGGAATATACACCTTAGAAATATATATATATATATATATATGTGTGTGTCTACTTGTACGAATGTTTTGTCTTTCTCTGAGTGTCTGAATCTCTTGTTTGAATCCCAACGGTCATCCCTCCCTATCAATCCCTCAAACTCTACCTGTATTTGTGTGAAGATACAAATTTTACCTATTGGTTGTTCTCGGATAACATATCGAGTACCTTAAGACACACTACAATACACCGTCGGACCTACCCTCCCCTCAAACCCCCTCTGACATATGTACATATACATACCGACTCAGGGAAGCGACAAGTGGACTTTGATAGTGTTGTAACGATTAGTCGATATGGGGTTACGTATTCCTTATTTTGTTTGTCTATACGAATTGTTTAAAATCTTCTTTGGGAGAGTTACTGGTTAGACTCTTCTGTCTCCGACTACATAAAAATCACCAGTTCTCAATCACATTATATTTTGACTTTCCCTCCTTTCTCCATCTCTTGAATAAAATTTTACAAAAAAAGACTAAAAATTTTACGCATTCCAGAGACTTAAAGAAAGTGACTCCTGTTATTTCACGAGAATTTCACTTTCAGTGAGTCAGCACAGACTGAGAAACGCTGGGGTACCTGATATGTCAGGTACCTTAAGAGGTCTGGTTTTACTCCCTCATCCATCGATAAAGGAAGAGATCTCCTAGAAGGGTTGGATCCCTAGCTTGGGTCCAGAGGGTGTAACGTTCGTCTAAGAAATGATCGACTCGGTGGTCCCTTCGGGTTTCACGAGAACCCATAGGTGTTTTTTTATTTTATCATCAGGATTTTGTCGTTAACAAACCTCTTCTACGTGTTTACAATTTTAAGTATAGTTAATATTTTATTTTGTCGACACGTTTCGATTTGAATCAGATAGTTAGACTATTTCGTTACGACGATATAAATGGGATTAAAAAGATTCACTAAATGTAACTTAAAACTTTTAACTCAGACACGAGAAATAGTTCTATTTGGTTTTATTATTCCCGTCCGTGGGACCGTATTTATCTCTGCTCCCGAAACCTGACTCTGATTTTTTACGTTACAACCGATTTAGTTTTGAGACTCAGAAGAATTATGGGGTTAGGGTAGTAGGTATTTTACCCCTAATTATCACAAAAGGAGGGGAGTTCCCAAAGGATTTTCCCTATTGATTGTTTCATTTACCAACATTTAATAAAACATTCGGACGACAAAACGACGGTTTATCCTTTTAAAGCTAAATTTTCGACCCTAAAAGTCTTCGAGACTTTATAATGTTTCGTTCAGTGTAAAGTACCGATTAAATTTTGTAGTCCCCAAGTGTATTCAACAAATATTACTATAAAAGGTTAAGGGTACAATGAACTACTAAATATCTCGAAGTTGAAAATGTCGACTTGGATCGGTATGGAGATACCGGTACTAAGACAAAATAGTTATGCTGGTCGAGTGTATTGACAGATATAGAAGTCCCCTAATTCGTGGTGAAAAAATAGACCTGGACTCTTCTCATTTAAGTCTCTACTATTTTTTTTAAAGACCAACGTACAGGTTTCACAATAAATAAATCTAGTCTTTTTCTCGACAATATATGTCCAAACCCTCCTGAAAGATTTCGTGACTATTTTAGAGACATACGGTTTACCTTACCGTGACTTTAATAAAATTTTGGAATTTCGAGAATATTCACCTTGATTTGTAAGTCGTTTTCTCAGTTTAAGATGAAGTCCTAAACCCCGGTTTTTTACTTTCGGTTCGTTTTGTTTTGTTACTTTTTTCACCCCTCCCCACCCCCGCCCTTTGACTGACGTGGTTTAGAGACTCGGTGTTATAATTCCAGTTATTGTACGCAGACGAATTTTCCTTGACCCTCATAGTCTTGAAACTTACCTCTACCATATTTACTATGTGTCACAAACTGTTTTCATTAAATAGGACTCTTAACCGACCCTATAATCTATTTTTATACTTCAGGATCTGAAGTGAGATCGAGAGAATTTGATCTTACAACCCTTCTTCTGTGATCTTTAGTCTTAAAAATCGTTCACAACTCTAAGAATGTTGTATTCCATAACCACCACCTAGTCGTCATCTGTCGTAGTGGATCTCTCAATAATCTTTACGTCTTATAGTCCGACGTGAGGTCTGGACAACTTAGGTTTAACCATTATATTGTCTTAGGGACCCATAGAAAGAGACTATCGAGTCAACCATTTCTTAGGTGGACGTTACGTCCTTTGGGACCAAGTTAAGGACCCAGTCCTTCTAGAGGACCTCTTCCCTATGCGATGGGTAAGGTCATAAGAACCCGAAGGGAACACCGAACCGACCATTCCTTAGACGGACGTTACGTCCTCTGGACCCAAACTGGGGACCCAACCCTTCTAGGGGACCTCTTCCCTTTCGAATGGGTGAGGTTATAAGACCGGACCTCTTAAGGTACCTGACATATCAGGTACCCTGGTACTTTTCAGTCTGTGTTGACTCATTGAACGTGAAAGTTAAAGGTTTTAAAAACAACAACAATTCAGTGAGTCAAACAGACTGAGAAACTCTGAGGTACTTGACGTCGTGTAGTCCGAATGGAGAGGAAGTGTTAGAGGACCTCAAACAAGTTTAAATACAAGAAACTCAGTCACTACCGTAGGTTGATAGAGTAGGGGATAGTAGGGAAAGAGGAGCATGGAAGTTAGAAAGGGTCGTAGTCCCAGAAAAGGTTACTCGTTCGAGAAGTGAAGACCACCGGATTTATACCTTCGAAGTCGAAGTCGTAGTCAGGAAGGTTACTTATAAGTCCCAACTATAGGAAATCCTAACTGACCAAACTAGAGGAACGTCAGGTTCCCTGAGAGTTCTCAGAAGAGGTTGTGGTTATCAAGTTTTCGTAGTTAAGAAGTCACGAGTCGGAAGAAATACTAGGTTGAGAGTGTAGATATGTACTGATGATCTTTTTGGTATCGAAACTGATGTGACTGGAAACGGTCGTTTCACAGTAAAAATGTATGTGAATTCACACTCTTAGTGACGGAGTCTCCTAAGAATACAAGATTGTTCAAACTTTTTGTTCATGATACAACCTTCCTCGGTCTCCTAAACTAAACCCCAGTTCGGGATCGTGACGGTGATTTGTTGGGACTCGAGGAAGACACTCTACGGACCTTCATCCCATGCTACACACTCAAGACATCGTGACTTGTTTAGTATTGAACTGGACACTATTCGTAGTTTCGACTTCTCAAGGGTCTCCAAGAATAGACTTCTTTTCCCTCTCTTTTCCGATCGATCCGTTTCTAATAATAATTCGTCAATCAAGAGTTGTTGGTGTCCGATCCGTCCACGGTCCGTTAATTTTTTGACGGTCGAACGTATCTTTTTCTATGTGTGTGTGTGTGCATTTGGACTACTTTAGACTTACTGCAGTCACTTAACCTAGTCGCAGTCAAAGGACCAACACCACGACACGATGTCAATACGTTCCATAACGACAATATATCCACTTCCTATATGGTCTAACGAACCATAATAAAGAATGTTAACATACACCTGGATGTTAATGTAATGTCTCAATCCCTTTTTGTTTTGTTTTGAAGTACGGGTCATCTCTAGGTGTAAAACACAGACTCTTTAGATTCCAGTCCTTTTAGTTGATTGAAAGAGGTTGCGGAAATGATTGTTTTATCCATTTGAGTCTTTTGTCATCGAATACCATCTACGATGTAGTCTCTTTTTAAAGTGTCTGACCTGACATAAAGACACAGAAGATAGAACGTAATACTTCACAATTCACAGTAACGAATATCCCATAAACAATTACGTCCGTGATGACTTAGGTTCATGACATAATTAAGTCGTATTTAGTTTCGTCCGTCTTTTCTTTCCCTTTTTTGTTTAGAAAGGTAGTATTCTTGATAATCCAGATTATGGTCCCTTGTTCTTTTGTCCACAAAATTTTCTTTTTTTTTAATTCGGTGACAACTCAAAGTTAGAAAAAGAAAGAAAATGTGTAACTTCTCCTTTATAAAACATTGAATTCCCCCTGTACGTGATATTTGGATGAGGTTTAACATTTAGTTTCAGTTGTCTTTCAGAAATAGAGTCTTCGTGTTAAAATGTTTAAAATTTTTCATAAAGGTCACTATAGATAAACAGAATCTCTTTCTCTCTCTCTCTCCATCCTTCCTGTTTTCTTTTCTTCCTGGTTAATTTCGATACTTTTCTTCATTTCTTATATGATTCTCCATTTGTAACTAAGATAAAAAAACTTACTCGTGTCTTTAAGTATCTCGTTCTTCTGTTATCCTTAAAAAAAATTACGAGAATAGAGTTTTACTTTCGTACACAAGAAATTGGATAGTTTACCAATTTATAGAATACTTGTCATCATTCAAAAAGATTTTTATACCGTCATGACTGGATAGTATATTCACGGTATGTGAATCATCCTTTACTTAATTATAATGGACAGACCTTATATGAATCCATTATATGGAGACTTTTCAGGTTTATGAAAATATATTCCTATAAATATCACAATAGTAGAAATTGTCTTTAATCGTTATGGTAATTAATCTTTAGTATAATTATAGATTGTTAATACGAAATTTAATATTTTGTAGTCGTATTATCTTACTTTCAGATAAATTTATTACATAAAATTATTACAAGTAACTGGCTCTTGGACTAGTAGTATAATGTCTAAAAAAGAACTTTACAATTACTACTAATAAAACTTACATTTAATAATAAGAAAAAGATGTCAAATGAAATACTTAAAGGATGTTATTCGTACATAAATTTTAATTCTTACCTACCGAGATTCAAGAAGTGACCTTTTCTTTCTTCCTAGAAAGACCCTACTATAGGGACAGGTACCAAAAGTAAAAGGGATAATTCAATCCACTGACTCTCTTCCTTTTACTTATATTTCTTTCCCCGTTCCTACCTTCTTTCCCGATCGCCAGGTAGAGGTCGGTCCTGATGGGTTCTACTACTCCATTCTGACCATTTCTCTGGTCCCGATGGTCAACGGGCTCGAGACGGACGGGTCACGGAAACACCAGTGGAAACCAATACTAATCTTTGTGCTCCCACAAAAAAAAAATTCCAAGTAGGTAAAGTCACGAAAAGAAGAAGAAGAAAAAGGGTAAATTTAAAGGATAATTTTCAATCAAATTTTCAAAGTGGAACAAAAGGGGTAGATTCAGTTTAATCTTCTTTTAGTCATAATATGTACGTCATTCGGGGACTCTCCCCGAAGGGTCCATCAAGTCACCATTTCTCACACGAACGGTTCCGTCATCTAAGTCCAAGCTAGGGGTCCAGCCCTTCTAGAAGACCTCCTCCTTTACCGTTGGGCGAGGTCATAAGAACGACTCTATTAGGGTGTCTGTCTCCTCAGACCTCCCGATGCCAGGTATCCCAACGTTTCTCAACCTGAGTTGACTCGTACGTTCTTGCGGTCACTTTACCACGAAAGTTGAAGACGAACCTAGGTCCTCCCCTTAAACCTCCTGCTTTCTGACCTTCTTCAATCGATCGACGTTGACGTCCAAAAACTCGAACCAAAGAGAAAAACTTGAACCAAAGATAAAACGTATGTTTTATTCGATACGAAACTCCGTCATTAACCGTGACGGTATTATGACGTTGTTCGGTACAAAAATTTGAATTTCAGTTTACTTAAGGATTCGTATTTACCTCATTTTCGTGGTTTGCGGAGAAATGTGTGACGTAAAAATATTCCGTTCACAAACCTCAGACGCATACACGTATTTACGTCCTCACATTCCCATAGATACACACGAGTCGTCACTCTAAAGGAGGGAGATGTACACGTATTTTACCTTGAGATCGAGATTATTTTGGAACGTGGAGAAGAGGTTGTATTTTTAGGAGAAAGTCATTCATCTGATCAGTCGAGTCCCTCTTCTTTTCGTTTTTGTCTCCGTCATCAAATGTTTAATCGGTTTGGTTCTCATTGTTAGTCCCGAGGACGAAAGGAGGAGGTGTGGTTTTCCGTTGGAGACTGTAACAGGAACAATGAAACTCAGGACGTCACTTTCCCACGTATGCACCTAAAGGTATCCGTTCCCGAAGGGACCACCGAGTCTACAATTTCTCGGACGGACGTTACACTCTCTGGACCCAAGCTATGGACCCAACCCTTCTAGGGGACTTCTTCCTTTACCGTTGGGTAAGGTCATAAGAAGGGACCTCTTAAGGTACCTGACTCCTTAGACCACCCAATGTCAGGTACTCCAGTGTTTCTCAGTCTGTGTTGACTCGTTGATTGTGATGTACTTGTGTTATCTGACAGTTATCGATAACTTATTTTGGGGTTTGTCACTTTTTAAACCTTCCTCATTTTGTCCCTCCTCTCCGTAGACTATTTAGTATTAGTGAAAACAAAGATATATTTGTAAGAGATAGTCAAGTCAAGTTAGCGAGTCAGGACAGGTTGAGAAACGCTGGGGTACTTAGCGTCGTGTGGTCCGGAGGGACAGGTAGTGGTTGAGGGCCTCAAGTGAGTCTGAGTGCAGGTAGCTCAGTCACTACGGTGGGTCGGTAGAGTAGGAGACAGCAGGGGAAGAGGAGGACGGGGGTTAGGGAGGGTCGTAGTCTCAGAAAAGGTTACTCAGTTGAGAAACGTACTCCACCGGTTTCATGACCTCAAAGTCGAAATCGTAGTAAGGAAGGTTTGTTTAGGGTCCCGACTAGAGCATGTCCACAAGATAAAAATGAAGACTACTTTCCTTCATTTATCTCCGTATGTTATCATCGGTTTAGAGTAGACTCTTGTGAGGTATACAGGTTTACATTGGAAAAGTTTCAGAATCCGGTAAACCCACATTGAGTCCGACATATGACCTAGTTTGTTCAATTGTATATGTTATTCATCTCAAAGTATTTAATTGTTTCCTTATAACCTGTATACTCCCAGAAGAACAGGTCGAACGGAAAACGAAAAGTAGTTAAAAGATAGGAGTGTAAAATTCTATAGGTGGTAGTATATTTCAAATATATTTAAACTATACGTTTACCGAAGGGAAACGATCCTTCCGGTTGTCGACACATAAAGATCTGCATGTCTCGGAATCTCAGATACACTGCCTTGTGTACATCTACACAGATAATGAATTCGTTTTTTAGGGAGAGATAAAAGGGTAATTTTACTCAACCGAAAACAAAGAATCCTTCCCTAAAAATAAAAATCGAAATTTTATATCGAATGTAGAAAAGACTAAATCGTCTTGTTAGTGGGTAACTCAGGATTCAGGTACAAGTTTTAGTTATTCCAACTGGATCCCACTGGTATATTAAATGACTTGTTTGGCCCTGAAAATATTTCTACAAAAATTGTACCTGGTAAAAATTTCCAAAATAACTTAACTAAGGTTATAACAAAGACAAAATACAAAACAAAAAAAAACCGGTACTCCGTACACCCTAGAATCGAGGGACCGGTTCCTAGCTTGGACATGGGGGGCGTAACCTTCATCTTCAGAATTGGTGACCTGGTGATTCCTTCGGGGTATGACTCCGTAAAAACTATGACTTTTCCTGGTGATTTATCTGTCCGTTCGGACCGACGGTCTGTAGAAATCGGAACAGGGTTTTATTTATAATTATCGACGAAGAATCACGTAAATAGTATAACGTTAGTAACATCTATGGTGTATTTTATATGACATAAAAAGAGTCTTATATTTTTTATTTCAAGTTTCTATGTTGTTTTCGTCTTACTGTCGTTCATTTAAGAATATTCCACTATTGTCTTTTTACGAAGTAAGAGATGGGTGAAACAGTCCGAGACGGGGAAGACGGAGTCTCTCGGGAGACGGACACAAAAGACGGGGACAGAACAAGGACGGTCGGACGTCCGATGTGTATTCTGTCGGAATTCGTTCACTGGTATGGTCGTTTCAGGAGTGATCCACCAATAAAGTTTGTCTTTAACCTACGTCCTAAACAATGTCTTGGTACCATCTCTTGTACTAAGGGGGTCTTTATTTTACTCTAAAACAGGAAAGTAGACAAACGTCAAAGTCGTGATCTCTTTGGTTTAGAGTCTTATGAAACAGTAGGAAATGAAGAAAAGGGAACTACAGACGAGTGAGATGGTTATGTATGTGAATTCTCGTAACCGGAAAGACGACACTATAAAAAGAGGAGACGGTAAGGATCTTCTAAGATGGAGATTTTGACCGACTAGCATCAACGTAAGAATTTTCAGTGTTGTACTTTTCTTCGAGCAAGTAAAATACGGAAAAAGTAAAACTATAGACTAAAAAGGTACCTGTAGGGTTTATGTAGGGCTCCGTAGTTAGACCCACTAAAAGTCTTTCTATTTAATTAGACCTCTTTTCTTCGATGGTAGATAAGACTTGAACGGTGTGAACACCATTGCCTTCCCCTTTTATTTATTCGAAGATGAAGGTCTCGTTTTCTTTCCTTGTTGTACTCTTTCCCTTAGTCTTAGTGTAAGATGTATTTTGGGAGAGAGGTAAACAGTGGTTTATCAAGATTTTTTCCACAAAGAGGTTCGGTTTTGTAACTAAGAAGAAAATCCATTTTTAGAGTGAATCCATAGTGTATTTGTTCATACACCGAGTTACTCAAAATCGTTTTAATTGTGGCGACACATTGGTTCAGTGTCTAGTTCTCTGTCCTGTTATCGTCGTGGGGTTCGATAGACACTGGGGTGGATTAAAAATATGAAAAAGGGGTTTCCATTGTTAATGAGATTAAAGGTAGTGACAACTTACCAAGTAAGACGGTGGTTTAAAAAAATTAATTATAATTAATCCATTCTAAATAGGAATAAGTAAAAATAGTTAGGTACCATAAAAAAACGTACGAATATAGTGTTAAATAAATACGTAAGATGTCAACTACTTGTAAGTCCAACAAAAGTTGAACCCTGTTACTGTTTATTAGGACGATCTTTAGAACTTATTCAGAAAACCAAAGATATGTATGTATAAAGACAACCTATATTCTTATTTTCACAACCAGTTTACCACGTATTTAAGACGGTTCGTTAAAAAGTCTATTCAACATAATGAAATATAGGGTCACACATTCTCAAAGGGATAGAGATGTAAGAGTAGTTTTAACTATGACAGATAGAAAATTTAAAGTTGGTAAGACTACCCACACATCATAATAGTATAAAATCGAAATTAAACTTACAGGAACTAATGATTACTCTCATTTATAGAAAAGTATACAAATACTGTTAAACTCATAGGAGACACTTTACAAACGTGTCCATAAAAAAGTAGAAAAGGAAAACACCAAGAAAGGAATACCTAAACATCTCTAAGAAACATATAGGATTTGGGATCCTTATTTATATTTATATGTATATAAGATATATATAATTTTTATATAAGAGGTTGAGAAACTGAACTGAAAAATTTACATAAACTAGGAGAAAGAATTTTAATCTTATCAGGTTTAATATTAAAACGGGAAAAACGAACACAGAAACCCTACCATAAACATAATATTTTATAAGAAAATCCGGGAGGAGATCTTCAAAATAACAAAAATAAAATGTAAATTGACTTTAAACCGACATAGATATACACTCTACTCCGAAGGGTCCACAGGGTCACCACTTCTTAGACGAACGGTTTCGTCCTCCGTGTTCTCTACACCCAAGTTAGGGACCTAGTCCTTCTAGAGGACCTCATCCTTTTCCGTTGGGTGGGGTCATAAAAACGGACCTTTTAAGATTGGACCGTCCGATGGTAGGTACCTCAGTGTTTCTCAGTGTATACTGACTTACTGATTCGTGTTCGTACGTTGATACACTCCTATAAAAAGAGAGTATATCTATAGGTTAAATAACTTAAATAGTCAAAGATCCTTTTGAGTATGAAAGGAGGGACATAAGACACAGTGGAAATGCGTTTTATTTACTAACGTACACACGTCGAGAGACAGAAATTCTATACTTATATTCCGAAACAACAAAACTGTCAGGACGTAGACATACTGAAAACAAAAGTATCCAATTATTTTGTATAGAAAAAATAAGGTAACATCGAAAAAAAATGAATATTAAAACAAGAAAAATTTTTAACACAACGAACAAGAGTTTAAAAACTCATCAAAGGTCAATACAACATTAACTTAGGATCTAAATTAAGATTATACTAGTTTCCTTTGTGAGAGATACTAAATCATGAAATTTTATATACATTTGAAAGAATTATTGAGTGGTACTCAGACTATAATTAAATCAATATTTCGTGAAAACCTGAAGATAAATATATAATATTAAAAAGGATTGTAAACTAAAAGTTGTAAAGACAAAGTTGTAAAGAAAAATAAATCCCACGTAAAAAAAGTTTATTGAATATCTACACAAAATGAAAAGTTGAAAGTCACCCTTTAAAATAAAACGAAGGTGAATTACATTATTAAGAATACACGAGTATTGAGTCAGTACGGGTTGAGAAACGTTGAGGTACCTATTATCTGACGGTCCGAGGAGACAGGTGCGTCTAAGAGGTCCTTTCTTATGACCTCACCCAACGATACAGGAGAAGGTTCCCTAGAAGGGTTAGGTCCCTAGTTTAGGTCCAGAGGGTGTGACGTCCACCTAAGAAATGGTAGACTCGGTGATCCCTTTCGGTTCTATGACCTCATCCATCGGGTAGGGAAGAGGTCCCCTAGAAGGGTTGGGTCCTTAACTTGGTCCCAGAGGACGTAACGTAAGAAATGGTCGGACTCGATGGTCCTTTGGGTAAGTAAAGATAGTCAAGTCAAGTCAGCGAGTCAACACAGATATGAATCTAAATTTAGATGGTAGAGAGAGAAGTGAAGATTAAAAAGGTGTAAAAGATAGAAAGAAAGAAAGAAAAACGTTTTTTTACGTATTGTTTAATATGAAGAAAATGAACATGACTGTTGTAATCTCTCACGTTGTTCGTAGGAGTAAAATAATTTTACATTATATTCCATCTCAAAATAGAGGAGGTCTAATACTATCCAGGAATCTTATAAAATTAAAATAAAAGGAGAGAGAATGGAAGACATATTAATAACAGTAGTTGAAATTAAGTTATATACCAATTGATGGTACACTGTAATAAATATAANTAATCTCTCACGTTGTTCGTAGGAGTAAAATAATTTTACATTATATTCAATCTCAAAATAGAGGAGGTCTAATACTATCCAGGAATCTTATAAAATTAAAATAAAAGGAGAGAGAATGGAAGACATATTAATAACAGTAGTTGAAATTAAGTTATATACCAATTGATGGTACACTGTAATAAATATAAAGTCAAGTCAAGTCAAGTCAAGTCAAGTCAGAGAGTCAGTACAGGCTGAGAAACGCTGGGGTACTTAGTGTCGTGCGGTCCGGAGGGACAGATAGTGGTTGAGGGCCTCAAGTGAGTCTGAGTACAGGTAGTTCAGTCACTACGGTAGGTCGGTAGAGTAGGAGACAGCAGGGGAAGAGGAAGACGGGGGTTAGGGAGGGTCGTAGTCTCAGAAAAGGTCACCTCAGTTGAGAAGCGTACTCCACCGGTTTCATGACCTCAAAGTCGAAGTCGTAGTAAGGGATTCAACCGGATTTTTAATTAAACCCAAAAAGGTATTGTACCTTTTTAGACTTCTTTGAAAAACTGTTTGGGTTATAACAATAAAAGTGACAGTTAAAAGTGAAATCCGAATGAGTGGAAAGGTGGAAGAGGTAAAAAGAAGAACGAAAAGGGTTAAAAAACAAAATCATAGTAAAAAGAAGAGGGATTTCCCTGAAGAAAGTACATATGAAATTACGTTCAGGTGACCGTTGTTTAAGAGAGTCGAAAACGACAGTGTCTTTACGGAAATAGGAAATTTCCAATAAAAATGAATCAAGTCTGTAATTTTATTCGTTGGTAAAAAAAAAGAGGTATGAAAATTTCTATAATAAATTAAAAGAAATATGAAGATAATAAAGATAATTTTTGAGACAAGACGAATAGAAAAATCACTAATAACAGAACCAAAGATTAGGATAACGGGACACGTCAAGTTCTGAGTGGTTTACTGGGTTCCCTTTTTGAAGACGTCTAACATCCGAGAGAAGAAAATATAGAGGGAGGAGAGGACCCGAAGGGAACACCGAGTCTCCAGTTTCGCAGACGGACCTTACGTCCTCTGGACCCAAACTAGGAACCCAACCCTTCTAGGGGACCTCTTCCTTTACCGTTGGGTGAGGTCATGAGAACGGACCTCTTAGGGTACCTGCCTCCTCGGACCATCCGATGTCAGGTACCCCAGTGTTACTCAGTCTGTCCTGACTCGTTGAAGTGAAAGTGAAAGTGAAAGGATAGGTATTGGTACCCGAGAGTTCAGAATCTACGAAGCCGTGAGAGATCGAGGTTAAAGACATAGATATCAGGGTATTCTAATAAAATTTGAGACGAACGAAGAGTTGGTGGAATAGACTGGATGGGGACCGAAGAATCGGAGAATGACACACGAAGAATTCTTAGTCGTTTACGGGAGATCGTCTTTCGTTACTTACGGTCGGGTTGAGTCAGTCTAAAAGAAGCGACGTACTAAAACCTGATAGTCAGGGTCACCGAACTTTCTGAGACTGGAGGAATTTCAAAAAACAAAAAACAAAAAAAAATTAAGTCGAGAAGATCAATAAGAATGGTCTTCGTGACCAAATATTGTTCGGTAAGATAGCCTAGACCTTCATTTTCAGTTTTACAACGAAGAATTTTGAACTAGTTTCGGTAAGAGGGTAAAGTATTACTGGAAAAGTTCTAATGTTATCTAAAAGATTTTTTATAAATAAACCGACACAGTCCAGAATCAACGTCGTGAGTCCTAGAAGCTAGTAGGAACAACTTACGTTTGAGAAATTCAGTACCGTTACATCCTAGATTAAGGGATTAGTCCCTAGTTTGGATCCGGTCGGTGTAACCCTCGGACGTCAGAATCGGTCACCTGGTGGTCCCTTCAGGGAGTTCTAATGCCATCTTAAATTATACTTGTTAATAATCGAAGATAAGGGTCGTTGTCGTATTATGTAGGAAGATAGTAAATGTAGTTGGACCGGTACACTGAAGAAAAGTTGTCATTTTACGTCAGTGAAAGTTGGTCTTGAAATTTTCCTTCTAATATATAATTACAGATCAAAGGGGGACGGACTCTATCTCAATGTGTATCTTTGACAAGGTTATCGTACTTCCTGTCTCATTTCTTTTTTCCTTCGTCTCGGTCTCGACGGAACTGTACCTGTGTGGTAAATAATGATAGTCCCGGATTTTAAACCCCAACTAAAATGACGTCTTATTGGGTGGGACAGGACTGACTATGTAACTACGTCTTTCCTTTGACTACGTATATTAATTTCACAGAGGGAGTAGTGCGTAGTGATCTCCTTGTCAAGGAGAAACCAGGTTTCTAACGGAATTATCTTCTCTCGACTAGTGACTCAGTTGGAGGGTATATGAGTCTTCTCAGAAAACAATTCTAAAAGTTTCTATTTCTTCTATCTTATTCAGGGTTCCACAAAAACTGAAACTGGAAAAGGATTTTCGAGACTAATAACCTTAAGTTCAGTAATACATTTAAGTTTAGTAACTTCTTGATCCAAGAAAATGGTCTTTTTCAGTAAGTTTCCTAAATAGTCGAAAGAAAAGAAAGGTTACCATTCTTTTTTTTTTTTTTGAAAAAGGAACTGGATAAATAAAGTATATCAACGGTCTTCTGAATATACTCTTCTCATGAAACTTCATCTTTTTCCGAAATATGTTTACGTTCCACGATTTTTTTTTTTTTTCATAGAAAATAAATACTACTTTAATTGGGGGTGTCCTATGAAGTAAAAGATTTTATATAAGTAAGTTCCTTATAACCTTGTAAATTATTTTATTTAAGTTTGATAATCGTAAGTTTAAACAATCGACTTATCAAAGTAGGACGGGAATGGATTTTGTCGTCGTAAAGGAGAAATATTAATTTCCTTCAGTGTCTCAGTTTTTGTGTTGTTTAATGGATTACGGGAGTGACCGTCATTGAACCAACTTTAGGAGATAACAGAGTGTACCTTGGGACCGGAACGGATTTTACTTCGAGACCAAAATACACATCTACAATATTGGGATCTTTCACTGAAGGGTAATTTTCTTTGGACACTGTCTTTAGTATAGTGTCTTTTATCCTTCTTTCTTTTAAGATGGAGCATACTACACAATGGGATACTTACTCTGACGTCAAATTTAATTCCTATGAAATCACCGAAACCTTTATGAAAAACAAAAAATTGAAACTTCACTGGGCAATTTAACTAGACACTTCCAGTATCTATGGGGACCTTTCGCCACGAATTTAAGAAAAGCCATCGTCTTTCAGGACCAACTTAATCACGTCTGGGGTACCTCTGAAGACTTCGACAACTATTTAGTACAAATTCTCGAAAAGTCGGGTTTCGAGTCGACATTTGAGTCCGTTTCGGTACTTGTTTTAACGTCCACCGTCACGGGGTATTGATAGGGGAAGATTAGGTTTCACTACGGGAGACTCGGTGAAACCGTAGTTCGTTGGGTAAGTAGTTTAATCCGACTCAGTACGTATAAAAGTGAATGTGAGTCGAGGAGCCACGTCAGTCTAGAGCTGGTCCACTTCTCGTCCGTATCACTTATTGAGTAAGTAGTCAATTTTCTCTCACATTTAGACACATAACTTTTGTTGGTACATCCCGAAGTCACACTCGGGTCAGAACAGTCACGATCTGTTCCCGTGGTCGTTATCAGAGAGTAAAATAAACCTATAGTATGAGGACTTTATATATGTCATCACAGTGGTCAGACTCCTTCGTTGTTCTGATTTCTTTTATAAATTCAATAGAGATCCAAAAAAAAAAAGGAATATTATTCGGGAAGTTGTAAAGTGTTATATATAAAAGGAAGAGGTTCACGACTCCTTTATCCTTTATCTATTCTTGGAACACAGTTGTTTCTCATATTGAAATCATGTAAGTCAATAGGGTAGTCTAAGGTCGGGGTCAAGATTAAATCCCGTGTTCCGTCATTCTATTTTGTCTCCAGCTGAGGGACGGTGTTTAAATCGACTCAATCAGAAACTCAGGAGATCTTCTCTTCAAGTCTGACATTCGAATGTCTTTCGTTACTATTGCGGAAATGTAAAACCCCGAATTATATCCCACAGGTCTCTTCCGTTACCGTGGGGCGAGGTCATGAGAACGGACCTTTTAGGGTACCTACCTCCTCGGACCTTCCGACGTCAGGTACCCCAGCGACTCCCAGCCTGTGTTGACTCGCTGAAGTGAAAGTGAAAAGTGAAAGTACGTAACCTCTTCCTTTACCGTTGAGTAGTGAGGTCACAAGAACGGACCTCTTAGGGTCCCTACCCCGTAGGACCACCCGACGGCAGATACCCCAGAGTGTCTCAGCCTGTACTGACTTAACTGAGTCGTCGTCGTATCCCACAGGTTTGACTTAGGTCAGGGACCCGAAGAAGGGAATACAGTGTAAATACTATAATATTTTTACGTTACATAAGTTTATTGCCTTATAATACCTCTTCCGTTACCGTTGGGTGAGATCATAAGAACTGACCTCTTAGGGTACCTGTCTCCTCGGACCATCCGACGTCAGGCACCCCAACACTTCTCAGCCTAATCCTGACTCGCTGAAGTGAAAGTGAAAACTGAAAGTACGTAACCTCTTCCTTTGTCGATGGGTGAGGTCACAAGAACGGACCTCTTAGGGTCCCTGCCCCGTCGGACCACCCGACGGTAGATACCCCAGCGTGTCTCAGCCTGTACTGACTTCCCTGAATCGTCGTCGTCGTACTTAGGAATTATTACTGTAGTCAAAAATTAACATACCCCTTTACAAGTACTATGTATCGATTCTCTACGTAAATGTAGGACTTGTATTTACATTTTATACCTGTATACGTCACATACACGTACTCTTTTTATGATCTGTCTTCATTTATTGATTTTACAATTGTTTCCGAGTGATGTACCTACCTTATACTTGTCAGGGACTCTGTGAGATCCCTTTTATTAGACGATCCTTTTTTCTTTTCAAACAGGATTAAGAAGGGATACGGAGTAGAAACTCAGACCCTGTACTTCAGTTAAAGTCTTGACTCTTTTTTCCTGTCCTCTGGACTTAGTTTGTAGAAGGTCAACGAGGTTATTTAGTCGGTATCTAGACGGATATGGTGAGACATAGACTCCCCCAAAAAAGTCCCATTTTTCGTAGACCTTCACTGATTAGAAAATCAAAAAAGTCAAGAGACACACCACATAAAATTAGTCGTCATGTTAAATCGTCAACGTAATTAATTAATCGTGTAATTAGTCCTCTCGTAAAATCGTCGATTAGAGATCGTTTGATCGTCAAACACTATTTTACAATTGTCATCCTCTTGTACGTCGTATCATTCCATAAAAAGTTACAATAGTAGTGACCCCCCGATCGTTTCCGAATTTAATACATTGGTTTAACTTTGCAAAGAATTTTATATGGACACGTCCTGTGTAAACTCTTTGACATACGAAGTACCCCTTTCCACATTGTTAATGATGAAAGAAACGTTTCCTCGTCAAGACTTCTTTTGACAGTTCCGTGAGGTCCTTTGTTTGAGCCATTCACAAGAATTTTATGAGGAACACATTAAAGTGTTCTTAAGTTCAAAGGAGAAGATAATCGTCCTAGTAAATACATTATTACTCTTCAAGGTTCTATAATAAAATAATGTATACAATCTCACTAATTTTGCTTCCTTTATGAACGGAACACCACTTTTACAATGTTCAGACTAAAATTCGAGATATTTTGGAAATGTTACCTTGAATATGAACCTTTCCCTTCTCTTTTATATAAAGGAGGTTATATTACAAATCCCTATTTACGTACATCATGACGTCGGTTTACATTATATTAAAAACTACTTTATATTCAGCTTCTGAAAACGCGTACCTTTGTAGCGAGGAAAAACGAAGTAATATAGACTTTACGTCACTGTACACGAAAATAACTTAGGTACGTATAACTTAAGGTGTACAAGATTTTAAATTTTTACACTGACTTTTTAGGATATCCGACTATAATTTTGAAGGAAAGTAAATGTTTCGGACCCCTATAACTTAAGAGTATGTGTCGTTACATAATCAGACTTGACAATTCGTCAAGGAATAGAGTGTCGTAAAGGGACCCTCTTTAGTCACAAGAAAGTACCGAGATGTAGTGAAAAGGTTGGAGTCTTTCCTCTCCCAGTCCCATTGGTTCCCTCGTACACGACCAATTCGTAAAGGAATGTAAAGTTTGAGAACAATATAACTAAAAAAAGAAGATCAAGCATCTTTAACGTGAGATAAATTTTGTATATTATGTTGAATCTTCTTAAAATTAAAGGTGAGGTTGAAAACAGAGGTAAATATTTAGTGTAGACATAGAGGGTTAGAATACAGGAAAGAAAAGATTTACAAGTTAAGATGTGTTGGATGAACTAGTCGTTGAGGTGAGGTTTGGGTTTCTTTAGGGTTTTGATGACTCTTCCTGTTTACTTTATCTAATAAAGCGATGTTTTTTTTCTATTTTTAACGTCGTAAATTATTCCTACATAAGTTTACACTACCATCACCCGATAAAAGAATATTTACGGACTATTTATTATCCGGACGGTAACGTTAATTGATGGGTACGTTGAGGTAGTTACTAAGAAAACTCTGTTACAGTACATAACTTCTAAAAATACACGAATCCAACCTTAGATACGTAGGGAAAACAGTGTCGATCTTAGTAATATTAATACAACAATCACGTAATCAACTGAAGTAAACATTCGTGTCGTAAACAATAACTATTTACAGAATACCTACTTTTTGGAGTAAATTGATACTCAGTGGAGATGACTATATTAGGAAGAATGAAATACTTCAAAATGTCAATTGTATTTCGAACGGACCCAAGTGTAAGAAAGAACGACTGATTTAATAGATCAGGAGAGGGGTAAGGGTCAGTCGAACCTATATGTCAGTACGTGTGTATGTGTTCGTCATTGTGTTTGTGTGCTCATGTGCACGTACGTGTGTGTGGTAGGAGGACTATCCATAGGAAAGTTTCCACGGGACCACTTTATAACTAATCAGAACGAGACATAATTTCGTAACTGATGACTTCGTATGAGTGAACGAGAGAGAGAGAGTACCGTCTAAAGATATGATTTTGGACCTTGTCCACATTTGATTCATAGAAAACGAGTAACCGAGTTACTTGTAGATTCTACACTAGTTAAGTAAAGAAGTTATTTATAAATAACTTTCAGTGTTGTACGAACCTAAAACGAGAAATCAAGGAATTCTAAACAGTAGTCCCACTTATGTTATGAGGACACTGTTTGGATCTGTCTCATAATTTTTCGTCTCTGTATTAAAATGACTGTTTCCGGTTATATCAGTTTCGATACTAAAAAGGTCATCAGTACATACTTACGCTCAATCAGGTATTTCTTCCGACTCGTGACTTCTTCACTACGAAAACTTAGACACGACAACTTCTGAGAACTCTCAGGGAACCTGTTGTTCCTATAGTTTGATCAGTTAGGACTTCCTTTAGTTGAGACTTATAAGTAACCTTCCTGACTACGACTTCAACTTAGAGGTTATGAAACCAGTGGACTACCCTTCTCGGTTGAATGACCTTTTCTGAGACTACGACTCTTCCTAACTCCCGTTCTCCTTTTCACCCACTGTCTCCTACTCTACCAACCTACCGTAGTGACTGAGCTACCTGTACTCAAACTCGTTTGACGTCCTCTATCACTTCCTGTCTCTTCGGACGGTACGACGTCAAGTACCCCAGCGTTTCTCAACTTGTGTTGAATCACTGACTTGTTGTTCTTATGAGGATTAGACGAAACGACTGAAACCATTTGGGGAAATGGTTATTTGATAGTAGAAAATGTGACAACGATGTCCTGAGAAGTAATTTGTATTTAGACTAACGTATTGAGGAGATGTAATTTAATAATTTACCAAAAATAGTGGCAATCCTCTTTTCAATTTAGGAAGTCCTATCGGATGTAAAGAAAGAACTAGACTAGGAACGAGTGGAGACGTGATAGTAGAACACTACCGATTAAAATACTCAGTTGGAGTAACCCGATTTCCTACGAGTCTATCGACCATGTCGTAATAAAGACCGTCACAAATACTCTGGCAGAGACCTTTAATAATCGTAAATTTAATCATCTGACTCATTTCTTCTAGTATGAGTGGTTACGTCCAGTCGTAGTAGGTTAAACACCTCCCGGACTTCTCTCGGTTTCCCTACTCCTGCCTACTTAAAAGAGAGACACAAACTCGACCCTGTAAGTAGAGAAGATGTGAATCTGTAGCGTAAGAAACAGAACCGAAAGTCTGAGTCTGGTCTTGAGTGTGGTAACCGGGAAGTCAAGAGTCCTTAAACTTGAGTCTGATTAATACGGTAACTGAAAGGATCAAGAGGTTGAATGTTTATCATCTGACACCTTGAAGAGTCAGAGGCATTGATGTACTCGGTTAAGGATTTTAGTGTTAAAGAGAGAGAGAGGGATATATATCTGTCCCTCTCTCTCTCTTAGTGTGTGCCACCGACATTAAAAGTATCAAACTCCACACTGTCCTTTTGATTGAACTAAAAAAAAGGGAAGAAGTGTTAAAATAACTATATAAATAAGAAAGGTCTCTCGAATCGTTGGAGTCTTATGAAAAAAAAAGAAAATTCTTAAAAGTGGAAAAGTAAATTTCCTTCATGAAATACAGAAGAGAAACCGTATAGATTTAACAATCGCAGTGATGAGAACGTGAAGTCGTGATAAAACTTCATTTTATTCCCAGTCGACTTGTGTTCGTGACACTATGATGTTGTCAGTCATATTATTGACTCTACCGATGACTCATTGATTATTCGTTCTATGAGACCTGTTTCCTTACCAAGTGTAGGACCCACCCTGTCTCGTTCTGTTACGTTCTAAGGTTGTGTGATGAGTCTATTCACCTGTCAAATTGGAAATATTTAATAAATAGAGACCTTAATAGGTAAATTATAAAACCCCGGTGTCAACTGGAGTCCATGGACTTTGGTACCTTTTGTTTTGGTACCTATTCTCCCCTGATGATATATATATGACAACAACAAGTCAACGAGTCAGTACAGGTTGAGAAAATTGGGGTACCTGACGTCGTACCGTCCGAAGAGACAGGAAGTGATAGAGGACGTCAAACGAGTTTGAGTACAGGTAACCCAGTTACTACGGTAGGTTGGTAGAGTAGGAGATAGTGAGGGAAGGGGACGGGAGTTAGAAAGGGACGTAGTCCCAGAAAAGGTTACTCAGTCAAGAATAGTCCACCGGTTTCATAACCTCGAAGTCGAAGTCGTGATCAGGAAGGTTACTTATGGATTCCAACTAAAAGAGACGATGACGATTCAGTGAAGTCAGCACAGGTTGAGACACGCTGGGGTATCTACCGTCGGGTTATCCAAGGGGGTAGGGACCCTAAGAGGTCCGTTCTTGTGACCTCACCCAACGGTAAAGGAAGAGGTTCTTGTTTTCGACGACGACGACGACGACGACGACGATTCAGTGAAGTCAGCACAGGCTGAGACACACTGGGGTATCTGTCGTCGGGTGGTCCGAGACGACAGGGACCCTAAGAGGTCCGTTCTTGTGACCTCACCCAACAGTAAAGGAAGAGGTAACGTACTTCCACTTTTCATTTTCACTTCAACAAATCAGGACAGGTTGAGACTCGCTGGGGTGTCTGACGTCGGATGGTCCGAGGAGGCAGGTACCCTAAAAGGTCCGTTCTCATGGCCTCACCCCACGGTAACGGAAGAGACCTAAAGGAGATCATAACACATATAGGGAAATCATAACATACGTGTATGTGTGTGTGTGTGTGTGTGTGTGTGTGTGTGTGAATAAATAGATAGGTTTTGGTAAACGGTACTTTGTGTATAAGAGTTCCTATAAAATCTATTGTAGTTTAAAGTTCCTGTAAAAGTACACCTTGTTTACAGAATATACACAAAACGTGACCTAGTCTAAAGTTCCTAGAAAACCGTACCTGGTTTACAAGATACCTCAAAAACCTGTCCTAGTTGTTACTGGAAAACTTGTCTTGGTTTATAGAAAGTTCGTGTCACAAACTAAGATAGGTGTTTAGGTCCGTAAGTCACCCCAGAATCTTGTATAGGGAACGTCTATTGTCCGATCCCCGATGACATATAGGATGACCAAGACCAAAGACCTTTTGGAACTAATTATTTATGAAGATCGATGAAAGGACACGGTTATGAGGTAAGGTCGTATAAGGTAAACAACAAAGGGTTCTTCTGACATGAGAGAACGAAGACGTGGAAACACCTATGAAAAGAGATTATACCTGACTCGAGAAGAGAGGGATGGGACGTGTTGTGTACAATTAATAAATCCTGAGGGTAGAGTATAGTGAATAAAAGGGGTGGTGTAAGACAGGTATTAATTCGGATACAATTAACTATAGATACGCGGTTTGAATACGATCAACAAAAGAAAGAAATTATCTTAGGATACAAGTAGAGAGAATCTTTAATGATATAAAATAAAATTACTAAAAGGTCAGTAAGTACGGTCACGTTCGGGGAACTATTAGTCACTAACAGAAAGTAGGAAATAAGGGGGTTATTAAACGTTTTTTGTCTCCTATAATTCAAAGTTATCACAATCAACTTTTATTCCCATTAAATAAGTTGATTCGGCTTTTTCTGAAACCCGAAGTCTTACCTTCGTTACCACGATCTTTCTTCCTCTACACAAAAATTTTGTACTGAAAATTTCGGAGTTTCACTACGATACCTGAAAATATTTTCAACCTGAAAACGTTTCGATACTTTAGGTACTCATCTTAATCGTCATCTTATTTTCGGAGTCCGACAATACCTAAACAAAATATCGATTTTCATCCTGTTTAGTTGGATGAAGAGGAGAGTAATTCCCTACTGTGTGAAAGTGGTAGGGGTTCGTTACCGTTATACCCTTGTGACCTTAAATGTCGTGGAATCACCAGTTTAGAAAATCTTATTCGGTACTTTAAGTACTCTACGATCGTGTTTTTCAGAGTAGATTGTCTTTCTCGTCAGGATATTACATCCGTCTTGTGGGTGCTGGGACTAAAATCAGTTCCTTTAACTTCCGGTCATAGTAAATGGCGGAACGAGTTTCAACGTGACGATTCATTGTCTATATTCGGAGTGTGAATTAAAGACTTTGATTTAGGTAGTACGAGAAAGAGACACAATACTTGTTATGGTTGTAGAGTCTTAAGTGTTTTTATTGGTCATTAGTATTGACGAAGACCTATACATAGACACAGACAGACCCTACCCCGTCCTTCGTCATCCCGCCACCATTTGTTACTTATTTATAGTGGGACTGTTACTTCGTGATATAATTCCACTTGATGAAAATTAGTATTAAAAGTATATAATGTAAATGTCCTTATCGATATCAATATAGAAAATCGGTCTTCATTTCACAGTTTAACTTCTTCCTTTACCGTTGGATGAGGTTATAAGAACGGACCTTTTAGGGAACCTGTCTCTTCAGACCGTCTGATGTCAAGTACCCCAACGTTCACAACCTGTGCTGAATCGCTGACTTGGTTTCACGGTTTACCCTTTCTAGGGGTCCTCCTCTCGTACTGGTGGGTGAGGTCAAAAGAACGGACCTCTTTGGATACCTGTCTCCTCGGACCATTCGACGTCAGGTCACCCAGCCTTTCTCAGTCTATGTTGACTTCATTGAATCGTGTGTTTCACAGTTTGTTCGATTGGGATACCGAGAATGTAGAAGACTTAATTGGAAAAGACTTTTAACTTTGAATGAGTAACCCGGTTTTCGTCTTTACTACATCTGAAATGTGATCCATTGATGTAACTAATCGATTACTTGGTTTCAATGTGGGTTTTCATTTACAACCAAAATTTACTAAGGGACTTACGGGTTAGTGGTTTATGAAACGTCTCTTTTAGACATTCTAATTTTCTGTTGTCCTTTTGTGTTTCTTCAGGTCTTTGAGTCCTCCTTTCACTTCTTCGATATTCTCCATGATGTTTTACTGTTTTTCGTGTTTCTTTCTATTTTTAAGAGGGTTTAGTCTTTCTTTCCCCTCGGTTAATAAATGTATCTTGGGTACGATTCTTAATCCCACTTCACCGTCTGTTCTTTTACAGTGGAACTTGTTAATATGAGTGACCGAAGAAACTTCTGTATCCGATCGAAGGACTTTTTTCTCTTTGTCCTTTAGACCGAAATAACGAAGTACAATCGCGTTCTTCTTCGGTTGTTTTTATAAGAGTCCTTCTGAACTTTAATGAACGTTTGAATCAACTGACCGTAAAATCCTCTTTAACGATAAAACTATATGTCTATAACATCCAAATCTCTAAATCCTCACCAATAAACCCCGTGATACTCTAATTCCTTAGTGAGGAGTCATAAATCAAGTATAAGAATTCTCTCACCACACGTGTCTTACAATTATATCTCCATCGCCCTCATTAGTAATGGTTGTGTCGAGAAGGAATCAATTTAAAGGACTTTGCCACTAGACCCCTTCCCAAAAGTCTCACTCTTACTCGTACTGTCGGGACAAGTAACAGTGACCGTGTGTACCACCTGGGAGGTTACCCAGATTAGAAGTATTGGTCGGAGACATGGGTTCTTCACCTTCCCTTTTACCGGGGTATCAGAGTGACATCTCTCTCTTAAGGTCATTCTTTGTTACAGAGAGGACTCATCTTCCGTCTCTTCGTTACACGACAAGACTCAATAGTACCTTAGTTATTTGAAGACACAAGAAGGGAATATTCCTAACTAACCATCAATAATAGGATCACTTAGATTTAAACAATTGTTGTCATTAAGATATTCCAGAACTATGAGAGAACATCATGGAGGAACCTTCTTTTAGAGGAGCCTTCTTTTCGATACTGTTTAAATCTGTAGTATAATTTTTCGTCTCTGTAATGAAACGGTTGTTTCCAGGTAAATCAGTTTCGGTAACAAAAAGGTCATCAGTACATACCTACACTCTCAACCTGGTATTTCTTTCGACTCGTGACTTCTTAAGTACGAAAACTTGACACCACAACCTCTTCTGAGAACTCTTAGGGAACCTGTCGTTCCTCTAGGTTGGTCAGGTAGGATTTCCTTTAGTCAGGACTTATAAGTAACCTTCCTGACTACGACTTCGACTTCGAGGTTATGAAACCGGTGGACTACGTTTCTTGACTGAGTGACCCTTTCTGGAACCACGACCCTTTCTAACTTCCGTCCTCCTCTTCCCCTGCTGTCTCCTACTCTACCAACCTACCGTAGTGACTGAGGTGTCTGTACTCAAACTCGTTCGAGGTCCTTAACCACTACCTGTCCCTACGGACAGCACGACGTCAGGTACCCCAGTGTTTCTCAACCGGTACTGACTCGCTGACTTGACTTGACTGATAGAACATCCGTATTTGATCATACTAAGCTAGTTGGTAGAGAGTGATTTTTCGTTCTAGTGGAACTTTAGGTGTCGTTCTTAACATGTACTTTTAATGTCACTTTATTAACTCGTCAATTGAACCAACCTTTTGTAAAATAGGTGGTTTGTTTAAAATATTCAGTTAGTTGAAACAATTTAACTCTTATTTGTCGATTATTCTCTCGTGACTAAAGTTGTCCGAGTGTGACAACATCTCATGTGAATAGTAGTGGATAATGAGGAATTATTCATCTCGTCACTTTCATAGTGATATTTAATCGAAGTTTCAGGAATCCTCCAAAGTCACCCTCTCCCCTTCCTCTGACATTTTTCTTGTCTTTCCTACTTCATGTTTACTCCCGTTTGGAAAGGTCGTTAAGGTGACAATTTTGTTTTCATGTTTCTTGGAACTTCTCCTTTCTTTCTTCATCACCCGGCAATTTTAGTCTCGTCGTTTAAGACTATTTCATTTCGTCACCGTCCATTTATTTTCCACCCAACTTTTATACATTAATCATTGTTAGTACTCAAAGTCAATTATTGTACCGTTAATTGGAGTTTTATTTCATCAAAATAATCAATTTTGTTTAATAAAGAGAAGAAGTGTATCCCCAAGTTTTATGTAATAATTACGAGAGAGAGAGAAAGAACCCGAGGAACCATTACAAAAGGGTAATAAGGTTGATGATCAACGTAAACGGTAAGGTAAAAGAACTGGGTGTAATTTTAATCCGTTCATACTTTAATTTTGAGGTTTGTAAAAGTTCTCGATAAAGTTTAAGTCTCTAAATATAGGGAACGTTTTACCCTAAAACTGAAACTGCGACCAGACCCTGTACTCTAGGGATTCTTGTAAAGTTATCTCTATACTTTCTCGATCCCATCGCACCCCCCTCTCATTAAAAAATTTCATGGACTTTCAGGAAACACTGATTGAAGAGGTCCAATAAATACATACCTCGTAAACTGTTTAAGATTTATCCGAGATTCATTTCGTTTTACCTGAGATAAAAGAACCATCGTAAATTGAATATATTACTGTACCCATAACCTTTTGTCTATGGGGACGCCAAAAAAGGTATGAGTTTTAGGTTGTATTCACGGTGCGTTCCAGTATTTTACGGGAGATTTGGGTTACTGTTGTACTTTTCGTGTGTCTGTCAGGTATACGTCCATACACGAGAGAGAGGCCAAATGACACTTTAGGTTCCACCTCCCACACGAAGAAATGGTGAATCTTATTTTTTACGGAAGAGCTAATTATAAAACACTTTTATTCACGAATCTATATGGAGAACATTTCTTTTTTTAAATCTTTCTCGAACGTCCAATCTTTATTTCCACTAGGTGAATTGTGTTTACTCCAGTCCCAGGGATATGTGTTCCTCGAAAATTAATTCACCTTTTCTTTTAAGTATGTACTATTTCTTAGGGAAAAGGTATGAAAGAGAGAGAGGAGAGAGAGAGAGTATGTGTGTGTGTGTGTGTGTGTGTGTGTGTGTGTGTGTGTGTGTGGTTTAATTCGGTCTTTTCAGACGAAATTAGGACAGTGCATATAAATTTTCACTCGTAAGGGTCCGTCTGTTTGGACCTAACCTAGGGTTGACACTGTGAACGATGGACCTATTGACCGAAGTTAAATGAATTGGAAGGACTCTGAACCTAAGGAGTTATATTTAAACTCTTCTCATAACAATAAAGGACGTTTTCCGACAACACTCTAAATTTACTCTTTTACGACTTATGGACAATATGTCCTTTGACAAAGCATCAGTGATCTGTAAGTATCCTTCTCCTCAGACAAAAATCACGTCCCGCACGACACATGTACCCGAATCAGTACGGGTTGAGAACGTTGGGGTACTTGACATCGGGTGGTCCGAGGAGACAGGTAGCCTAAAGGGTCCGTTCTTATGACCTCACCCAACGGTAAAGAAAGAGGTCCCCTAGAAGAGTTGGGTCCCTGACTTGAGCACAGAGAACGTAACTCACTTCACTTCAGCGAGTCAGCACAGGCTGAGAAACGCTGGGGTACCTGTCTCCTCGGACCATCCGATGTCAGGTACCCTAAAAGGTCCGTTATCATGACCTCTCCTAACGGTAAAGGAAGAGGTCCCCTAGAAGGGCTGGGTCCCTAGCTTGGGTCCAGAGGGTGTAACATCTGTCTCCGAAATGGTAGACTCGGTGGTCCCTTCAGCCATTTCGTAGACGGGCGTTACGCCCTCTGGACCCAAACTAGGGACCAGCCCTTCTAAGGGATCTCTTCCTTTACCGTTGGGTGAGGTCATGAGAACGGACCTTTTAAGTTACCTGTCTCCTCGGAACATTCGATGTCGGGTGCCCCAGTGTCTCAGCCCGTGCTGACTCGCTGCAGCAAATTGAAGCGAAGTGAAGTGAAGTGAGGACGTAACTGTCCACCTAAGAAATGGCGATTCGGTGGACCCTTCGGGAAATCATGGATGTGTATACTAATTGGAGACGTCGAGGTACCTACGAAAGTCGGGAATGAGGAAAGAATCAAGGAAATTCTTCAGTTACATACTCGTTTTGACACTTAATTTTACACAGAGGAGATGACTGTAAGGGATAGTGGTTACAGTGGTAGAGTTTATGAAGGAAGAAAAGACTGTCTACCAACCGGAATCAGATAGGTTGCTACGGGCCCTTTTCTATTTTAGAGTCAACATGAGGTTTGAAAGAGATTTTAAAAACGAAAACTAAACAGAGGAATTTGGGAACAGGGGGGAGAGTCAACTGGTGGTAAAGGTGATTGAGAAATGGATATTTGTTTGTTTGGTTTTAGTAACGGAAGTAAGACGTTTGATAAAATTAAAGGAAAAGGGGTGGTGGTCAGAAGTCACCTTCTACAGAGTGTAGTCAAGAGGAGGAGACATTGCTTAAGGTCAGGGTTAGGATGTTTGGTGAAAATGTACGAGTAGTAAACGAAGAGACATAGTCCAGGACGATTTTTTCTAAACGTGGAACTTTGTGACGAGGAAAGGTAGGATAGAGGTGCACGTACTGACGTAGTAGTCGGGTAACGAGGAGGAGTACGTACACTTATATGGTAGACTTATCTTGTGACGACGACGACGACGACGACGATTCAGCACAGGCTGAGACACGTTGGGGTATCTGCCGTCGGGTGGTCCGAGGCGACAGGGACCCTAAGAGGTCCGTTCTTGTGACCTCACTCAATGTTAAAGGAAGAGGTTACGTACTTTCACTTTGCACTTTCACTTCAACGAGTCAGTACAGGCAGAGAATCGCTGGGGTACCTGACGTCGGGTGGTCCGAGGAGGTAGGTACCCTAAAAGGTCCGTTCTCATGACCTCACCCCACGGTAACGGAAAAGACCTTATCTTGCGATTGATCTCTGAAAATGAACATAAGTCAGGTAGGACGATCAACGAAGTCGTTTCAAGAGATCAGGGATCGTGTGTGGAGAGAACTAGAAAAGGTAATGTAAACGAAGTCGACAACAAAATAGGAACCGTCGGACACTCGTATAGGTAGTGACAGTTGACCCCGAAGGGACCCACCACAAAGACGAAGTAAATGAGTCCCTCCTTTCCTAGAACCTCGGTAAACAGTAGTGGTCATCTGAAAGAAGTCCAATATGTTCATTTACGGGCTGGTCTATCGACAATGCAAAAGTTTACTTGATATTGGAACAGACTTAAAAGAACAGTAAAAATAGTTTAAAGTTACTATGACATTCCCTGTATTTTTTAGATGGATATTAGTTTGCGATGGATATATAAAAGCTTCAATGATTTTTACAACTGGGACGCAATAACAGCCAATGACTTATACTTTGTTGACACGGAACTAAATGATACAAAAGTTTTAGACGTTGTAGTGTCTTATGAAAACACGTTTTTATTTTTATTTCCACTATCTCGCGGTGATCATTACATTCTGTGTGAAATTAAAACAATAATTCTCCTCGGTCATAAGACACGTGTCTGTATCGACCCATTAGATACTCAACTAGAGGAAACGACATTCCCCGATAGGAATATTTTCTTTTATATAAACTTCATGTCTATCTCTATACCACGAAACCAGATATTGTGTTTAATCTGTATTCGACCGGAAAATCTTTAAGTGTCTTACCAATAAAAGTATTTACAGACAAATCCATTCTCATGAATGTTTATTAAACTGAACCCAAAAGAAATTGTAATCACTAAAATAAATGTCTTTTACAGACTTTTTAATTACAAAAGGAAAAAAAAAAAAAAGGACCGACGTACCGTACACCCTAGAATCAAAGGGTTGATCCCCTACTTGGCCACGAGGGGATGTAACCATCGTGTCTCAGAATTGAGGACCTGGTGGTCTCTTCAGGGGAACGAAACAAAACAAAACGTTTCATACAGGAGACTGAGACTCAATGTTATCTCTTTATATTTGAAGTTTACTAACTAAAAGTTTGGAATATTAAAGAAAAATAATAAAAATAAAAAAGAAGGTCAAAATAACTTTACATTAACTGTATGTCGAGACATATTTAAATTCCCTATGTCGTATTTATAAACTAAATATACATAGTATATTACTAATGGTGTCATTCAAATCACTAATAGTAGAGTATATCTATGTTTTATTTTCTTTTTTATTTTTTGGTTCTAAAAAAGAACAGTGTTTTTGAGAACCTTAAATGAGAGAATTTAAAATACATATTGTATGTCGTCATAATTAATTAGTACAACATGTGATATAAGGATCATAAACAAATAGAATATTACACTTCAAATTTAAACTAGAAAAAAATTACTCAAACGAACAAATAAAAACTTCATATTAACAGGTTCGTGTACAATCAGGAGAATGTGTTGTGTCGTTAAACAATAAAGATATATAAAGTTTATATAATGGTGAATTAGAATTTTTCTTAACACTTCGGGTTAAAAAACATAGAGATAAATAAGATGATAATATTTCTTTACATATATAAAAGTAAAATAGTCATTTGGGATAAGTTAATCACGGTTATCTAAAGTCACATTTCTGAAGAAATTCATCTTTTTAATAAAAATTTAATATTTCTTTGTTAAAAAATATTTATCTACGAAACATATAAATTCCTGGTAAATGTGTTTTTATATATCATAATCGTTGGGTATGAAAGAATCACAGTATATAATTTAGATCTTTATATTTATCAAACTATGTTTACATTCGTATGAAATTTTATATAAATTTAACCCTACTTTTATCGATAACGGGTCATGACACGTAACTATATCAGTATTTTGTTAATGTACACTCAACAATTTGTTTCATAAAACTTCAAAAAGAATAGTTGAAATTTTTAAACCCGAATGGTCAAAAACAAAAAAACAAAAACAAACACAAAAGATTTCTGTTTGTGGTACACTAAGGTGAGTAGATATAAATTCCAACAGTCTAAGTATCTTTGTATTTCATCTTACCACCGATGATCCCTGACGTCCTTCTTCTTTACCCCTCTATAATAAATTACTCATATCTCAAAGTCAAAACGTTTTACTTTTCAATACCTTTCGACGACTGTTTGTAACACTATGAATTGTGATGACATGACATGTGAACTTTTACCATTCTACCGTTTAACACACACACAAAAAATTTTATTGTTAATTTTAAACAAATTTTCTATTTTACTTTTGTTTTATTTGATTTTTGTGGGGTGTTTTTGAGTATATATCTAGATTTATGGAAATTAAGACATGACATTAATATAAATTAAAAGACGAGACACTATTATAGTTATTAGTACAATGGTCTTTATGTATTCGATCTTATACGTTTTTATTTGATACCTTATTCCATTGAAGACGAGTCAAACTTCTCCCTGTAAAACAAACAATAATTAACACTTCATTAGAGAACACGACTTTACACTCCAGTGAAATAATCTAAGAGAGATGCATCCTTTCTTCACTCCACAGAAGTTGTTCTACCTTTTAGATCGAAAATATCATTCATTCTGACTTGGAGTATGTGTCATTTTCACGGATAGGGAACTATGTTGTCCCCTTTTCTCCCAAGTTCGTTCGTGTAATCGAAATGTCTGTAGTAGGAACAGTAATTTTAGAGATAATTTCATATAGACGGAGAAAATGAACGAATTTCGATTTTATTATTATGTTTCTTTCGTTTGGGGGGTTTTCTAAAATTAAACGTTTTTATTTTCTATATAAAATTACTAAAATCTTTGTCGGATATAGTCGTTAGAATAAAGATATAAAAGGATTATTACTGAACCACTACCGTATCTAAAGGTGTGTCCTCCTTTTCACTTATCAGTCGAAGTAGACAGGGTCAGACACTGGTCTAGGAAGGTCGACCGTAAAAGGTTACTTAGTCTCTTTTATATACTTGGTCGATTTGGTGACTCGGTATTTTAGGTGAATCTTTTTCGTTCAATGAAGTGTGATACTTCCGTTATACCCATTCGTGACCGTGAATGACTCGTAGAAATGTACGAGTTCAGATATGTTGTATGAAATGTATGTAATACAATGATTTATAATTTTTAATATACTTAATCCGTTAGTATACAAAGTAAAATATGGTTTCAAATCACTCGTCTTGTACTTCAGTGGATGAAGTTTTTAGGCGTACGAACGGTAACGTAAGTTATACAATCTCTCGAAAGAAAAAAAGAGAGAGACTAAAGTAAGATAAGGTAAGGGTAAGAAAGTAAACCAATTAAGTAGGGGTTCTATGTGAATGTACCCTGACATATAATAAGTATGTGTCCGAATAAGTAAGAATATACTTTATATATATTAAATTAAATTTTTAACAAACTTTATATCTCTAAGTTATTTAGGTAATTTTTAATGAAAAAAAGAGAAACCTTACTTCGATAAATAGTTGTGAGTAGTGTACTTTGTTCCGAGATAATTATTCACTTAGTGAGTGTCTTTGTGACGGTGGTGTGGGAGTAGAAGTATCGAGTGACATGAGGAAAGACGATTTAGAAAAAAGTATAACCGACATGTGTACCAAGAAGGAGAAATACTGGTCTTCGTTCTATTAAGGTAAGATGATCACCTTTAAAATTCTTTAAAATCCTTCAAAAATAAACATAAACAAGTAAGTATATGAGTTTTTTAACACTTATTCGTAGCTCAGATAGGGATATTAATTCTTACTGTTCGGCCCCGAAGGGACCCCCGAGTGTCACAATTTCTTAGGTGGACGGTTACGTCCTCTGTGCCCTTCTAGGGTGTACGGTGTCTCGTTGATTCGGGTGTACGGTGGTGACACTGATCTTGGACCCTCGACGTTGATGACTCAGGTACACGGCATTGATGACTTCGGACTGACGGGGTCTCGGGTACGAGACGCTGTTCTCTTCGGCGGTGTTCCTCTTCGGTGGTATTGATTTCTCATCGGGGACGAGTGACGTTACTTCTGGGTCGTGTCGGTTATTTAATCAAGTAATTTTTTTTAAATTACGTGGGATATAAGAAAAAATTTTTTCTTTTTTCACTGTTCAGATTAAAGATTATCTTTATCACACCTACGAAACTGGTTAAAACCTCTGTTGACATGTCGGTAAATTGGGTTGACAAATAATAACAATCGGAGATACAACGATTAAGAAAAATAACTTATAAGGGTCCACCCGACGGTAGAGACCCCAGTGTGTCTCAGTCTGTGCTGACTTCGTTGAAGCGTCGTCGTCGTCGTCGTCGTTCTCCTGTAGATAGGGTATGGGATATAATTTACAACCATTAAGTTTACGGATGTAAAAGATAGAATGACGTTTTGATTAAAAGTATCAGAGGGTAACGATACGCCAAGAATAATTACTGACTCTACATCTTAATGTATTTACTGTATTTTGATAGATCCGTGAATAGTACTATAATCCATTTGAGTTACTTCGAAGGTTTCTATTGTCCCGTGACAAAAGACAACAACAAAACGAAGAGGGATTAGATTTCGTGGCCTCTTCCGTTACCGTGGGGTGAGGTCATGAGAACGGACCTTTTAGGGTACTTGTCTCCTCGGACCATCGGACGTCAGGTGCCCCAGCGATTCTCAGTCTATACTGACTCGCAGAAGTGAAAGTGAAAAGTGAAAGTACGTAACCTCTTTCTTTACCGTTGGGTATGGTCACAAGAATGGACCTCTTAGGGTCCCTGTTCCCTCGGACCACCCGACGGCAGATACTCCAGCGTGTCTCAGCCTGTACTGACTTCACTGAATCGTCGTCGTCGTCGTCGTCGTTAGATTTCGTGTATCTTGAACTCTGATCAAGAGTACATTTTTTAAATTGGTATTAAAGGACCTTTAAGTCTTATGAATTTTACTACCGTTTTAATACTCACACCCTACACTCCGTAGAGAGTATTTAAATCGTGTAGAAAAACAGATTAAAAGTCGTCTGAAGCAGGATATAAAAGTCCGTTACAAGTGAACTGAAAACTAACAACGATATACGAAGGAAGTGGGTAAACACCGATCGAGTTTAGAGGGTGTAACTTCTATTTATTTTAGTCGACACAATTTTCGTGTTGGATAAGAAAAGAAAAGAAAACAAAATGATGGTGTTTTAGGGGGTCTGGTTATTTGACCTCTTTGACATTCGTTCCGTGCCCGAACCTATTCAACTGGTTTATACCGCCTTCCACATTTTTTCTTTCTTTTTTCTTTCTTTTACTTCAGCGAGTCATCACAGGCTGAGAAACGATAGGGTACTTAACATCGGATGGTCCGAAAAGGTAGGTACCCTAAAAGGTCCGTTCTCATGACCTCACCCAACGGCAAAGGAAGAGGTCCCTGCAAAGGAAGAGGTAGAGAAAGACTGGGTCTCTACCTTGGGCCCCGAGGACGTAACGTCCGTCTACGAAATGGTAGACTCGGTGGTCCCTCTTCCACATTTCCTTCCTTAATTAATTACACCCGTCATACCAAAAGGTTGAGGGTGTTTGTATGAGGTGTCTGATATTTTTACTTAATCAAAAGGAAAAGTTTTACGGAAACTAAAGTAAAATTTGATAAGTGAACAACTTATCATAAACCCATCTCTTTCCTACTTATTCTCTTGAGACCCGTCACTTTGTTATAAAGACGGATGGTGACGTTATAGAAAAACGGAAAAGTATGACAAGTACCCCTAGAGTTCCATTCTTATGACTTCAACGGTAAGGGAAGAGGTCACCTGGTACAAAAGAGTCTTGAGAGGTGGTACTGGGCAAGCAGAACCCACCGGGATGTACCGTACCGAGTATCAAAGTAACTCAATCTGTTCCGACACCATCTATACTGGTCAAACTAATCAAAAGACACTTACACAAAAAGTAAGACAGACGGGAGACTACCTATTTCTATTCTCCGAATATCTTCGAAGGACTACCCTCTCTGACTGACACCCCCTTTGACCCAGAACAATACCACTCGTCCCGGTACTAGTCATTTAGAAATTAGATTAAAAGACAACTAAACGTCCCGACACAAGGGAGGGAAAACAAACTGGACTCTGGTTTGATACCACCTTCATTACTTGTATTACCGTTGGAGGAAGTTTTCCCGGACACGTGTCTGACGGTGTGAGTCACGGGGTCTGGGACGTCGTCCGGTGACGGTTGGGTGTGGACACGGTCTCTGAGGGTCTGTGAGTGTCCATTCAGACCCAGTCAGAGAATACCCCAGTGACGAGGAAAGAGGACCCAGGACAACGTGTCTTCCAAAACAAAGACGGGAGGTTCTCACAAAGGGTTAGGACACATTCAAGACATTAATTTTGGGTGACCAGAGACTTCAGTTTAAGGGACCCTCAAGAGTCAGGGAAACGGTCTAGGGGTCCAACCCTTTAGACAACACCCAGGATCTTGAAAGAATTAACACGCTCTTAAATAAAACATATTATTTAACTATATTATTTAGTACCGTAGGCCGGGGTAGTGAAGTACCGTTGATCTACCCCTTTGTTACCTTTGTCACTGTCTGAAATAAAAGAACCCGAGGTTTTAGTGATGACTACCACTGACGTGGGTACTTTAATTTTCTACGAACGAAGAACCTTCTTTTCGATACTGTTTGGATCTGTCGTATAATTTTTCGTCTTTGTAATGAAACGGTTGTTTCCGGGTAGATCAGTTTTGATACCAGTACACACCTACACTCTCAACCAGAGTGTAATCTCTTTCGACTCGTGACTTCTTAACTACGAAAACTTGACACCACAACCTCTTCTGAGAACTCTCAGGGAACCTGACGTTCCTCTAGTTCGACCAGTTGGGACTCCCTTTAGTCAGGACTTATAAGTAACCTTCCTGACTACGACTTCGACTTTGAGTTTACGAAACTGGTGGACTACACTTCTTGACTGAGTGACCTTTTCTGGAACTACTACCCTTTCTAACTTCCGCCCTCCTCTTCCCCAGTTGTCTCCTACTCTACCAACCTACCGTAGTGACTGAATTACCTGTCCTCAAACTCATTTGAGGACCTCAACCACTACCCGTCCCTTCGGACCACACCAGGTCAGGTACCCCAGTGTTTCTCAGTCGGTGTTAACTCACTGACTTGACTTGACTTGGTGACGTTATAGTCAAATGGAAAAGGTGAAAAGAGGTGGACAATGAGTCTTTGTCCAATTTACTGGTTTCTTGGGTTTATCTGTTTTGATCAGAGTCCTCCCTAAATTCGTATTCTACTAAGTAGTTTTGTTCATTGTATTAATTAATGAGGCAAAAAGTCTTTTTGGATAATCGGCTTAAGTTTGTTTGTACTAAACTGATAGATGTTTCTCCGTGACTGGGTTTACTGTCTCTGTTTGTATCTTCATAATATCCGATAAGAGGTTTTTTCCGTTTATACTCACCAACCTTTACCTCGAACATAAATAACTTGTGGAATAAATGAGGAATATTGACAATATTTAATATAAATCATGAGATTAGATATGGATACATTAACTAAGGACTTTATAGTCTATTACAAACTTTATTTTTACCCTGTTACATTGAGAAATAAACAGTTTAATTTTATAAGAGGAAGGGTCATCAAATAAATTTTGAAAAACATTTTGGCCTACCGAGATTTCGTCATCAATCAAGAATCGTAAAAAATGATCTAATGAAACTCTTAAACTTAGTTCTTCAATACCTATTAGAAAGTGTCTTTTTACGTAGAGCTTTTTCATACTCACGGACGTAAGATTCAGAGGAGTTAACATAGGCTGAGAAACACTGGGATACCTGCCATCGGACGATCCGAGGAGACAGGAGGTTCGTTCTTATGACCTCACCCAACGATACGGGAGGAGGTCCCATAGAAGGGTTGGTTCCTGACTTGGGTGTATAGTACAGAGGACGTAACCGTCCGTTCAAGAAATGGAGATCGATGGACCTTTCGGGTATTTTACACATATATATGGGGTTCAATAACTATGTTAAAGTCTCGTAATTACTTGGACATTCATAGGAACATGGGTGACGTTATAGACCATGTGTCTGTGTCTGTCGGTCTGTGTGTGTGTGTGTGTGTGTGTGTGTGTGTGTGTGTAGTTTAAGGGTTTCCGACGTCGGAGAAAGAAAGAGACTCAGTAATGTAGTAATGGATTATGAACTATAGATTAAAAAATATAAAGGGGTAATTAAATAACTTGTATTAGGAACGGTAAAGTTGGTGTTTTACTATAGAAGTCTCTTTGCACGGAAAATATAAAGTTGACCGTGTGTCTTCTGTGAATTATTAGTGTACCCTTTAATAATCTTTCTTTTTACGTTCATTTACTTTCGACACTAATGTACTCTGAGACGTACAACGAGGAACCTTACAATTGTAAGGGTGAATATTGTACAAATCTATCAGAGATTAGTAACGAAGAAACGATAGAGAAGAGGTGATTGAGTACCTAATGACATATTGGATACTAGAAAATGTGTTTGTACCAGTTCTAGACGAGACGTTGAGTGACTTAAAGTCGAAGTCACTCGGTCTCGGTGCATGAAGTGTCCCGTGTTCTAAATTCGGGTTCAAACCCTCGAAATCCTCTTTCTGTAGGAATGAAAGAAGAGATAGAGACAAGTTGTGCTATTAGGGGGTAAACTGTAGAAGTGTGACGACCCAGTTTAGAGAAACAGAAACACAGACTGGATTTTGATAATTTTTCATAGTCCGGTCTTGATTCTGACGATACCCCGAAGGAAATTACATCGTTTCATTATCTCTTTTGTACGAAGAGGACCTCTCTTCAAAACTTTCCGAAACCAATGTCGATCCATCCAGTGAATTGTACGAGTCAACTGGTGGAGGACGTCAGGAGGCTTTTGTTTCATCTCGATCGATAGACTGCGATTCATAGTGCCTTTAGAGTCTTTTACAAAAGTAGAAAACTAATCTCAAAATATGGATGAAGAGGAAATGATTTTTCTTTTTTTTTAATGTCGTGGACACGATTGCATTAATGTCCATCGTGTGCGTTGTCCATCAGTGTATAATAAAATCGAAGGAATTTGAGTCAGTAGTAGGACTTGTTTTTATTTAAAAATTTCAGAATAAATTTTTTTATTCAGATGTGACTTCTGATGAAGGATCTTTCACCTAAATTTTGTTTCCAAAATACTATATGTCTAGATTAAAAAACGAAGGAAAGGGACCAGAATAACTTCAACATAATGTACTTTTTAATCTCTCTCCTTTTTCATAAAGGATTTAATAATAACCGGTGAACGAGTAAAAATATCTCAGATAAGGAGGAGCATAATAAAAGAGTCACTCTACTAGTGAAAAAGTAAATCTATCGTGACTTATATGTTAATTCTTCAGTCAATGTGTTCAACGATAATTCTTTTACATCATACGTACATACACTCTCTAGACTCCATTGGAGTCTTTATAGTTTCATCCCGAACTCAATACTGAGTTTCTTCCGGTGGATCTTATATTACCTATCCTTCTTACCCACTAGGGTCTCTGTGTCTAGCGGTCTTACTTCGGAGTTTAATTTAATAACAAGTCGTTGGTAGTATATTACTTACTAATCAAAACCTCAAACGTCAACGATAAAAACCCTTCTTGAGTGTTAGGATATTAATCTTTTCTAAAGACTAATTTGACCCTGACTGGGTGGATGGTTTACGGTGTCTCTTGGATAGTTTACCTTTGGTTTTCCTTACTCGTTTTTCCCACCCCATACCCACCTTTACTCTTCCTTCTAACACTCAAGTTAGTCAAAGTGATACATTTCTCGTTAACCTTTGGTACTTTTTATGATTCTTTGACTTTCTTTCTTTCACTTCAGCAAGTCAGCACAGGTTGAGAAGCGCTGGGGTACCTGATATCGGATAGTCCGAGGACGTAGGTACCCTAAGAGGTCCGTCCTTATAACCTCACTCAACGGTAAAGGAAGAGGTCCTCTAGAAGGGTTAGGTCCCTAACTTGAGGCCAGAGGGTGTAACATCCGTCTGTGAAATGGTAGACTCGGTGGTCTCTTCAGGTTCTTGTAACCTTGATAACATAATTATGTTATAATCCAGGTTACAGTCCTCGAGAATCTCTTGTTTATAGAGTTTCCGGAAGAGACTACGAACGTTTCCGGGTTTACTAATTAGTGCTCTCCTTTACAACAGAAAAACAAACTATTACTAACTTCACAGGTACCCCGAAGGGTCCTCCGAGTCACCATTTTCTTAGATGAACGTCCTCTATATCCTCTACATCTAAGTTAAGGACCCAGCCTTCCTAGGGGACCTCCTCCCATCTAGGGGACCCCCTCCTTTACCGTTGGTTAGGTCGTAAGAACGGACCTTTGAGGGTACTTGTCTCCTCGAACCGTCCGACGTCAGGTACCCTAGAATTTTCTTAACCTGTACTGACTCGTTAACTGGTACGTACTTCGCAGACTAGTGGATGTGTCTTACTTCGTCGGTCTACAAACACTTTTCCGAGACAAGGTATAATCTGTAACAAGTCATTAGATAATAATAAATAAAAGAAATAACGGAATGTAGACTCACCTTAGAATCTACCCTCTCTTGTACTCTATTTTTAGATTTTACCTGTAAAGGGTACTCCCTTTTTTGTTGTATCTTGCAAGAAAGGTGAAATATATTGACACAGTACATTTTAGACTAAGGACTTAAAAAGAATTCCTTAAATCGTAACGGTAGACCCCATTTATACAAAGTAATCAAAAGATATACTACAGAGAATTCCTATATACTCCATTAGTGTACTTTTTTTTTTTTTTTCAAGACTGGACTCAGGATTATGCCGAAGTGGTTTAACTTGGTTAATAAGTCTTCCTTTTGACCGGAATTTTAAACGTGGTGTAAAATTAAGTCGTAGTTTTTATAGAGAAAAGAGGTAATTTGTAAAAATCAAGGAGACATTACTGGATGATACAGGTTGTCTAAAAACGAACAAGTGGAAAATACTTTGTTGACAAAAGAAAAGCGAAACATAAGACTTTAAAGAGGTTTCATTTTTGACTCGTTACTACTTAATACCTTTTAAACAAGAAGGAAGGTTTTATAAGTGTAGACCGGAAACAAATTTGTTGAGACAGTAAAAACAGTTGTCTTTAATTGTTGTTAAAATTTTTTTCTACTTTTACCTGTAACAAACCATAGTAAAGTCAAGGATTTCCGAACGGTAAAAGTGTATCCGAAGGGGTATTCTGTTTTTGGTGGGTTATAGTCTCTTTAGTGAGGTTCGGGGATAACGAAGGACTTCACTAATAAGTCATTTTATTATTTAGTCAAAGTAAGGATGTCGATGACAAAGAACGACAGAAGAAAAATAAACAAAAGTCGAACTCACTCTTTAAATAAAAACTGTCTAACAATAATATACTTCCTCCATCAATACAACCTAACATTTTACGACTTTAGAAAAGAGTATCAATACCTCCTGAAGGAAAACGTAACTTTATATTCGATTTAGAAATATCTTAAGGGTAATTTATAGAAAGTAACACCATGGTAGTAGTGTACTATAACTTTGTACTAGTTTCGTCTATTAGGTTTGACGGTTCATACACCGTCAAAGTATATATTTCCTTGGATCTAAATCTAAAGACACAATCACGTCTCTTTTTGGTCAGTATAATCTTGGTTGAACTAAAAAGGGTTGAAAAGAGTCCAATTCTTCAAGAATTTCAAAGGGAGTCAAACTGATTTAAATCTGTCTGAAGAAGATCTGAGACCCGGGAGTAACGAGAAAAGGTCCTCGTGAATGAAATCTTTTTAACAGTTAAGAAAGAGACGGGGAAATTCTACATTGTTAAAAACTTTCGGAGACCGGTAAAAAATTCAGTCCTTACAGAAAGAGTTCCTTGACCTTCAGTAGAGAAACTTTACGTTTGTGACTCCTTCTGACTTGGGGACGGGAGGTTAAAGAAACTCTCGGATTGTGGGATTGAAAGGACCCGTGGACCGAGGTCAACATTTTAGTGGAATACTTCTGACGATGAGAAACCCCATTTCGTTTCTAATTGTTTGTGTCTACCGATTCCTTGAGAGTCGTAGTGGAGTTTAGAATTTTTTTTTTTTTTTTTGTGTTGAGGATGAGTCTGAATCAAGGCCAACTTGTCCAGAGTTTATTCCGGAAGAAACGTCCAACTTGAAACAGGTCACTTTAGAAACGAACTGTTCACAATTACCTACACGATAAGACCTCATAGTCATATACGTTCCAAAAAATGTGGTCAAAGACCTGTATAAAATTTATATTTTTTCTTTTATAGTTTTTGTCCGAACTCCGATAGTACTTTATAGTCTTCATTATATTTTAGTTTAGTCGACGATTTTTCGATAATTTTACAAGTATTTCAGATCCTAGTTTTTTTATTTCTATATAAATGAAGTACGAAGAAAGATGTTCTCAGAATACTGTCAAACTTTAGTTATTTTATTTTATATTTGTTATCTTACTCTCTTATTATGTTTACGTGGAGGATCTTCTCTTTTGTATCCACAACACTAGTACAAAGTATAAACCAAGACTTCAAGGACTGTCAGTCCTCCTTTTCCTTAGTTAAGAAGTTCCGCTAAAAAGAATTTATTACGGACTTTCATACAAGTACATCTTAAAGTATATCTCTTATGACTCTTTAAATTTTCTCAAAAGTACAATTACATTAGCACGTCGACACAAATGTCGTTACGATATTGTATTTATATACAACAATTCGGTGGGTTAGACACCGTAAAAGAATACCTTCGGACTATTCTGACTATGTCGTCCATACTTACTTATCTCCTTACTTACTTATGATGGAACGTAATAATACTTAGGGAGAATCCAGTTGAATTCTTTAGTCTTTTAAGTCAACCATTTAAACCGTAGGAAAACCGTGTGACTATGCTAAAAACCACTAAGATAATCATCTCAACTAACCTCTTCCTTTACCGTTGGGTGAGGTCATAGGAACGGACTTTTTAGAGTACCTGTCTCCTTGGACCACCTAACGTCAGGTACCCCAGCGTTTCTCAGCCCGTGTTGACTCGCTGATTGTATGTTGTGTTTAATCATCTCAAATATCGTCACTTAAGTAATTCTTTACCCCGATCAAAGAATATCAAATTATAACATTTAATTTATACCGTTTGGACCCCTCCACTAATTATTTTTGTGTTCCTAATATTTAGTTTTCCGAGCTTCAAATACAAATTCGAGTCAGTAAACCTCTTTACATGATTCTCGATACTGATAGTCTCGCTACTAAATGATTGATTAAAGATCTTCTCTTGAGACTTCCGTCGTGACCAAATATCCGTTCGTGACGACTCGACTACTTTGTATCGAAAATTATGTAGGAATGAAGTCAAGAAGAAACGAAATTTAGAATTGTACGAAGTAAATACGACGGTGAATTATACGAAATTAGTATTAGACAAAGGTACAATAAATCAGAGGAGACTCTAAGACTAATAATTAAGTACGAAAACTTGAAAAATATCTAATAGGTACTATAAAGACTATAGGATCTCATTTAATGGTTTACTTTTCTGGTTGTTAAATATTTACGGAAGAGAGTATAAGATGACTAGGTCGGTTATCGGAAGTTTTGGGGATCTACACTGGTACTACACAATAAAAATAATTGAGTAAGTTGGTTATAAGAAAACCGGTAGATGGTCTGTGATGTAGTCAAAGACCCCGTCCTCTCTACTTAAACTGTATGAGGTACGTGAGTAGCTCGAATTGTAAATCATGTTTTGAGTGTACGTTTGATGTTCCTCTCCACCATCGGTTAAGTTGGGTTCACTCCTCCACTACGGAAAATCCTTTCTCTCCTGACCGTCCTGAAATTTTCTACTCTTCCACAAAAGGTCCTCGGTCTACGTAATTCTGACTTAGTCCTCCTTGTTTTCGGACCTCCAACCGTTTTAAAATTTTTTTAAAAAAGTCTTTTACAAATTGGATTAAACTTGTTGACTCTGTGTATTACGTGATCTAAGATCTCAAATATTTCGTTCTGTAGTTTCAAATATAAAGGAGTTCAAGAATAGGTCTTTGTAAAAGTACAGACAGATTTGTATAGTTGTGGTCCGTGTACCTAGGTTACTGGAGGTACACAAAAATAGGTCTTATAAACAAAATGAAAAGTTAACTGAACACTTAGTTTTAGATCTGTACGAGTCACCGAGTCAGTACATACTTAGAAACGCTGGGTGGTCTGACATCGGGTGGTCCGAGGAGACAGGTACCTTAAGAAGTCCGTTCTTATGACCTCACCCAAAGGTAAAGGAAGAGGTCACCTAGAAGGGTTGGGTCCCTAGTTTGTGTTTGGAGAGCGTTAGAAGACGTAGACAACCGGCTAAGAGATAGTGATCCCGGTACACCCTTCGGATTCTAGATTTCTTCGTTAAATTTTATCTTCACTAATAAAATTTAGTCTATGTATCTTAGACTACATAGATATATTGGACCCCAAGATTAGGACTTCGGTAAGTACTTGACATATGGAATTTATAATTTTTGATTATAATTTATAATTACAAAGAAAAGGATAAATTGTGTTTGTATGAATAACTCTCTCTAAACCTTTATGTATTTTTACATTACTAGTCAACAATTAATTCCAATTGTGATCCATGTACATTATTTGTATAGTCTATGTCAAAGATAAAGGTATATTTACTATCAAAGTGAGAAATTTCCTGTTCCAGTTTAACGGATTGTCCTTGTGGTGTGGTTCAAGATCAGGAGGTCGTCACGTACAAACAATTTTTTTTTTTTTTTCTTTTTTTTTCAAATAATTTCCGAAACGTTTAAACTATTCTTTCTCACTGTAAAGTAAGAAGATTATACGTAAAGAAACTAAACGTAAACGTAAAATCTATTGTATGAGTCAAGGTAAAAGTAGATCACGAAACTAAAGTAAAAATACAAATTTATAAATTACGTAAAACCTTATCTTATATTTTATCTTTGTGTAAAGGTAGTGAAAAAGTGGTTCATTAATTAGTTAACAATCTTGTAATAATGACTCATCAGAAAGTAAAAGGTTTATTAATTCGATAGTAAAGATAGTATGACTATGACTTATACAGAGTCTGAAAAACAGTGTCCCGAAAGATAAATAAAAGTGGTTAAAATCTAAGAACAAGATATGGTGTAGTAATGAAGTTGATGACATTAAATTATTGTCTATAAGTGTGGACCACCAAGTTTACTGATGCATATAAGTCTACAACCTGATATTTACTAAGTATCTTACCACTGTAAGTGGAATGTATACACATAGTCTAGTTATAACGGGTTTGTAGACATTCTGATAGGACTTCTCACTTTTTTCGTCGTTTCTCGTTTTTTTAGACAAGTAAAATCAAGAATTTGTGAAATTTCCGTTTATAGTATCTTTAGATTTAATACAGATAATATGACACAGGAGGATTATATAAGGTTCATGTCGTCGACTGTGTGTATATGTTTTAACGACTTCACCATTATTGACCTTTTTTAATAAAATACGAGTAAGATGGGTTATAAAGGTAATAAATGTACTGAATATCTCGGTGACTTTATTTCACTTTTCTCTTACAATGATAGTTAAATTCGTGTTTAAATTCGTTTCCTTAAATTTGTTTTTAAAGTTACTAATCTGTAAATGGTAGTCTCAAAAAAAAAATTTCGTATAATTTAGTTGAAGAAACTAATAAACCAAAGTCTCAGATAACTCTGATAATTCTGAAATCGTCGTTTATCTTTGTTTCAATAAACTAGAAGAGATGATTTTGACTAAAAGTTTTGTCAACGTTTTCAAAGGCAATTTGACCATTGTTATTATGACGTGTACTTTCTACGAACGAAGTAAACTCATATAAGTAAATGAGTCAAGTACTATTAAGTATTAACATTCATTATTTACAGTATGGACCTGTAAGTTTTATCATCGGATAGTATGACGTCGGAGAATTTTTACAGTGAGTTAAACGTTCAGAACGAAATCTTTTAGAACGTTTATAAACCTATTGTGTGTTTACTTAATTCATACATAATATCAAGATTGAAGTACAACCCTGTAAAAAGTAGAGTAATCTCAACGATTTATTTATTGTATGTAAAATACATATAACTTAAAAGGTTCATTGAGTATTCTATGCTGAAAGACTATCATAGTACAGGTTTTATAGTACTGAGGAAGGAATAGAGTCCCTCCACCCCTTACCACTCGGAGTTGTACCAGGGTTCATAAAAGGTTTTCAAATGATTTCTTAGTAGATACCTGTCTTAGTGGGTGTCTGTCTTATGAAGTAGTAGGTTCTAAAGCTTCGAGGAATAGATTTTTATTAGTTTGTCTTTCTACAAGACGGGATTCTCCCTTTTTATTGTCGTCTTGGAATGAAGAAAAGAAGACAAAAGAAAATAATCCATCGACGTCCCTAATTAGGGTAAAAGTCCTTCCATTTGTAGAGGAAATAATTTCAAAAGAGACCATCCTTAGTCATTATTTTCTCCCATTAGAGAGGGAGATATGACAGAAAGGAACCCATCATATAAAAAGTGTAGTAAGAAACTGTAATAATTTCTTGTGACAGGAGCATCGTATCGGTTGGAAATTTGAAAATTATATAAAGAGGTTAAAATAAAATCTTTTTCCTGAAAGAAGACTTTACCCTTTGTGTTATTTAAAATTTTGAAATTTTCAAAGTGAAAGATAGGGTACACAAGGTTAATGTACTCAGCATATAAATTTACCTTTCGTGAGGGATATGTTACACCCTCGGAACAATCTATCCCCGTTTAAATCATCTGAAAATCTGTCTAAAGATTCCCTTTTCTATTTTAGTACGGTCTATAATAGGATGATTTTTTGTCTTAACTAAAACATTTCCTTTTTGTTACTACATTTTATTCAAGTAAAGACTTTTTATTTTTAGTTGAAACAAGTCGTATTACTCCAAATTTCTTTTTTTTTTTTTTTGATTCGTCCATTTTGGATTGGGTCCAAAAGTTAAAAGTCTTTCAGTTGTTCTTACATCGATAGTTGTATGGTCCTTTCCCTAGACCCGTTCGGGACCCCTAGGTTAATCAAATCATGGAGGTTGACCCGAAAGGGAAACCCCTCAAGATATTTTTGTTGTCCACTGTAAAGACATTTTTGTTTAATGCACCGGTACGTACACAGATGTAGTCTGTATACCCCGGTCTACTTCGGGACGAGAACAGCAAACACTATCAGACTCCAACTTTACATCTTTGAGAGCTAAAAGTTTAGGACAGTGAATGGAAACATAACCGGACAAAGACGAAGTTCTGACTTTCTTTTATTTTCGATTGAGTAACGAAAAAGATTTTCGTGGTAATAACCTTACTAATATGTTATCTTGTTAGTTCGAGTTACCAATTTCAACTAGTTACGTGTACAAAAGTAACTAAAAGTCACCCATACTTTACGTTAAGTGAATTTTCACCGTTTATAAAGGTTCTCAATTTCTCTTTATGTTTTCTGTAGAAAATCTTCACACTAGAACATTGATGTACAGTTTAAACTACATTTATTAATGTTCCGTCTTAATGGGAGAGGGGTCGGAAATTGGAAAACGGATTTTATAATGAAAGAAACACTATTTTCTAGTAAGTTAAAAAAATACGAGGTCTCAGGGACGTCTGTTTTTAATAAGAAAACTTTCAACGATAACATAAGACAATCCAGGTAGTCAACGTTAAGAATTTTTGTGGTTTCAAGATAAATTCCTCTTTTAGTCCAAATATTGAACAGCCAACGAGTTAAAAGGAAGAAAAGTTATGTTTCTCCTTGTGAAATACACTCTAAAGTTAGTCCTCTTCTTTTCCCTCACGACTCCATTGATGGACATGGAAACATGTCACGGTCCTTGTAGTTCCTGTTGTGTTTTATATGGTTTTGGTGAGTAACCTTTACTTTAGAACTATGTCTTTATTTCCTGGACTAATATAAATGGTGAATCTCGTGTGCAAAGGGAGGAATGTTGATTGCTTTTAGTTCTTTAATTAATAAAGTCACAAAGTACTAATCTTTATTTAAGATTACATACACACACGTAACACAATATAAATCGGTATTCTTATAAAAACGTTTAGTTTCATCTGTGAGGTCTCCAAACGAAAACGAATGGACCCGATATTTACTCTTTTGTGGGATCTACGACACTTTTCATATGTTGGGTGAGGTTTCTGGGTCCGATAATATTGACGGTGTGTAGAATCGGTCCCACTTTCTCTTCGGACTCTGTTTATAATTTCACGTCTAGGAAATGAACCCTCCACGTTTTGTTCCCATTTTTCCTTTCAGTCGTTTTGTCCGAGATTTGGTTATACTTTACTCAGCGACACACGAGGGATAGTGAAGAGACATTCGGCGTCTTTTTTCACATCTCACAAATCGTTCGGACCGATGAATCTTGCACTGAGAAGAAACCTGGTCTCCGTTTCTCTTCGACACGGAACTTTATCGACTATTTTCCATTTCTCCATTTCCTTACCGAGACGGACGAAGGAGGACTGAATAAAGGGTCCCTTAATTGTGGGTACGAGAGACTTGGATAGTGGACCGTCCGTCTACGGATCTTACGGTCTCAGATAGGGACTTCGTATTACAAAGTAACTCAGACTTCACTATCCTCGGCAACCTTTGAGCCGTACACCGACCAACCGAGGTGTCCGGTAGAACGAACAAGTCACACCGGTTCCTCTTCCCGGTTCGGGAGGGTCTCATTTATTGATTCGTTTTCTCATTGAGAAGACAGAATCCCCTGTCTTGACTCACCTGAAATGGAAGACAGTTGTCTCTTTCACTGATCGTACTTTCTCGACGACTTCCCATCCCCGTCACGGATCCATTTTTACTCCTTCTTCTATTACATGGGTACGCACCACCTATTTCATTATCTAACCGTGTCTTCGTTTTTGTATATTCCCTTGTATGGGTTTACCTCGTTAGTGAAACACCATGTACTACCCAAAGAATCTGACTGATCTACGGTCTAACAAAAGTCTAGCGGGATTGAAAGTTCGTCAAAGACAAACCGTAGTGTCTCAATTTTAACGAAGTGTCAGATACTGTCTAACAGTTTCGTTACTTTTTATTCAGTTTCGATGATTGTAGACACAGAGTCTTCTATTTCTGACACTCTAAGTGTATGGTAACTAAGGTGTAGTCTACCTTCCGTTTGTCCCATTAACGACTACATAGGTCTCAGGAAAAAGGGTACTACGACTGATTTACTACCCGTAGTTGTGACCGAAATACTTGTTAATGTAGACGTTTTGAATGGACAGTACCGATTATAATTTGTTCTGTCTTTGTAGTTACTCTAGACTCTCATTTCAGACTTCTCTTCTATTTACTAAAAGGGGTCGAATCCAAGGAATAGGTTAACGGGTTTCTCCTATTAAATTTCACCACAGAAGGAGTCCCTATAAAAGAACCCCAGTCAAAGACGGGACACGGAGATTGTAACTTTTTCCCTCCCCGTTGAAGTCCCCGTTTATTGAAAGACCTATCTCAATATGACTTGTTCACCCCCTGTAAAAAGTCAGACAACATACATCAACATTGTCCCCTTACTCTCCACCGTACAGACGGAGAAATCCAGGTACCTGAAAAACACTTTCTTAAGACAATCATATAGGGAATCTAGTCGAAGTCAGGATTAAATTTTACGAGTGGGGACCCTAGGTAGGCTCAAAATGACTAGATACACCTTACCCCTGATCTTTAGAAGTGTAATTTTTTTGTTTTATTTTGTTGGTTCCTCTAAGACTTTATTTCTAATAATTTATGACTATTTTATTAGAAGTTCCTTTTATTAGATAAACCACGGGTATTTACGAAAACTTTTACCTTTCTTTAGTAGACTATGGAGTCCCAAGGAAAGATTATCATTTCCACGATTCCGAAGTTCGGTTCTAAAGGTAATGTCTGGATTCCTTTGTCCTCATGAGGACACGACTATTAATTGTTGATTCTGGATACTAGGGGGTGGTTACCTTTCAATTATTCATCGAGACTGAACTAGAGAGTCATGATTATTAAATTAACCTTTGTATTTTCTGGTGTGACTACTTGTAATCCTTTTTCAGAATGAGTTCGGCACAAGTGATTCGTCCCCAACGATTAAAAGAGTTATAAGGATTTATAATTGACATCGAGATTGAACCTCCAAATGGTCAAATACATCGATAACTGTCTACAAATGTTATGGCTCTCAGGAAATCGAGTCTCGAAATGACAATATTCGTAGAGACTACTTCTGTTTTAACACGTACCTCGTCTTGTGAGTAATTTTAAACATGGAATATAATGATGTATAATTTTACCTTCAAACCGGTTTTATCTTAGTATATTATCCATGACATAAGGTTTCCTCCGTGATCTGGTATTAGTCTTAAGTTTTCCTCTAAAATCCTTTGATAAGTGCACAAGAAATTGGTGTTTGAATGGTCTTCCTAAATTTGTCTAGTTCTCGCCGTATAAGGTTCTTTTGGACCTCCCTCTTGATACGGTGGGTAAGAAGGGTTTCCCTTCACTCTTACATTACTCACCAAAGTTCTGGTGAACCTCCCGAATCATGCACAGTGTACGTCAGACCTCTGTGTTACCTGTTCAATGAATCAGTGTCCATTCTTTAGATTTCCCACTCTCTCTTCAATCGAACGACAAAACTGTTACCTCGTTTTCTCAACCACGACCGAATATTTAAATCTGAGTCTTATTTAGGATGGACTTACGAAAGGTGCCTGGTCTACACTTCCAATGTGTGTATCCTTTGGATTACACTCCAGTAGAATTCTGAGTTGGTTCTTTTCGTGTACCGTCAACTGGTATTGTCTCTCTTAAACTTCTATTGCTCTTTACAATTTCCCGACTCTTTCGTTTTATCTCTACGTGAACCGTAATAGTTTTCTTGAAGTCCATTCTGCAGGGGTATTGACCTATCCCCTTCCAAAGATTTCATGTGAATTTTCTCTTCCTCGGAAGAAATTAGAGGATGACCAGACTCTCTCGTATCTGGTCGGTTATTATCATAGTCAGTCAACTCTGAGAGGATAGAAACAAAACGAGATGGGAAGTTATGGGACTGATGTTTCACCAGTCTTCCCATCAATCGGCCTAGTTCCATTCCCTTACTTCTCCTTTTTACCTTTACGATCCCTCCGATCACTAACACAGAAAAGGGTCAACATCCTAAGGTCAGAACGAGTTCAATCCTTATCTGTCTTTAGAGTTTAAATTCAAATCTTAAAACTAATCCTGTACTCTTATCTGTAAAATTAATACTTGATTTCTCACACAGATTTGAATTCCGTTGGTATAGATCTTCTTGCTGTCTACACCGAGAATAAAAATTGTCTGTGTCCTCTCCTTGATCGGAATATCTTATCTGAATTTCTTTGTCGTTTTCTGTTTTTATTTCAATAACATATTAATGTTGAGTACTTGATAAAGTCGACTTTACCGGGGAAAATGAGTTACAAATTAAGAAATTTAAGTGCATAGATTTTTCGTTTTGAATCTTTTAGGTAAAAAACACCCGTAAATTAAGATTCTAACTAATTAATTTAAGGAAATTTGTTAAACTTCCCGAAGGGGCCACCACGATCTCCGTTTCTTAGTCGGACGGTGACGTCCTCTGTGTCTTCTACTCCCAAGCTAGAGACATAGTCCTTCAAGAGGACCTTATCCTTTACCGTTCGGTGACGTCATCAAAACGGACCTTTTAAGGTACTTGTCTCCGCGAACCGTCCGACGTCAGGTACACCAGTGTTTCTCAGTCTGTCCTGACTCACTTGCTGAATGAATTTGTTAAACTTGACGTCAACCGTTTAATCACACTGACTTATAAAACCTATGAAATCTATGAGATTTATTATTTGTTTTGTATGTCTTTGTGTCACTAAATATTACGGGGTTTGGAATTTTCACCGTCGTTTTCACGATTATGGTATTTCCTTTACACGAAATTAAGAATTAAAATGTAGAAAAGTCCCAAGATTAAAAATATGGAAGGATTCAAAATACTTCGAAATGGTCTTGGTTTCAAATGTTAGAAGTGTCCCTAATTTTTTTTAAAAAAAAGGTCCAGGTTTTCTTTCCGTTACGATTGAATTTTATGGTCTTAGGTCCAAAAGCCGGTCAGTAAATGTAAACGTCACACCCTGATCTGAACCACATACAAGGTGCTATTTCGTTTGAAGACAGAGACGTTATCCAACCAACGGGAAACTATAGTCTGAAAGTTAGTAATGTAGGACTATGGGTACATAGGGACTGAAATTATATTTAGAATTGAAAACTACTGAAACGAAAGAGTTTCGAAGAGTATCGGTCTTAGGAGATACGATAACGGAACTATAATACTTAGCGACTGGACCAAACAAAGTTCATAACTTTATATAGATAAAGAATAATCATCAAATATTTTTAATTGTTTCAAAATAAGTATTATTCATCTATGAAGTAGAGGATCCTCTACTTCCTAACTTAAAAACACGAAAACGAAGAGTTTTGTAAACCTAGTAAATATTAAAACCTCGTAGCGTAAAACATTACCGGTAACACATACGGATATACGGTATCAACATTAGTTACAATTGTTGGGACATTCAATAATAATATATTGTAGTAATTAAGACTTCGTAGACAATCATAAACCATAAAAGGACCAGTAAAGATACAGTTCTTTTTGTAGATGGAATAACGTGTCTTTAGGACAGTATAACCAAGTAAATAAGTGGAATTAAGAAAAAAGAAAAAATTTGTTTACTCATATACACGCATATAATATACCTTTATGTACGATTTGTTTCTCTTATTTTGCAGTGCACAGTTGTAAAAGGATGAACAAATTTGACTATTTCTACATTTCTAGGATGTAAGAAAAGGTATAATGTTCATGGAGAAACGTGTGAAGTATAAAGGAGAAAACTCATAATACCACTTGAGTTCGAAAAACGTCCGAATTGAACAAGGTTAAATTGGTAATCGTAATAATGAAAACAGGAATAAAGGACCGAGAAGACAGTAACTTCGAGATGGAGACTCCAAAGTTCTTCGTCGAACAACAAAACTTAGGAGGTAGAGTAAAACAGAAACGTGGTCTGTGCCTCAGTAGATGGGAGGTCGCTAGTTTTAAACACACGACCCCCATATGGACTCCCAACTATTATTTACTCTGATCACGGGGACGACAACCCGGTAAATATTATTACTATCTCGGTCTTTTGTTCAGAAAATTCCTGTACTTAAGTGTGACTAAAAAGGTTACATTGTATAATGACTTGGGTCGAAAAGAGCATCTGGACGAAAATGTGAATATTATTTATACATTATTCTACCTCTTTTACGTAATGGAAGTGTCGACCATCGTCTTAAGGTGGAGTTCTCTCTAGTTAGAGGGAACCCTTTTTACAAAATCAAAAAATCTCATCTTCCACTTGAGGAAAGGGGAGGACTAAAGATCGTAGTTCCGGATTCTCCGACTGGAGTTTCAATGTCACTTCTTAAATCGATAGATTTCCGACGGTCCTTCTTCCCTAAACTCATGTCTCCTACTTTCTTCCCCTTCCTTACTCCCGATCATGACGAAGAGTAACTACTAGGTAGGTGATCTATTTGTTTTCAAGTTTAAGGACCTCGTGACCACCCACGGCCATCGTTACACACGTCCCCGACAGGTACTTCTCACTTCTTTCCCGACCCGTAGTACATCTGACTCCTCGACATTCTGTCCATGTCATACGTTCCCACGTCCTTGGGTTTCTGCACCTCTCTAGACGTTAACTTTTAAGGGACATTTAAACGGTTTTTACACCTTCTAGGGAACTCTGAAGTTGTCCCATCTTAGTCACTCCAATTGTGGCTAAAGTAAATCTGGATTCCTGATCCTTTCAAGAGACAGAATTCTGTGTTTATTGAAGAATCTTATCCCAACGGTCTATATCGTTTATTTTTGTATCTTGTGGGACAACAAACTTAAAGTATATTTATAAAAAATTTTTAATCGTCTTAACATAGGACACGTCATAAACTCTGCATAAATACGATGTATTTTTAAGTTGTTTTACCTAACTCGGGTGTGACATTTTACTTTATATTTAACATTTGTCAAATAGTCTATACTAAAAATATATATATTTTTTGATGTTTATCTAGGTCACATTAATACCATAGTAGACATAGGAAGGAGTAATATTTATATATTTCGGGAAGTCAAGTCAAGTCAGCGACTCAGTACAGGCTGAGAAACGCTGGGGTACTTAGTGTCGTGTGGTCCGGAGGGACAGGTAGTGGCTGAGCGCCTCAAGTGAGTCTAAGTGCAGGTAGATCAGTCACTACGGCAGTTCGGTAGAGTAGGAGACAGCAGTGGAAGAGGAGGACGGGGGTTAGGGAGGGTCGTAGTTTCAGAAAAGGTTACTTAGTTGAGAAGAGTACTCCACCGGTTTCATGACCTCAAAGTCGAAATCGTAGTAAGGAAGGTTTCTTTAGGGTCCCGACTAGAAGTCTTACCTGATCAACCTAGAGGAACGTCAGGTTCCCTGAGAGTTCTCAGAAGAGGTTGTGGTGTCAAGTTTTCGCAGTTAAGGAGCCGTAAGTCGAAAGAAGTGTCAGGTTAAGAGTGTAGGTATGTACTGGTGTCCTTTTTGGTGTCGGAACTGATCTGCCTGGAACCAGTCGTTTCATGACAGAGACGAAAACTTATACGACAGATCCAACCAGTATTGAAAAGAAGGTTCGTCATTCGCAGAAAATTAAAGTACCGACGTCAATGGTAGACGTTACTAAAACCTCGGGGGGTTTTATTTCAGACTGTGACAAAGGTGACAAAGGGGTAAATAAAGGTTACTTCACTACCCTGGTCTACGGTACTAGAAGCAAAAGACTTACAACTCGAAATTCGGTTGAAAAAGTGAGAGGAATCGACTCTATTTATCTTTTTTCAAGGTGGGGTAAACAAAAATGCAAATAAACACATAACCAGTAGGACTAAAACGTAACAAAGAAGTATGGTTCGAAAGACGTATAGGATACGGTTATACATTGTTAGTACCAAAAAATTTTGATGCCAAGTTTGAAGAGTCTTATAGATACTCTAACGACTTTTCAGTTCATCTTCCTGAAATTTTCGAAAAAGAAGTCGAAATCAATTGAGACAAGAGGTTACGTGTTCTGTAATAGAACTCAAGTTTGTGACCTTCTGTAGGAAGATTCAAGACGTTCTACTATCGATACTAGAGTGGGTTTTCACAAGGAAGAGTACAGAGGGGTGAAGTAGATCGAGTTACTTCGAAACGTCGGAGTCATCAGAACAAAACGACAAAACTCCTCCCACTTTTTAAGAAAAAACCAACCTTATTTCTTCGTAGGTTCAACCCCTTTTACAGATGGAGAGAGACGTCCTTAGGACACCGTGTAGTACACTGTACCTTGGAATTGACGTCAATGAGTCGTAAAAAAAGAGAGAAGGGACTGAAGTGTGTCCCATGTGAGTAAGAAAGACGTGGGAGTTCCGGGACGGAAGAGTTGGTAAAGAGATAGGACCCGAAAAACGTACACCACTACATTCCCCTTAAGAGTCGAGTCAAACCAGTATACTACCTAGTCTCTGTCTTAATTCTTAAGTAGACCCTCTGTATAAAGGTCACTTTCTACGTATAGATCTCTAGATGTCGTACTTTGACCCAAAGAACCCACCCAATACGTTTTATCTTTCTTTACTTTGTATCCCTTTTTACTTTGTATCCCTTTTTACTTTGTTGTTTTTTACTAATAGACCCTCGTTTTACGTAAATACTTTTCGAATTTTTTTTTTTTTTCAATAGTTTCAGGACGACTCTCTTCTCGACTGACTTGATTTGATTGACACTATTTCTTGAGATTTACTGGGGTCCGGAAGGTTCCCTCTTTAATTCTTTCTCCGTATTTCGGAGGACTCAAACGGATCGAACAGGTTTCCACTCTCCGTGAGAAGTTCGAAGTAAAAAGAGTAGACATGTCTTTTCCCAAACCCGAGTTAGTCACCACAAGGTCGACACGTGGTCGTCCGAAAGACAAAGACACCACTGTGTCTCTACCCCTTCCACCTCATCCCTCGGGATAAGTTCTCGGTCTTGTCAAGTCTGATTGAGAAAATGTACGACCTTAAGTGTCTTTTTAAGGTAACTATATTTATAAATCATGGGTATAGGTAAAGGATCCCGACGACATTGTTTAATAGTGTTTGAAGTACCGAATTTTGTTATCTTTAAATAAAATAATGTTACTGATAACGTAAAGATTATCACTATTTATTCATCAAATAGGGTCGAGAAGAAATATAAGAAATATTTATAAGAGTCCGTAAATAATAAAGTATAAACTTTTAAATAATTTAGGGGGTGTTTTATTTTAGGAGATCTCAGATTAATTTTAACGTAACTTAAGAATATACATGGTTAAATCAAATAGGTAACTAGACAACTACCTTAACTCAAACAAAAGTAGAAAACCGATACTACTTATTTGGACGACACTTGTAACCATATGTTAAAACGGACTCAGGGACGAAAATCAAGAACCCCCATATATGGATTGTCACTCTGACGACTTAGTAAACTAGATACAAATTAATAAACTCTTTGGTAGTGAGGAAAGGAATTACGGACGTAGTCAAGTGTAGAAGTGGTCGTTTATACATTCCCAGGTGTTTCGAAAGAAATTTACTATATTGAAAGTAGTAGAAAGAGTGAAGAAGTCAGTATTAATAAAAAAAGATTTAGGGATGAAGAAATAGTTAAAACCATACAAATGAAACGACCCTTTAGTTATTAAAAGAAATCGTAAAGTTTTATAGAAGGTAGGGAAAGGGAAAATGAAATGGTGAATAGTGTCCTAAAATTTCGGAATTCAAAAGAGAGACGTAAAAACGACAAGACATCCAAAAATATAAGTAGTAAAAAATGATAAAAATTTCTATCAAATAGTGCCCAGACGGTTCTCACATAAGAATTAAAGGTTCATCCAACCCCCAACCCCCTTTTTTCTTTTAATGGTAGAATAACAGAGTAAACTTGTAATAGTCTCCGTCATCAGATATTTTTAGGACGAAAATTTTAAAACAGTTCCTTACAGGGACCACCTGGTCACCAATCTTGAAGTACGAGGGACCCATTTCCTATGGTCAAACTTGGGACCAGTCCCCTGGTCCTACGGTGTACGACGAGCCGTGTCGGTTTTTGTTAATAAACAGTTTTATAGAAAAAATAAATGAATAAAAAATAACTTCCTATTAACAAAATGTTTTAAAACGACAAAAGACAGTTTAGAGTTCTACTTAGTCGGTATAAATCGATAATACACCAGAAGTCCGTGAAAACGACAAACCAAAGGTCTAAAAAGTATTTGACAAGTTAAATAGTTAAATGATGACGTTTTAAGGGGATAGATCTAATGATGAAAGTTGAAAAGTATGGAGAAAACGATACTAACTGTATCGAGAATGATAACGATGTGGACGAAAGAAAAAGGAAAAAGAAAAACACTAAAGGAACATAGAGAATCAGTATGGAAATATATTATAAAGGAAACCCAGTACACTGGAATCAAGAATCCTCGAGGAAAGTGTGTCTCCCCACTTCACTAAGTGGTAGTGAGATAGATTTAATCTGGAAGTATAACCGGAATAAAAGTTGGGGTTTATCTATATAGGAAGAAGGAGAACGAGATTGTCTACTATTCGAGATCTTTCATCCACTGACTCTTGATTCAGAGGAAATTCGTTGTTATAAAGACCTTAGGAGAGTAAGAGGTAACGAAAGGGTGATCTTATAAAGAGGATTTAATAGAATGGATTTGTCTCTTTCCCTTTAAAAATGTCCCTCAACCCTCTTGACTCAAAAATTATTTCGAGACGGTTATCGAGACACTGGCATTCGTTCAGTTAATTTCAAAGATCTTGATACCGGAGTTAACATTTTACAAGTTTAACTGTTCTACCTGAGATCCCGGGAAAGGTCAAGACGTTAAGTCTAAGATGGTAAGATCTCTCCTTTTAAGTTCCTCCCTCTCTTTTCTGTGTTTCCGTTGTATCCAGTCTATGTTTTCCAGTTAACGTTTAAAACTCTCGATCCGTGTTTCTAGTAGAAAACAGAATTAATACATAGTTTTATAGTGTACGTTCCGATACTATATCGTAGTGATTGAAAATTTTAATATCAATACTTAGTCCGATATCCAAAGTTTCAATTAAGACACCAAGTAAATCTATAGATAATTACATTTAATTTATGGAATTTTAATGTATAACCAGAGGTATTAAAAGATTAAGTTGGGCATTTACTACTTGTTAGTACGTAAACTCTACATGGATACAGACTCTTTTAATAAAACACAGACTTAAGTAAAGTTCAGTACCATGTGAATAATTGGTAACGTCGTTTTGAATATGTGTTTAAGGTAACATATTATAAGGAAGGGGGAGATTTCAAATTACCCCTCTCGTCCAATTTAACGCGTCACATTCAAAAGTGTAGACGAGTGTTCTTAACGTTATAAAGAGAAGATATAGTCTTCCTTCCTTTCACACCGTCCTTATTAGGGTACATAAAGACCATTTAGAATTGTGAAATGACAGACAGAGTTTCGGACAGATGTCAGGTTGACACTCTTAAGACCTTTTTTTTAATAATTATATAAGATTACGAAGTGAGATGTAACAAAGAGTACATCAGACTTGCATCTTAGTTTTCGGTCTCGATGCTAAAAAAAAAGAGAACCTTGTACACATCCGGTCTGGGTACGGAGGTAAGACTTCTGACTAAGTTATCATTTAGCCATCCGAAATGACTCACGGATAATACTCGTAACAAAATGAAACTTTTGTACTATATTACTTCATTATTTATCTTTTTTTCATTTTTTATAAAAACTTTTTTCCTTCTAAACTATAAACAGGAACTCTTTGGATGTTGGACTAAGTCCTTTGTAATCTTTCTTATGACACATGTTATTATTCTATTTCTCGATGGATCGTTTTACTTTATAAGTTTTACAATAAGACTATCCGGAGTCATTACTGAGGAGAGTTTTCAGGCACAGGTACTTTGGAAGTTGAAATAACAGAATGTTCCGTTTTCCCTGAAACGTGTACACTAACTATTAAGACTTTATCCTCAAATATGACCTAATATACCCATCCACGTCATATTAATGTATTCAAGAATATTCTCCCTCTCTTTTGACAGTTTCTCTCTCATGATCTTCTACACCCCTACCTTCGTTCTCCAACCTTACTACGTTTCTCACTCAGTGTTCGTCCACAGGAGATGTTCGACTTTTTCGGAAGAAGGGAGTCTCAGAGGTGTTTTTATTCGATATGGTTACAGAGCTGAAGTCAGGTCGTTCTGACTAATACCTGAAGGTTGGAAGTCTGACATACTCTTTTTTAAACATAACAGAATCGATGATTCAAACACCATCCTTTGATCATGTCGGTGCCATACTGAACTTTTATATCAATCCTCCATTGTGACTTACTTACGTTCATACTATCTTTTCTTAATAACTACTACTACTACTGTAAAATACAAGCTAGTCCTTATAGGAGAGAAGTCAGAAACAAAAATACTTCTTTTCAAAATATGTTGTGTGGGGAAGTGAAGACTGGAAAATTAGTGAACCGGGACCATTATATCTTACTACAGAAACGAATGAATTTCTACCTATAGACCCGTACGAGTCAGGTGAAAACGGTAAGAACTTTTCTCGAAGGACATTTCTGTTTATATAAGACGAGAAAAAGAAGAAAGGTACCCTACCAACCGGGTCACCATGACGATATTATCCATCCAACTCAGATGAATTAAGACCTCATGTAAATCGTCCTGTTAAACAGAAAGTTTGATCTGACATAAGAGGTTGTAAAGAGATACTAAGTATTCCATTATAAAACGGACAAAGAAATGAAAAAGATTTTAAGGGTTAATAAGTATTGGACCCATCCTTTTCTCTCCACATTAAAACTCCCCTCCTCCTCAGAGTCTAAGGGGTGACGATTGTAAATGTATCTCGTATGGTACATGGTCCGTACCTTCTCTCGTAAAACGCACATAATAGGGTAAAGTGGGAGTGTCTCTGAACTACTTCGTTCATGACTAGAATGGACGTAAAATATCGATTATTTTGGTTCCGTGTCTCTCCAATTCATTGAACGAGTTCCAGAGTGTTGAACCTTCACTGTTGCAACACTAAGTACAAGTCCAGAAAGAGTGAAGTTTCGGGTCCGAAAACTTGTGAGACATGTAAAGGGAAGGAGGACCTCCTGTGCTCCGATCTTGACTTATGATTACTATAAGGATTTCTTTCGAGACAGAAGAACCATAGTTAGAACCAAACTGAAGAAAGATTCTTCGAAGATACTTTAAAAAAAAGATCTATATTTAGAGTCTATTTTTTTATCTTTGATATTTAGTATCATCCAAACAAAACATGTGAGTAAATTTACCATAATTAATAGATCCAGTGGATATTAAACGAAAGCACACTTACGTCGGGTCTGAACTAATGTTTTTATTTTAGAGAGACTTTTCTAAAGTAGTAAATTTTATGTCGGTGGGTCTTTCGGAAATTAGAAGGTACCGTACCTTGATGGGGGTAAGGTAGTCTTCGACGGATTCCCCATTAAAGTTTGTGACTACGGATGTCGACTTTTAATTCTATAGTCTGAAAGTAGATTAAACTGGTCAAAATAAAATGAAAACTAAGGTGAAGGGAGGGGAAGAGAATAGGACGTCCGTCCCCTGGTATATAAAGAGTGAAGTATCTCCTAAATTATCCATCAGTGTTAAGATATCGACCTGTAGGGTGGTTTCGTTATAAGAGGTACTGTTTAAGACGGTAAAAACTGGGAATCGGTAGGAAACTCTCAGTATAGTTGGTATAACTATTCTGGAGTATAATGGTAGAGTTCTCATATTGTTCCAATTCTGCTAACGACAGAGTCGTTCTTCGACTCAAAAACTAAGTACGAAAATATTGTTGTTCCGACCTAATGATGTTAAACAACAACCGTAGGGAGGGTCTTACGAGTGACGAAACTGAACTGAAACGTCTCTCCTAAGTCGTCAGTCCCACAAGTTGTTACTTATGTCTTTACACACGTGTATGGTATAGTTATGGTGTTTGTAAGACAACTTTCTCTCTTGACTAAACTTTTTCACATCCATATCCAGGAAAGAAATTGGGACACTTTGTGTCACTTTGAAAAGGAAGGTTTTTGTTCCGAAAGTATATATTGGTACCGAATCTTGACTGACACCGAGTTCTCCAGATTCGATGAAAGATTCTTACAGTATAAAGTGACCTGAAGTTCGAAACCAGACTTAGGACCCCTGTTAGAGAGATAAGTGCTCGGTTAAGAGTGAAGATCGTGAGAATCAATATAGAATAGTCTACTGTGAAGGAAAAATTTTTTTTTTTTTCCTTACGTATCTTATGTTATGATAAGAAATTAGACGTAATTGTGGAACACACATAGCACACGAGTAAGTTCAAACTGAGAAACGTTGGGGACTTGACATCGGGAATTCTGGAACTACCACCACCACCAAACCAGTGATTCAACACAGACTAAGTACACTGGGGTATCTGACGTCGGGTGGTCCGAGAAGACAGGTACCCTAAAGGGTCTGTTCTTGTGACTTCACACAACGGTAAAGGAAGACGTTCTTCAGAAGGGTTTCGTCTCTAACTTGGGTCCAGAAGACGTAACGTCCATCAGAGATGACTGATCGGTGGTCTCTTTGAGTTTAGTGTGTTATTATACGGTCGTATGTTCAGAATGAGTTCTCATAAAGAATGAATATGAACATTAAGGATCTACTTCAGAGGAAGGTAGATGATCTGGTCATGAATAGTTTCATATGAGGACCTTGGTAGGTAGAGTTCTATTGGACCTCACAAGTAATTCTTTGGTTTAAGGTCCCAAATGGGAATCAGTATTAGAGATCTCTACTCTGTTTCTTGGTCTTAAAAAATTTGTTCGAAGGGTTCACTAGAATTATGTGTGATTTTAAACTCTTGAAGACATTGATCTCTGACATTTGGGATCCTCACTCGTAAGTGTTCAGAACAAGTCTCGGATGGTACGACGGACTGGGACCATCCATTAGTAACAAAGACAGTTGCTACATTCTTATTTACTTGTCAACTACTTAGGCATACCTCTAAGTGTTTCAGGTTCCGTTACGGAGAGAGACAAGAATACTAGATGAGTCGTGAAGACTGTCCCCGTATCTTTGGTGTTCATCTCAACACTCTAACTCATTTTTTGTTGTTTTTGGTGTTGTGGGTAGAACAATTTAGACTTAAAGTTTCTTGTTGTTCATTAGAAGTTCTATTCATAAAAGGTATGTTATAAACAGTTGAGATCGGGGTCTTATATATCCGGATCTGACTGGGTCAGAAGAGAACCGACTCAAGAGTGTTGGTGTCTCCCTTCTGTGTCTATGGAACATGTGTCCTAGAGCCGTCCCCTCTGTCCTACGGAATGACATAAGGAGGTCCTCTCGACAGTCAAAATGGGAACTCCTCTCCTCGCTGTTAAAGGAAGGTCAGAGTAACGATGACGGACTTGTTCGGAATAGACTTTCACTCTGAGAGTAAAGAGACTAGGAAACTATTGAGTAGATAATTTTTTCTTCACTTTTACAAGAGAGTATGTTCAATGGTACGACTATTTCACTTCCTTGTACACATTTCGAATTACTATAATAAAGGAGTTGAAGTGAGTGAAGTCTCGACACTAGTGGAAGTGAATGATGATAGGAGCGACAGTTGAGTATATGTGTATACGTGTAGTCGTACGCGGGTGTGATAAAGTCTCAAGACGAATACGAGGTCCATCCACTAGCCGTCTATCTCGTACCTCTAATTCTTTCTCTCCCGAGACCTCCCTTCTTACCTATGTATATATACAACCGACTCAGGGAAACAACAAATGGACTTATTTCTTTCGACTCACGGTTTCTTAACTACGAAAACTTGACACCACAACCTCTTCTGAGAACTCTCACGGAATCTGACGTTCCTCTAGGTTGGTCAGGTAGGATTTCCTTTAGTCAGGACTAATAAGTGACCTTCCTGACTGTGACTTCAACTTCGAGGTTATGAAACCAGTGGACTACCCTTCTTGACTGTGTAACCTTTTCTGAGACTACGACCCTTTCTAACTTCCGTCCTCCTCTTCCCCTACTCTACCAACCTTCCGTAGTGACTGAGCTACCTGTACTCAAACTCGTTCGAGGTCCTCAACCACTACTTGTCCCTTCCGACCAAACGACATCAGGTACCCCAACGTTTATCAACCTACACTGACTCGTTGATTTGACTTGACTTTCATGGTATTGTAACAATTAGTCGATGTGGGGTTATGTTTTACAAAAACCACAATTTTTTATTTATTTTTAAATTTTTCTTTCTCTCCTGAGACTTAAGTTCGTAAGTTTAAGGTAGAGACGGTAAATACAAAAGACACACTGAACCCGATCAATAGATTGGAGAAGTTTAAACTCAAAAAATTAAATATTTCACCTTTATTATTGTGAACGAAATATCCCAACAACATTTCTAGTTTATGTAACTATGTTCGTTAGTGAATCTTATCGTGGACGTGTATCACTCGAAGTTATCCATAATCGAAGATCTATAACAATAAAAATAATAGTCGTAGTAACATAGGTTGGGGTTATACAAGAACTGTGAGTCACTGGGGTGTCCTGGTTCTTAATGAAGGGATTCATTAGGGAGACTAAATCCTGATCTTTCTGGGGGTTCAGGGGTATAAAATAAGAGTGACTAATAAGAGAAATCCTCGACTCTTTTATCAATTTAATACATAGTTATTCGACTAAAGGTCATAGACCTTTAAAGATTTCGTATACACGATGACTCTGGTAAAAATTAACTTGATTTATCGGTGTTTATCTCTTTTTCGAATCTCAAGAGTACTAAGATATAAATAAAACCATTGATCAACAAACCAACTTTTTCAAACAGGAATCTTTAACAGATTTCTAGTTTTATACATTGGGTCATATACACAGGTTAAGAAACACTGGGGTACCTGACATCGGATGGTCCGAGGAGACAGGTACCCTAAAAGGTCCGTTCTCATGACCTCACCCAACGGTAAAGGAAGAGGTCCCCTAGAAGGGTTGAGTCCCTAATTTGGGTCCAGAGGACGTAACGTCCGTCTGTGAAATGGTAGACTCGGTGGTCCCTTCAGGTATAAAATTTGTAGATTGTATCTAGTTTTACACAGGTATGAAGTTTTTAACACTGAGATAGTAATGGTTAAATTTTAAAAGATTCTTTATACAGACTGAGAAGGAGTAACATGTTGTACTAGAGTGGGTCACGGAAAATAGTTTGTTTATTAATCTTATAATTGTACTATCCGTAAATAAATATGTAACTGTATGGATAAATTATCATAAGTAACTGACGGAGATACACACTCCACGAAACGATATCGTCACTTGTTTTGTTTATTGGGACGAGAGTATCTCGAATGTAAGATACTTCTCTTACCCCCTTTTTCCTTTTATATATCACACAGTAAACCACTGTTTAAACACTCCCCCCCTTTAATTCGTTCCTACCCCGATCCGTCACGTCATTCACGATACGAAAAATGAATCTCAACAAACCCTTCTGGAGTGACCATAAACATATCTATGGGTTCTCTCCACTAGTTTACTCAGGATGTCTATGCACCCGCCTCCCCTGTCGTTACGTTTCTGAAACTTCGTCCAGTTGTGAACTACACGAACCAACTCTATTTATCTAGTCACACTGACTTCACCTCTCTTGTACCCTCCCCCATTCTTTACTACAGTTTCTCTTCGTTCTACTACTTCTCGTAACATTCGTTAATATACCTGAAAACGTAAATAAGTTGACTGTACCCGGTGGTACCTTCCCAAAACTCGTCTCATCATTACCCTAGACCGAATATAAAATTTTCCAAGTATGTTGAACGACACACCTCTTACTGTCACTACCTCACCCGTAGTATTTACATTCCTCCGAATAATCCCCATTACGTTAATAGGTCCTCTCTCTACTACCACCGAACTTCCACCCCTATCGTTACTTCGTTTCTTACACTGCTCTTAATCGACGTAAGACCTATATAAAACTTCCATGTTTTCGTGTTCACACGTAAAACACGGAAGGTTTTTAGATTCACACGGGTAAACACCTTATTTGGTCTGTTTGTATTTACATAACCTTGAAAGAAATTTTATAAATTCAAAACTTAGTTGTTACTACAGGTCTCCATACCTCGACTCTTTGACGGAGGTCCCATTACCTTCTCTCTAATCTTTCTATCTTTTACTTTATCTCTTTGTCTTTCAGTAACATCCAAAGACCCCTCCAATTTAATTTTCTCAACCATTCTTTTCATAAGTCAAATAACAAATTATGGAATAGGTGGAACTGAATAGAGTTTAATTCGGACTTTTTATGACGTATGGGACACTCTTGTTTTATGACAATTATCAAATGTACATGATAGAGGTCAACATAAATGTTTTCATTTTACCAGGGAAAAGGGAATCATTTCCACTTTAAGAAAGATCTTACCTCATGGATCCAAACCCAGTCACGACATTTAGTCGTTTGGTCCACACGAAGGACTCTTTGGGGTATTCACTTATTCGTATAAGGGGATTACGGCGTAGGGGAACTTACAAGTTCTTTGGACTAAATAAATAGATACCCAAATCGGAATAAACTATTGTGGAACTACGTTTGTCTTACAAAACAGTTCTTGGTTTCTTTTTGTTTGGACATATCCTTAACCTAAATCTTCATTTTTCCGTTTTCCCGGTCTTTTTGGGTTTTGTCCCGAACTCTTCTATCTATTCGTCTCTCGTTTCTAATCTAAGTCCCTAAAATTTTAAGGAGTCTCATCTACAAGAAACCCAGTCTTTAGTTTTTTCCAAGTCTTTTTGTGTTTCGATTAATTTCGGAATTTTTTACTCAAAATTTTGTAACATTCTTATGACTTTTTTAAATTGGACTTCTTTTCCATTGTTTATAAATTATTCTTACCTGAAAATTTCATTTATATAGTTTTTAGACCTAAGTGATGATTATGGTACAGGTGACTCTTAGGTAGTCTACTTTCAACAAAGGGTTCGTTTCAATCGTAGAGGAACGGACTCAAATAGACTCAAATTGTGAGATACTGGGTCTCACTATTAAGGTTTTCAGAGATTTTCGTTATGTTTATCGGTTACCCGTTTAAGTACATTACTAATACTACCATGGGAGTACCATCGATACGGTAACTAAAGACTATGTATTAACGAGAGATTACGATTAAACTACACCCCCGTCCCACCAAGATACTCGAACAGACCTTCCCTTACATGACTGTCACTTAGTTTTAAGAATACTTTCCCGAAGGGACCACTGAGTCACCATTTCTTAGATGGACGGTTACGCCCATCAACTATGGACCCACCCCTCCTAGGGTGTAAGGGACCTCGTTGTTTCGGGTACACGGTGTTGATGACTCGGACACGAGATCTCGGGTCCTTGAAGTCGATGACCTCGGGTGTGTGGGATCTCGGACACGAGACGTTATTCTCCTCGGCGGTGTTACTCTTCGGACGGACGTGTGACGCTGATGTCTCATCGGGATCGAGAAACGTTGATCTCTTTCGAGTGTGCTGTCGTTTCTGGGTGTTGGATTTATTTAAAAAAAAATTAAAAATACTTTTCAATAGAAGTGTTTACCTTCACCTTTTTTACCGATTTTTATTGATTTTTATTATTTTCGTTAGTTGAGTCTTATGGTTTCATATGACTATCCAGAACTTACAGACAAATCTGACTTTACTTGCTTCCTCATAAGATGTCCCTTCTGGTACGGACGGTCTCCAGGATGGTACCTGTATCTGACTCAAAAAAGTATTTTTAAGTGAACACTGTTTCTGACACTATCGAGAACTTTTACAGACATTAATTAATATAAAACAGTCGAAGAATTAAAGAGGATTCATATAAAAATAATCATACGAGTATATGGAAATAAGAAACCACATTATTTAGTAAGATAACTACAAAGATAAGAACATAACAATATTTATATAAATACCCTTCCTACAAAACTTGAATGAACCACTATATATATATATACTTTCACTTTTACTTTAGCGAGTCAGTACAGACTGAGAAACGGTGGGGTACCTGATATCGGATGGTCCGAGGAAGGAGGTACCCTAAGAGGTCCGTTCTCATGACCTCACCCAACGGTAAAGGAAGAGAGAGAGAGAGAGAGAGAGAGAGAGAGAGAGAGATATATATATATATATATATATATATATATATATATATATCGTCCCAATTAATTACGTTAGAGTCAGTGTTACATTTTTGTACCTTGTTTTCGTGATTTTTAGTAACACTATTATTATTAATGTAAATAACTCAGGATTCTATACAGTGTATAAAATGTGTATAATAAAAATTGGAGGACTGTTGGAGCGACTATACATAATAGTAGAAGTAAAAAGTATATGTTTCAGAATAAGTGTATTTAAATTAATGAACTTCCTTTGTTCCGGTCCTTCATTATCACGACTATAGACTTTTCTATAATTAAACTTAAATTTTGAAGCCCTGAAAGATGATGTGACAAAGATCTGCGTAAATAATTTACCGTTGGGTGAGGTTAGGGTACCTACCTCCTCGGACCATCCGATGTCGGGTACCCTAGTGTTTCTCAGTCTGTGCTGACTCACTGAAGTGTCAGTGTCAGTGTAAGTCAAATGAACAATTTAAACACGAATTAGTGAAAACAAATCAACTACTGTAAATTCTTATAACTTTTAAATCAAACAAAGTAACAATAAAACTAAATGAGAATGTTTTAGTTATACATACCCGTTGTAAAATTTTACTATAAAACCTTGAAAATACAGATAATGTAAAGTGATGTTTATGGTATACTTTGTCACAATCTTAATATCACATTCCCGACCTAGTCAATACTTAAGACAAGATGTTTTATTTACTTGTTTCTAAGTAAAACGTCATTCTGAATTTCCTTGCTCTTAAACTTTTGTAGTCGAGGTTGATTTTAGGTGTTGAATGGTCCAAAATCTCTGCTACCAAACCCATCGGTTTCCTCCTTCTAGTGAATGTGTTCCCTCCGGTACCTCCTGTGATCACAATGAACTTGAGTCTGGACGATCGTAGTGGATACCTATAAGGGTCTCAGTTAAATTTACGTACTCTTATAGTCTTAACTAAATCTTAGGTTTTTGTAATTAAAGAAAAATGTTTCATTTTACAAATATTTTGTTTTATAAAGAGAGACTTCTAATCCTACGTTTAAGGGGAGGGAGACTTTTATTTATTTCTTTTGTTTGTGTTATTTGAAGTTTCTCCGATTAAATGAAGACTCAATGTATCTAATTTAGTTCGGTATATCTGGTGTACGACTCCCGTTAAAACCGGGGTCTGGGATCCCAATATATGGTCCGATGGTGACATGCTAAGTCGGAAAGACGACGTTAATCATCTCATTCTTTAAGACATTTACTCGATTCGGTAAATCATTAGTTTTCCGAATGGAACACTTAGAATGATGGTAAAACGATCCTGAGAAATGGATGACAAGTCCTTCTGTCTTTACCCGTTACTCCTTGTCTCAGTCAAGGTTACTCCCTCTTCTTCCGTCCTGACCGTACAGAATGAACAAGGACTTTCGGGATTAAAGTCGCCACTAGTCATACACAATTTTTTTTTTTTCACAAAAAATTATGCAGATCAAGAGACACGAACGCACGATTCAGTACGGGTTGAATTACGTTGGGTAACTCACATCGGGCGGTCCGAGGCGACAGGAACCCTAATAGGACCGTTCTTATTACCTCACCCAACGGGAAACCCCTAGAAGGGTAGGTCCCTAATTTGGGTACAGAGTACGTAACCGTCCGACTAAGAAATGAAATGACGACTCGATGGTCCCTTCGCTCATTATACGGATTCGGTAATGATTATATAAATTCGATAATATACATATAAGTTGAAGACTTCAACCAAGTTTATTTTTGTGAGTTCTTTTATACTTACATCGTCGTAAAGTGAAGTTCTTTTAATCTCTATGTTTCTCTTGTAAAGTGCGTTTCTATTCGTGTTATTTCCTGTCTTTACCATACCTAGATTGTCTTCATCTTGTATAATTCTTCTCCACCGTTCTTATATGTCTTGATACGTTTTTTCCAGAAGTGTTGAGTCTATTGGTGTTACCACACTAGTGAGTGAATTTCGGTCTAAGGACCTTACGTTTCAATTCACCCGGAATCCTTCGTAGTGATACTTGTTTCGATCTCCTCCACTACTTTAAGGTCAACTCGACAAAGTTTAGGATTTTCTACTAAGACACTTTGACGACGTGAGTTATACGGTCGTTTAAACCTTTTGAGTCGTCACCGGTGTCCTGACCTTTTCCAGTCAAAAGTAAGGTTAGGGTTTTTTTCCGTTACGGTTTCTTACGAGTTTGATGATGTGTTAATGTGAGTAGAGTGTGTGATCGTTTCATTAAGAGTTTTAAGAAGTTCGGTCCGAAGTTGTCATACACTTGGTACTTGAAGGTCTACAAGTTCGACCTAAATCCTTCCGTCTCCTTGGTCTCTAGTTTCACGGTTGTAGGCAACCTAGTAGTTATTTCGTTCTCTCAAGGTCTTTTTGTAGATGAGAACAAAACTGATATAGTTTCGGAAACTGACACACCTAGTGTTGTTTGACACCTTTAAGAAGTTCTCTACCCTTATGGTCTGACGGATTGAACGGAGGACTCTTTAGACGTACCTCCAGTCCTTCGTTGTCAATCTTGACCTGTACCTTGTTTTCTGACGAAGGTTTAGTCTTTTCCTCGTACAGTTCCGACATATAACATTGGGACGAATAAATTAAAGATACGTCTCATGTAGTACACTTTACGGTCCTACCTAATTCGTGTTCGATCTTAGTTCTAATGACCCTCTTTATAGTTATTGGAGTCTATACCTCTACTGTGGTAGAAGTACCGTCTTTCATTTCTTCTTGATTTTTCGGAGAACTACTTTTACTTTCTCCTTTCAATTTTTCAACTGAATTTTGAGTTGTAAGTCTTTTGATTCTAGTACCGTTGACCAGGGTAGTGAAGTCAAGTCAAGTCAAGTCAACGAGTCAACACAGGCTGAGACGCTGGGGTACTTAACGTCGTGAGGTCCGGAGGGACAGGTAGTGGTTGAGGGCCTCAAGTGAGTCTGAGTGCAGGTAGCTCAGTCACTACGGTGGGTCGGTAGAGTAGGAGACAGTAGGGGAAGAGGAGGACGGGGGTTAGGGAGGGTCGTAGTATCAGAAAAGGTTACTTAGTTGAGAAGCGTACTCCACCGGTTTCATGACCTCAAAGTCGAAATCGTAGTAAGGAAGGTTTCTTTAGGGTCCCGACTAGAGGAAGTCTTACCTGACCAACCTAGAGGAACGTCAGGTTCCCTGAGAGTTCTCAGAAGAGGTTGTGGTGTTAAGTTTTTGTAGTTAAGAAGCCACGAGTCGGAAGAAGTGTCAGGTTGAGAGTGTAGGTATGTACTGGTGTCCTTTTTGGTATCGGACCTGATCTACCTGCAAACAACTGTTTTATTACAGAGACGAAAACTTATACGATAGATCCAACCAGTATTGAAAAGAAGGTTCCTCATTCGTAACAAATTAAAGTACCGAAGTTAGTGGTAGACGTCACTAAAACCTTGGGGTTTTTTATTTCAGACTGTGACAAAGGTGACAAAGGGGGAAATAAAGGCTACTTCACTACCCTGGTCTACGGTACTAGAAGCAAAAGACTTACAACTCGAAATTCGGTTGAAAAGGTGGAAGAAAGTGAAAATAGTTCTCCGAAAATCAAGGAGAAGTGAAAGACGGTATTCCCACCACAGTAGAGGTATAGACTCCAATAACTATAAAGAGGGTCGTTAGAACTAAGGTCGAACACGAAGAAGGTCGGGTCGCAAAGAGTACTACATTAGACGTATATTCAATTTATTCGTCCCACTGTTATATGTCGGAACTACATGAGGAAAAGGATAAACCTTCGTCAGAAAACAAGGTACAGGTCAAGATTGACAACGAAGGACTGGACGTATGTCTATAGAGTTCTCCGTCCAGTCCATCAGACCATAAGAGTAGAGAAAGTCTTAAAAGGTCAAATAACACTAGGTGTGTCAGTTTCCGAAACCGTATCAGTTATTTCGTCTTTATCTACAAAAAGACCTTGAGAGAACGAAAAAGGTACTAGGTCACTTACAACCGTTAAACTAGAGACCAAGGAGACGGAAAAGATTTTAGTCGAACTTGTAGACCTTCAAGTGCCAAGTGCATGACAACTTCGGACCGAACTTCTTAAAACTCGTAATGAAATGATCGTATACGCTACTCACGTTTACACGTCATGAAACTCGTAAGAAACCGTAACGGAAAGAAACCCTAACCTTACTTTTGACTGGAAAAGGTCAGGACACCGGTGACGACTCAAAAGGTTTAAACGACCGTATAACTCACGTCGTGAAAGTGTCGTAGTAGAAAGTCCTAAACTTTATCGCGATGACCTTACGGTAGTGGAGGTGATCGAAACAAGTATCACTACGAAAGATTCCGGGTGAACTGAAGTGCCAGGTCCTATAGACCGAGATCCACTCACTAGTGTGGTAGCACTAATAGAACCAGTACTTCTAGAAAAAACATATCCAGAAGACACATAAGAACGGTGGAGAAGAATTATAAAAGACGAAGACAATCCACGTATGGTAAAGACAGGAAATAGTTCGGGTAGAAACGTACTTTACAAGGGAACCATAGAGATTAAAAGAACTTCTCTTGAGATCAGAAAGGGTAAGACAACAAACGGAGATAAAGAAACGTAACTAACAACTCCTTCCGAAAGAATAGAGAGGAACGATAAGAGACTTTGAGACGTAAGTCTACGAAAATAGAAAGGAAAAGAGGAAACGAAAAGTGAGGAGAAGAAAAGTGTCGATAAACATTCCGGAGGGGTCTGTCGGTAAAACGAAAAAAACGTAAAGAAAAGGTACCCCTACCAGAACTAGGGACAGAGGACGTGTTATTTAGGACAGGTATTAAGTAGTCCGTGAGATAGATAGTCTAGACCAGGGTAGTCGAGTACCGTTTATCTACCCCTTCGTTACCTTTGTCACTGTTTGAAATAAAAAAACCTAGGTTTCAGTAACGTCCACCACTTACGTCGGTACTTTAATTTTCTGTGAACTAGGAACCTTCCTTTTAATACTGGTTGGATTTGTCGTCCAATTTTTCATCTTTGTTATGAAACGGTCGTTTCCACTTAGATCAGTTTCGAGGTCAAAAAGGTCATCAGAACATACCTACACTCTCAATATTCCTTTCGACTCGTGACTTCTTAACTACGAAAACTTGACACCACAACCTCTTCTGAGAACTCTCAGGGAACCTGACGTTCCTCTAGGTTGGTCAGGTAGGATTTCCTTTAGTTGGGACTTATAAGTAACCTTCCTGACTACGACTTCGACTTTGAGGTCATGAAACCGGTGAACTTCGTTTATTGACTCAGTAACTTTTTCTGGGACTGCGACCTTTTCTAACTTCCGACCTCCTCTTCCCCTACTGTCTCCTACTCTACGAACCTACCGTAGTGACTGAGTTACCTGTACTCAAACTCATTTGGGGTCCTCAACCACTACCTGTACCTCCGGACCGTACGTCGTCGGGTACCCCAACGTTTATCAACCTGTGTTGACTCGTTGACTTGACTTGACTTGTCTTGTCACTGTTAAGAGAACTTTTTCTGTTGTGAGTGAAGTACCAATTAAGAAAAGACATCGTTTCTGTTACTCTACGTATTGTTACGAAGACAGAAAAGGAGAAGATATGATTCTTGACTCTGTATGTAAGTCTGTTGAAATATTTGGTGTGAACACTGATAAGTAGTTGGTGTTTTAGTTTTAGAATTCCGATGTAGACTAGTCTTATAAAAGTAACGTTAGTAGAGGAGTCTACTGTCTTTCCACTGAATTTCATCGAGGACCACTTTATGAACGAAAACATTTACTCCCTGTGGATTGGATACACTAAAATCAAATCTACGATAAAAGGTCCTAAGTCCAATACAGTAGTCCTAGACCAAAGAGACTCAAATCCTCATGATTATCTGTCCTAAAATTCAGTTTAGTCCTAAACTCCGGGATGACATGATATAAAACCTTTATAATCTCTTTCGTACTCAAGACACTTAAAGTTAAAGGAATAAACGTTTCACCCCTATGATTATCGGAAACTTTATCCTAGTTTTCTCTGACATTTCCTTTTACAACAATTTTAAGATTCCATAGTATATTTACAATTACTATTTTCGTGTTCTGAAAAGGAGGATTATCCCATAATTTTCTTTAAGGTCCTTGTTTAATGAGAATATTCCTGTGTACAACCTAAATCCTGGGTGGGTGTAGGTCCTATTCGAGAGTTCTAGGAATTGAATAAATATAGACGTTTCTGGAATAAAGGTTCATTCCGGGGTGAGAAACTCTGATGATATACCCCATATACATGTTAGAAACGTTGAAAAGACGTTTACATTTTAATAGGGTCTTATTTTTTAAATAAGTATTTTTCCTCCCCCGTCACCAATTCACCTTCAGGACCTTAGTCATATTACATACACTTTAGAATGTGGAACTTTTTTATGAAGGAGTCTCTGTTTTCCTTTCTTCCCCTCTTCTCCTGACTTTTGTCTACAAGTCTCCAAATCCGTTCTATAATTCTAACGAGTATCGTCTTCTTAGGGTAAGTGAGATTTATACTCCATCCTCAAAATATTCGTTTTTTGCCTCTCTCACTTTCACTTACTCAAACTTCTATTATGTCATTCTGGAGACTCCTCTCATACGTGAAAGGTATTCGACTTTTCTCACTACGAGAAGACTCTCGTAATTCTCGTGATTTGGAAGAACCCGAGGTTGACTTCAGTAGTTGGTGCTGATTCGTTGCCACAGTCAAGTCAATCCAGTAAACGAGGTCGTCCGGAGTCGTCGAACCCGTGTCATCACCTATTTCTCCCGTCGAACTCACCAGATTCCTCTCCTAACCGGTTATCTATGTCACCGTCCATACAATCACTACTTGTTTGGTTTTATAAATTGGAACTATGGGTCCTATCAACCCTTTCCCTCATTTCTGACGATCTTAGTAAAAGGGTTACAAAAGAAGATGTTCAAAATATCAAAGTCCAGAATATAAAATTTAGAGACCAGGTAAAGTTCAATTAAAAACACCTACCGTAAGTGTTTTACGGTAAAAAGGAGACGTTTTACTTCAAAGTAAGGAGACGTACACCTGTAGGTGGAAAGGGTTGTGGTATATAATATCTTTGCTAGGAACTAGGTACCATACAAAATCCGTTGGAAAGTATTTAATCAACGGATACATGCACTCTCAATGGTAGGTCCGGAAGAAAGACAAGTTACCTAGATACACGGACAGAAAATACGGTCATGGTATACCAAAACTCCTTTTAGACTTTCACTATCTTGTCAAGAAAAGTCTGAACATACATGTATGTTTCGTGGACCCCTAGAACAATTTGACACCTAATTTAAACCCCTCCCTGAGAGTTCACTCCGGTTGTGGTGACACCAAGGTGGTTTGAGTAAAACTCTTCGTTCTCTTGGATCTCTAGAACTCCTCTAGAGTTACGTCTTTTCTCTCCGTATGATGACACCGTTCTTTACTTTGACCCTTAAGTTTCTAAACCAAAAGACTTTATCTAATCTCGATCTCCTACTGCCCCGGGTCTATCAACAGGACCCGTACTCACCACCTTTAGTTCACCGTCATTTAAAACAAACTTCCACAGACCTCACAAACCACCCAGAAGGGATATCTGCGAATTCAGTGTACCTTACTCCTGTTTCTTTGTGGTAGTCCAAAATTTAAAAAGTTGTAGAAAATTCTCCTTTCTGGATCTCTGATGATTTTCCACTATATTGGGTCCCTTAGACTTCTCGTCTATACAAAGGTAAGTATAAAACCCTCACTTTGAGAGACCTTTTGTGACTGGGGTCAAAGATTCTGTGTCTCTCCACTTTCTTACTTGTCAGGGTTAGTTTCCAAACCTCCCTTCAAAAAGTTTATTTGAAGTGATTACTGAGTCTGAATGATTATTTAAGGTTAATTTATTCTTGTACCATCTGTTTTAATGGGACGAATAAATTGAATATACACCTCATGTAGTACGTTTTACAGTCCGACCTACTTCGTGTTCGACCTTAGTTCTAACGGCCCTCTTGATAGTTATTGGAGTCTATACGTCTACTATACTGGGAATACCGTCTTTCGTTTCTTCTTGATTTCTCGGAGAACTACTTTCACTTTCTCCTCTCAAATTTTCAACTGAATTTTGAGTTGTAAGTCTTTTGATTCTAGTACCGTAGGTCAGGGTAGTGAAGTTCGGTTTGTCTACTCCTTTGTTACCTTTGTCACTCTCTGAAATAAAAGAACCCGAGGTTTTAGTGACGTCTACCACTGACGTCGGTACTTTAATTTTCTATGAACGAGGAAGATTCTTTTCGATACTGGTCGGATCTATCGGATAATTTTTCGTCTCTGTTATGACATGGTTCCCAGGCAGATCATTTTCGAAAAAAGGTTATCAGTACATACCTACACTCTCAACCTGATATTTCTTTCGACTCACGACTTCTTAACTACGAAAACTTGCCACCACAACCTCTTCTAAGAACTCTCAAGAACCTGACGTTCCTTTAGGTTGGTCAGGTAGGATTTCCTTTAGTCAGGATTTGTAAGTAACCTTTCTGACTATGACTTCGGCTTCGAGGTTATGAAACCGGTGGACTACGCTTCTTGACTGAGTAACTTTTTCTGGGACTACGACCCTTTCTAACTTCCGTCCTCCTTTTCCCCTACTGCCTCCTATTCTACCAACCTACCGTAGTGGCTACGTTACCTGTACTCAAACTCATTTGAGTGTCTCAACCACTACCTGTACCTCCGGACAGCACGAGGTCAGGTACCCCAGAGTTTCTCAACCTGTGTTGACTCGTTAACTTGACTTGACTCTGTTTTAGTTAATTTTCCGAGTTACAATAGTCTTTTTGACTTCCACGTCCTACATTTCAAACACCCCTCAGTTATCCCTTTCCGACCTTACTCTACCTCCCTTACTCTTCTCTGGACCAGAACACCATGAACGGTGAGACTACTCATGAACCCTTTCGACCCTTCTCTCTCCTTCTCACCTCTCGATCTGTCCCTCTGGTATTTACTTCAGTCATATAAGGGTACTGAATCTTTTTTAGTGATTATTTTTTTGACGAAGAAAGGTTTTATGTGTCAAGGATCAAGATGTGTACCTATATTTGTTCTTTGTAGTTCTCACGAAGAGACTACTAGAAAGTCAAGATTCTTTCTACCATAGACAAGTCCTCGTTATCTAACTTCTGAGGTGTCCCCATGTTAATAGTCTAAATGAAATTTAAGACTTTATATTTTTCCACCGAAAAAATGGAGGACGACAACTAAGAGTACCTTTAATACGAATAGTATCCAAAACCCTTTACATCGAACCCCGGGACACCACTAACTGTCCTCGCGATTGTCACCTACATCAGGTCTTACCACCTAATGTCTCTCTGGAAATTTCGACAGGACGTTGGATTAATCTACTGTCAGTACTTTCTACATTCGAAGTCTGTAACTGTAACAGTGAAGTCCGTTCCTGTTTTCAGTAGATTAAATATAATTATACTCTTTTCAAATTTAGACAAGAAAATTATCCCCTTTCAAATCCGTTTGAAAGTAATCGAAGAACCCAACTATTTACTTTCTGACGTTCTGAGATTTTCGGTGTAGTAAATAAGATATTCAATTGTTTCTGACTTTTAGTAGAATACCATTTAGTGGTAAAAATAGTCATTTTTATAGAAACATGACCTCCTTTGAACTCTTATAAAATAATAGTAGAAATCTTAGAAAGATTATAATAAAAATTTCTGTAAATGTAAAACGGATAAGGTATTTATTCAATCCTCTTTTATGAAATCATTCCTCGACTTTTTAGACCTCAATTATACCTTTTATAAACATAGGAATTTATATTATAAACAAAAGTCACAAAAAAAGAGGGATTAGGAAACCCAATTACACCATATAAATATCGAAATTCGAGAAGTCAGATCAGGAGAGATTGAAATAATATGAGAACGGATGTCACTAAATTTCCGTATTCTAGTTCTAAATCTAAATTAATAATTCTATTAAGGATATCAGATAAAAGAAAAATTTAACGTCACGAAAGTGGGACAAATACCCAATCTCACGTCACAATGTTCCGAAGATATCTTAATTTCTATGTAAATTTAAGATACGTTAAAGTCACCACCCAGACCCTTTTTTCGTTTAGTTTTTGACGATATGGAAAACTTTTCTTGATTCAGTGCTGAACGAACAATTGGTCGTTACACAGGTCTCGAACCTGAATAAATAAATCGTTCGTCTACAACTGGAAATGATGTAGGGTCTTTCACACGGTTCACAACAAAAAAACAAACGAACAAACAAACAAAAAAGTGTTTCATACCTTCAACTAAGAAAAACAATTCCTTAGATGTCGAATTAACTTCTTGTCTTGTATATCCCCAATATTTCTAGTAGTAGTTTCGTCGTATACTAGTTTACCTCTGTGATTATAGTAAAGGAAATGATTTGTAAATCTATAAAAGAATTTTATCGACTAGAGATCTTATAATGATTTATGAAAAGGGAGATCTTTTAGGGTTAAATAAGATCTCATTGAAGAACTCCGAATGAAGATAAAACAGTTCCAGAATCAGAACTTAGTAAAGAAAACCACAGATCGTGTGTTATCCTTGTGTTGTTTCCTAACTCACTTACCTACTCACTGATTTAATTTCTTACAACTCTCTTTTACTTTTTATACGTTGAAAGAGTCTACAAAGACAAAATAGACTTGTACTCTTTTAAAACAAATTCATATGTAATTCAATTTAGGTACAAAAGTAGTGACAAAGAGTTTTGTGTCGGTCTGTAATTTAGGTTGATTTCATAGAACCTTCAAAAGGAAGTTTTCGTCATTGTAAGTGAGGTAGATTATAATCAAAATAGATTTACTTTATAGATATCTCACTACGATCTTACTAAAAGAATCATTACAGTTGAACCTACATACGGAAGAAGTGTAAATAGTAAATAATGGATTAAAAAATATATTGATATTTGGTCTTCGTGTGAACATTACAGGATGTAGTTATTACTGGTTCTAATCAGGGATTATCAAGGGAAGAGACCTGGTTCGAACGAGAATTAGAAGGGAACAAAAACTTCCTACAACGAGAGAAGGAACTGTTAGAAGAAGTTTATTGTTACAGTACAAAACTCAGTTAGGAGTGATATTACTAGGTAAAGAGAATTACGATAAATAAAGAAGTTTAAATCCCAATAGAAATTTGGTAAAAAAGTGAAGTTGTACTGAAAATTATCAGAACTATAATATCTCATTGTTCTTATTTAATACCCCTTTTTTCATTACCAGGCTAAATCATTATAAAGATTACTATAAAAAGAGGGTACGTGAACAGGAGTGAAATTTCGGACCTAGTGATACGGTAGACAAAGATGGGGACGGTCTTCCATCAATGTTTTCCTTTAAGATTCCTTGTTGACTTTTTTTACAATTGTTTTCCGTATTATATATAATTATTCGGACTTTTTATAAGTTGGTTGTCGGATAACAATAATAAATGTAGTTTTCTTTTGTGTCCTTGATTCGGAGTTTTCGTTTTTACTTCCCCTTTTTTAATTATGTTGTCTTGAACCTTAAATCTACTTTGTCGTCTCTGACTTTCCCCAAGTTTCCTCTTCAGTCTTATAGGTCTTCCTTCATTTCCTTCATTCCTACTGTTCTCAATGTTTATACGATACCATACTTCGTTGACCATTGATATAGTATTTCTTAAGTGTAAGAAATTTTTTATTAAGGAAGTCCGAAGTGAAGAAGTAATTTACGTACGACGATTCAGCGAAGTCAGCACAGGCTGAGACACGTTGGGGTATCTACCGTCGGGTGGTCCGAGGGGACAGGGATCCTAAGAGGTCCGTTCTGGTGACCTCACCCAACGGTAAAGGAAGAGGTTACGTACTTTCCCTTTTCACTTTCACTTCAGCGAGTCAGTACAGGTTGAGAAGCACTGGGGTACCTGACGTCGGGTGGTCCGAGGAGGCGGGTACTCTAAAAGGTCTGACTCTCGGTACGTCGTCTCGACAAGAGGACCCAAGGGAATGGGATGACGAGAGGGGGGCCTACGGGAAAGGGTTATTTTAGAGGACGAAACAGTCGTGTACACAGAGGAGCCTGTTAAGTAAAGGTTCACAATCTGTTCTCGGGTCAAAGCCCGAAACCTTACACAGGGGGAAAGGACGTTGTTTACCGTTGAGACCACTCTGAGAAGAAACGACTCTGACTGTAGCACTGGTGAACCCCATGAGTCCCCGGTCGAACGAACGGTTACCTGGTCTGGGTCGCCGGCGTGGGTCCTGGGAAAACAGGGTCCAGAGGAGGACTGCGTCTGTTGACCGGTCTCATGGGGCTGGCCATTCCTTACTCTCTGAAATAACTGGAGAGAGGGAAAGGGAGAGAGAAAGGAGAGGAAGTGGGAAGGATAGGAAGGGGTAAAACATCAGGGGGTCAGGACCTGTGTCCTTAGACCAGCTTCCCGGAGTCGGACTCGACTCCTAACCTCTGACTAGTAGAAGAGACCCGTCTCTTGAGCTTAAGACCAAGACCAGACCAGACTAAAGACCATCCCGGCTCAAGGTCAGGAGGGAAGAGACCTCCGGGTCCCATTTCAGGGTATTGCGGACCCATAGACGTCTACCGTCCTTTGCAGACATTCCGGTAGGGAAACGGGGGGAGAGGACGGAGGATGGGGAAGAAAAAAGTTGGACCGAAGGAAAGGAGGGAAACTTTAGAAACTTCTGGACTCTATAAAAGGAAATGGAACAATCATGAACCTAGACTTCAAGACACAGAGATATCCTTCAAAGGACTCTCTGACATAATTTACGTACCGTATCAAGTTTATACTTAATTGATCAATGAGTACGTCAGTAAGTAGTCTTTATTTTGTAAGAATCAGTAGTTTCTTACGTTGACTGAAGATCTTTCACAGAAAGAAACTACCGGGGTTAGGTACCACATAAGGTATTCCTAAAGTATTTCAAGGTCAAAGAAAGGGGAGTATCCAAGGTTAATAAAGCATAGAGAATAGTGATGAATTCTAAAGACCTTTCTAGATTTTTGTTTCACTCAGTATACGTTTTGTAATGGTCTTTCTTACTCTTTCTATGATGTGTCAAACAATAACCACATAACAGGTGCAGTGGTTTTCCACGTGTCGTATTAGAAATCTGTCGTTTCTGAAAGAAGAAACTAAGCGAGGACATAAGAATAATGGTTTTTTGTCACGAACCGTATGTCCACAACTTTTTAAAGTCTAATTTTAACCTACGGAAATGACCCTATAAGTATTTTGACCAAGTGATTAATCCACACAGAAATCTTTGTAAAAGTATAAAAGATAACGAGTAATATCGTAGGTTAGTTCTACTCGAAGAGACCACCGATTCACCATTTTTTTTAGGTGGACGGTTACGACCTTTGTGACCAAGTTAGGGACGTAGTCCTTCTAAGGGACCTCTTCGTCTACCGTTGGACGAGGTCATAAGAACGGACCCTTTAGGGTACCTGTCTTCTCGGACCGTCCGATGTCAGGCACCCTGACATTCTCAACCTGTACTGAAACACTGATTTAGTGGTGGTGGTTATGAGTAATAAGTCACAAATTCTTCATCACATCAGTGTTTTACTTATCGTTTAAGTGTGTTCCTTATAATACAAGTTCATATAAGTGTATTGCACATAGTCGTAATTGTACCTCTTTTGTTAAAGAGACTTTTGACTCTTAATCCTTTTTAATTAAATGATCCTTTATCTAATCTTTAAATTTTTCGTAAATTTTTACACCGTTTAAACGGTTAAATATCGAGTGTAATATCTCAAGTGTCGCACCTCTTTACGTCCCTCAAAGGATTGATTGTTCGTTTCCTTTTAAAAATGTCTTAGTCTGTTTTTTTTATTGTTATTCATTTGACTATAAGATGTTTTATTTTTACTTTTTCTGAAATTGTCTGTTTAGATTATGTGTCCTAAATTGACCTGTATTAAATTTTCCTAAGAATCGAGATTCTTTAATAATATATTTTTACTCCTGAAGGACTAACCTTCCTGAAGGACTTTTAACTCATGTACTTCCTTCCTTTATTTCTAAGTCCTGATACTTTGTTCAACCTGTCACTTTAGAGGTAATCCTAATCTCTACAAAGTTTTCCTGTTATTTTCTTGCACCCCTTTCCGGTTCAATATCTTCGAATTACTTCTTATTACCCAACAGTCACGGACAGACTCCTCACCTACTGACCCCCTGTTTGTTCATTGTCTTATGTACATACAAAATCTACAAAATTTATTGATGTATAAATTGTTTTTTTGTACAAGACAGGATGTCTTTACCAAGAGTTTCACTCTGTCATATTCTTTAGGTTTTAGAATTTAAGTCAGGTGTTCAACTCCACTAAAAGAGACTCTTGTATCGAAACATTATATAGGTGTAGCTATTGTATCTCAAACAGGTGCCATTCTTTATTAGTAAAAGAATTTTGTACTATACTTTTGATAAATAACACTATTTGTTAGTACGACTCCTACACATTTTACAAAAAGTATGAAGAAAACGTGATAATTACATTATGTGTTTGTTGAAACTTTTCTATGTCCCATGACTACCCCTTTACATTATTTTATTCGAATAGTAATGTACAATTTATTTATTAGGGAACCTTCTTTTCCCTCCACTAATCTGTTCCCACTTCTTGTCTTTTTCTTTTTTTTTTCTTCTTCTTCCTCTCCCTCTCCTTCCCTCCTCTCCCCTACCCCTCCTCCCTCTCTCCTTCGTTTGTTCTGACGGATGACAAGAGTCGAACTGATTTGAAGTCTATCCAAAGGAGACCTGGAGGACAAGAATCTCGTATATGATATTCTTGAAAAGTAACATTTAGGAAAGGGACGGGGTGACTCTACATACATTTAGAAAAGTTTCGGAGAACTACCAAAATTTGGGTCCTTAGAGAAAGAGATCCCGGATCCTCGGTAGAGAAGTTTTACATTTGTAGTCCCCTTTATCACAGGGTTGAAAGATAAAGACACCTCTCTATCCTCTGATTTGGGACACACGGTTTGAACGAAGTTCATAATTTTGACAGAGGACAGAGTCCAAAGGGATCTCCAGGTCACCATTCCTTAGAAGGAGTTACGTCCCCTGTGCTCAAGGTAGTGACCAGACCCTTCTAAGGTGTACGGCGCATCGTTGACTCGGACACACGATGTTGATGACTTCGGGAGCACGGATCTCGGATGACCACGAGGCGTTGATTATTCTCTTCCGTGGTGTCACTCTTCGGGTGCGAGACATCGTCTCTCATCGGAGTTAGACGGCGTTGATCTCTTTCGGGTACATCGTCGCTTCTGCGTCGGGTTGTCTTTCATTTATCTATTTATTTATGTATTTGATAGAGGACGGAATTTCTGTATTCTCTTAAATGAAAAGGAAACCCATTTCGGTTAGTAGATTGTTTGAGTCTACCGGATACAAGAGAGTGAATGGAGCCAGAAATTTTTGAGGGTGTTAGAAACGAAAACCGCCCCAACGAATAACGTTATCGGAACTTATGTTTCAGAAGGAAGGGACAAATTTAAACAATGAAAAAAAATTTATTTTCTTTTCGTTTTAAAAGCTGTCTTTTTTTCTCGCTATTTATTAGTGATCAAATTTTCGTATTATTTACTCTCGAAAAAATTAGTGTACCAAAATTGATTAGTAAACGACGATGACGACGATTCAACGCAGTCAGCACCGGCTGAGACACACTGGGGTTTTTGACGTCCCCAGGCGGCAGGAACCCTAAGAGGTCCGTTCTTGTGACCTTACCCAACGGTAAAGGAAGAGGTTGCGTACTTTCCCTTGTCGCTTTCACTTCAGCAAGTCAGTACAGGTTGAGAAACGCTGGGGTACCTGACGTCGGATGGTCCGAGGAGGCAGGTACCCTATAAGGTCCGTTCTCATGACCTCATCCCACGGTAACGGAAGAGGTTTGATTAGTAAATCATCTATGACTTTGTGCTTGAATAGTTCCTACGATTTGGTGACATTTCACTTATGTAATGGTTCGTACTTAGTAAAGAGTTATAGAGTCCACCGATATTCCATCCGAGTTGATTCTCCGTAAACCCTGTCACGGTCCACTAACACTCCTTCTTTAGTCCTGTCTTTTCTTATCCATCATTTAAGTTAACGGTGGTTGGGTCCATATCACGGTTGATGACTTCTACTACAAACCAGACTACAAGTAGTAGGGTCACGATCCTTCTGAGTGTGAACCAAGTTGGTCCATGACGTCAGGTTCGGTTGTATATCTCATGACGTTGTCTTTAAGTCTCGTGTACAACCAACTTCGACGCAACCAAGGTTCTCATAAAAGTCATCAGTCCCTTGTCTCTCGACACACATAATAAGAACAGTTTTCCTGTACCGTTCCTGGGTTCCTTCTTGTTCGGTCTCTTTGTCTTCGGTTTCTGGTAGTCCACCGGACTTGTTAAGGTACTCTCCTTTATCCGCTAAGTTGCCTGCATATACATGACGAACGTCGTCCGTAGGAACCTTAAAACTAAGACAGTTGTTCTGATTAAGACGTAAAGTTCCACTCACCCGTCTCTGAATTTATGTGTAGGTTATTAACAATACCAGAATCTACGACCCTCCATCACTACTCTTTACTACTGCCCAGTTACTTTACCTGATTCGGAAGTCCACCTCTCCTGTCTTCGATTGTATTTTTCTACCCGTTCTGACTTGTGAATTTGACAGAGGAAGGAATAAGGTTCCATGGTCCGTAACAAGAAAATTCGAAGAATTCTTGAAAACTTTTAAGGACGATGAAAACAGAGGTCCCCGTTCGTGTCTATAAATAAATTTCCACACTATGTACCTTGAAAAAGTAGTTGAGTGTTTTACACTTGGGAAGGGTCTTTCGTTTTGTTGTATGAGGATAACAGAAAGTAAAGGTTCACGGTCTCCCCTTATCGAAAATTATTTATGAAAATGTGACGTGAAGTCAACTTAACGATAGTACACTTTGTTCGGACTCCTCTTATTGTGTAACGGTTTAAGGGAGGTCACTCACGTTTTATTATGACATCCCAGACCGTCTCTTTATTTTACCTTTAGACTAATGAAACAAAACAAGATATACCTCTATTACACACTCATGTAAATTTATGTATTAAGTCACGTAAAGTCGATATCGGTATCTACTACTAAATTACAGTCGGATTGTGATTGGAACGTTGTACTCTCGACGTAAATCTCGACTGTTGATTTTTCTTTCAACTACTTTAATGTGAAATAAAATAAAAGACGTCTCGATTCGTCTGGACAAATAAGGTAAGGATTACGGTCGATGGTGATATTTAAACTTCTTTGATTTGGATGGGTCTCTTCCGGTATGTATAATTATGTCGGTTTCCTTGACAGACGAATAGTATGACCTTATGTAAGTTTCTCCTTTATTTTTTATTTATTTTATACTTCTAGTAAAAGTACCCAGTTTGATGTCATTCACTGAATGTCAGGTTTATCTAAAGATTATTTAATGGAAAATTAATATATTTTAGGTAGTAACACAATTTCTATTCATTTAACGATGAAAACTTCCTTACATCTTATCTTTTACGTCACGTCTTCTATTAAACGTTTTCAATTCTCACATCCTCCGATGATCATTCTATAATTCATCTCTGATAATTGTAAGAAGTCATTACGATATCCTCCCGACTTTATATAATGTGACCCTTTGTCAACATTAGTAAAATTCTACTAATAAAATTTTTAACTCAAAGAGGGTAAAATACATAAAATGAATGAAGAAACCGTTGTTCGTATCACATCAGTCTTTCAACTCCGTAACAGATCAAAATTAAGATTGTAATTAAAAGTCTGGTGTCTGTATCGTCTACTCTGTAATAATCCTCTGTAGGTCTTACGACACTTGTACCACTTGCACACTTTACAAAGTATTACGGGTACATTCTAAGTCCAATACAACGTTATAAGTGTAGACTTTTCGTCAGAGGAAAGTTTCCAGTCAAAAGATTGAGGATGAAAACACTGAATTCCGACTCCTCTGCTAACCTAGAGGAGGGTGTCGTCTGCCTTTATTTTTATTTTTAAATTCCTAAGGCATATTACAAGAATGAAGGAATGAAATTACTGAAAATAAACTATCTTTAAAAATAATTTTTTACTTAATTCTTGATTATATTACTTATTGTACCCTTTTATTTAAGGTTAAAATGAAGATTGGTGTTTATTTTATCTCCCGATCAGAATTTTCATTCAATAGAAACTGTATTAGTTGAAAACTCAAGGTTTTGTAAAGAAAACGACTAATGTATAAAAGTCAACCGAGTGTCCCATCGAAAATTGTCACGAATAGATAAATACGAATCATTTAATATCGAATAGAACAAAAGTTTGTTGTTATTTTCCATACACTTCGTTGGTAGACATCCAAACAGGATCGACGTCCAAAAAAAACTTAAGTGAATTAAGGTTTGACATTATATATTTTTATAGACGGAATTAACGAAGACGACGATGAAGATACAGATGAGAAGACGGTGGCGATGAGAAGTACAACGAAGATGGAGACGGACAAATATCGATGTGTCTAACGTGAGTTGACTTGTTCCCCAAACCTTTACAGACACAGATGGACCCTGTAAGATCTTAATAAAGTAGACGATGTAAACCACGTCTCACTAAACCGAGACTCTCGTCCCCTGAAGTACCACGGGTGTACCACTCCACTGTGACTAGAGTACGATGAAACCCAAGAGAAAAGTTTCAGTTCCGAAGAAGAGTCAGGGGTTCTGACTGTCCATATAAGAGATTCCCAGAAGTGGTTAATGTGAAAGATGTCGAGTAACAAAAGTGATCAGTGAAGATGGGAAGAGGTTTCTTGAGACCGAAATAATCACTAAAACCGACAGTGGAGAAGAACTACCGGTGAAACAGAGACCTCTTTTAACGGTTTGACTTATGGAGACCTAGGTGGGACACCAGAGTACTAAGAGTCCAGAGTAATCCCAGGGAAATCAAATAATGAAGAGTGTTACTCACCCTGTAAAACTTTTGACCTCGGATTTTCATTGAGTATATACCTTTGAATAAGTATAGTTTACCGACGGTATAACAAGGTCTTGAGAAGAGGCATAAAAGTTAGAAGAGAAGAACATATTCCCATACGAGAGTCTTACTTAGATCTACTATTGTTTGTACGGATTGGGTCGTCAAAGTAAACGGTGTTGAGATTTATAACGACAACATAGAAATCCACCGTAAAGATGTAACTTGACTAGGTCACCCGACAAATTATGGTCACCTCAGATAGACTTAAGTGTATTTGGGTTGTAGGGGTCCGTAGGTCCTAAAAATTTCTCAATTTTTATTCTGGTCAATGTTAAGACTCATATCGATTGGTTATGTGTATCCAGGTTTCAGAGAGTACTGTTCTTTACATTTGATTTTATGAAATTAAGAGTCTAAAGAAATTCTTAATTTTATAAGTCATTATAAGTCAGTGAAAGTAAAGATAATTATGAACTTCTTAACCACTTTAACACTGTTAGGACATAGTTAAAGAAGTTGATATTTACCTTTATTATTATAAATATCATATTTGTATAGTATATGAATCGTAATATGTTTACGAATATATACATATGTTCGTATACATGTTCGTATATGTTTCATTAATCTTAACATAGACTGTGTTTTTGAGATTACAATCGATAGTAATAATAATAATAGATGTAAAGTTTATTCGTCTGGATACTGAATTGTTGAAGTAAATATCCTTAAATATGGTCTTTATCTCCGTCTGATCCGAAACACTCCAGTCTTTGAATTCAGTGAATTACGGTAGAATTTCTGTCGTAGAAATTCTTTTTCTTGTATCGTTTTACTTAAGTTTTAACAATGTTTTCACTTATAGATATTATTCTTTTTTTTAATTTGGTTTAATATCCTCAGAATCTTTAGTCCAGGGAAGAAAAAAATATTCGAAAGAAATCCTTTTGGTAGTCTTTATGAGTACATTTTTACAAAAGACAAAAGTAGGACTATAGGAGAACGTGGTTTTTAGGAGGTGTGGAGAGTCGTAAGTCTCGTGGTACGTTCACTGCACAGGACTTCGAAGATGAAGTGACGTAAGTATCATTTGGGTGGAGACGGTTCTTCTTACGTGTACACACTATTCCTATAGTAATTTTCAAATGATGAATTTCTATACATACAAATATATGAGTAATTTAAAATATCTGTATATCCATGTTTATTTTCCAACAAATAAACATATTTGTTTATGTTTTCGACATAAACATATTTGTTTATGTTATTCGACATAAACATATTTGTTTATGTTATTCGACATCACCGAATAAACATATTCGATGTTGTCGTACCGAATATGATCGTTTGTCTCTTTTTTCATTCCAAATAATTATCCGTCGTTTCGTGCTACCGACTTTTTCACTTCAGACTTCAGTCTCCCTGAACCCAATTTAGTTTCGAGGTGATGAGTGACGACAAACCGGACTCCGTTCAATGAATTGGAGAGACAAGAATACAAAGTAATAGACATTTTATCCCTATTGTTATAAAGGATACAGTAATACAATAATACTTTTCCGTTACTCCATTATAAATATTTCCCGTGCCTTGTGACGAACCGTGTATCATTTACGATAAATTTATATTTTATTTACATTTAGATGAACCTTTGATTAATTCAGGTAATGTAGGAATATCATCTTATGATACCTGAAGTGACCACCGGGTCCCCAGTTCTGAAACACAAGGGTTACGTCCCCCGTACCCAAGGTAGGGACTAGTCCCTTCTAGGGTGTACGACACACCACACGGGGGTGGGGGTCTTTCTTAGTCGTGTTATCTTAAGATATGTCTGTTAATTTTTCATTTCTATTTAAATATAATTTCAATTTATTACTATAACTTTCGACAACATATTCTTTCCCTTTAATGTTTGATGTTTTAAGTTATATAGTTCTTACTCCCTTCTTTTTCTCTCTGAACGAAAATACGATGAATATCCATATCCATCTCATCAAGTTATAGTATAATAAGTCTCTATGATAAACACAGATTACACTTCTTTTTATACGTTTGTTAAGTACTGTCATGTCGTAAGTATGAATTCCTTCAAATTTTTATTTATCAGGGTGTTAAAAAAATTGGAAGAAGGGTATCCTTTTACTCCAGATAAAGGAGGAGAAACTTAGATCAGAAACACAGACAAGATGATCGTCTTATCCTACTCTCACTGTGATGGGTCAAACACCTGAGTCCAATACTCTTTTGACAAAGGTGAAAGACCATAGACCATAGAACCCTATAAGTAATAATTTGGGTCGAAGACAAGACTCCTTCGGTTCCGGTGTACTTCTCCGGTAGATGTCTACAAACCCGACTGTTGGTTCGACTCCGGGTCATTTGTAGGTCGTAATTGATGAATTGTAGACTCGATTATACTGAGAACTATATTCGGGGTGGGAAGAAAAGTCGGCTCCAGGATCTGGAGTACGTCGTTTCTGTTCGGTGGTTGTGAAATAAGACAGGTTTAAGAACAAGGGTCTCCAAAACTTGTAATCTTGGTCAAACTACCGTAATTTAAATTACGACCAACAATATGATATCTATCTGTTGTCCGTCCATTGGTCTTATATATACAAAAAGAGCACTAGATAAAATATACGTGAGTCAGTCACTGTCATAGAAGAATGGGTTGACATGAAGGTTGAACACTCATGGATCTCATGTTTACCTGAGTCACTCCAGATACCGTATTTAACCCACTCCAGACGTAGAAGGTAATAAACGACATACTACTAGACAGAAAGACGGTAAACAGATACCTACTCGTTTATTAATTTAAGTGGAGCAACTTTCGAACAATTACTGTCTCGACCTGGACAGTGTTTCCCTTTTCAAAAGTGACGACGACTTTTATGTTCAAAACCTCTACGTGATCCCCGAAACTCTCTTGTCATTTTCTTTAGATCCCTTTAGAGTGAGTCATTAACTCTTGATTCCCTTCACAAACTATAGTACTTCCTGTACAATCTGGATTGACATTAGACCTTTCCTGATCCGTTATCAACGTACTTTAGTAACCTTTCGACCTTCTTTGGAACCAGTTTCCGTACTGTACTTAGATCCTTTAATTTACTTGTACCTCTCAGTGACGGAAACGTACCACGTACTTCATATGTAGGTACACCTTCCATGGGATATAACACAAACACAACTAAGAAAGGTCCTTGGGATGACGAGATATTTTGACACGTACCCAGACTCTAGTGATCTGACACACACGCGTACGTAAAGAAGTGTACGTACAGATATACTTAGTTTTTACGGATGTATATATAAGTTCTTTAAGTATTATTACCAATTATTGTTAAGGAAAACCTCTCAGATCCATGTCCTAAACCCCTTCGTCTACCAGACACCCTTCTCATCTCTTTGTTGAAAAATTAAAGGAAAAAAAATGTTCTTCTTATAACGAATACATTAAATTTAAATTTTTAGCTAAAATTTATTTGCTCAGATTAATCTTCGTACCTCAAATATTAAAGTGAAGAACCAAAAGAGTGTCTATTGTACCGTCACAAAAAAGGACCGTCCAAAAGGAGATGAGGGAAAAACTTTTACTGTCATGATCTCTCACTCAACATTCATAAGAAAAAGTTGTAACTTACCAATATTTTACAGTCTGGGAAGGTGAAAAAGAAAAATAATAAATCGAGATTTCTAAAGGTCCAAGATTTTTATTCTATTTGAAGAGAGGACTCAAATACATGGAACCTGTATAAAATTCATATGTCATCAGTAAATACTTCACGCATAGATTTCCACCTGTAGTTTTGACACAAACGTTATTAGTAAAAAGAAAAGTTCGACAGAGTCTCACTAGGGTCCTTTACAAGGAAGTACTAGTTTCGTTTAGTAGCGGACCTTTTTACGTGATAAAAGTCAATTGAGACGATATTCGTTCACGGTTTACGTAAACTTCTCTCTTACAAAGTGTGATCTCTTTCAATTCATGTCGTGATTTTTCGTCGGTACTCTAGTGGTCCTCTTAGATGTGTCTTTTGTACACCCGTCTGACGTGTATAAATAAGTCCCGTTTTCGTGGTAGTCACACGTGTTGAATCGAAATATATAGGGTGTTGTACGGGGTCTCTTGTTGACTCTGAACTTTTTCTGTCTTCCTTTTATACGTACGGAGGGTTGACAGTTTCGTCCGTCAACCCGCTGATATAATTAGTACTACATTTCCGAAACATCGTATAAGACAAAGTTACCGTGATGTAAAGAAAGAGTGGGGACACCTTTTCTTATATTAGGGATTCTTTTTACCCGTTAAACATGAACTTGATTGAAATTTCGGGATTCCTGTCTATGGCATCACAAAGACAGAGTCACCTATTATTAAGGATAATTCTTCTGGTGTCCGGTATCTTCTTCGACATCTACGTTTGAGTATGTCGTCGCATACTAATCCCTTTCGACCAGTACTGTTTGTGTAAGAAAGAAAGAAGAGAAGGGTGGAGTTAATTATAGTTGAAGTAGTGAGGACTGATAGCCCTTGTGTTCCCTCCCTTTCCCTTTATATGAAGTAATTGAGTTGTTGTCAATGTAGGAACGATGATTAATACTGAGTTTTTTAGTGGAAAGTAAACGATGTGTCGAACAGGTACGATGAGACGGTGATTTCGACATTAAAAACCTTTATTCTACACCCTTCTTTTATAACTTTAAGGTGAATAGAATAAGATCTTTATCTTTTTCCGTTAATTCGAAATGATTATAAATGACAACTTACTAGGACCCAAAGGTGGGAGTTAGGTATACAGTCTCTCAGTGTACACTGTATACCAGGTGTATCCTATACCTTCCTTCCTGCTCTGAAGGAGGTTGAACGGGAAGAGTGACCAAGGAATCTAAAGTTGTATAACGTTACTTAATGTCTAACACATACGGATCAATCTATCTAGATGTCGGATATAAATAGTCCAAAAGTTGTTTTGATTTAGAAGAGTCGTACCAGTTTCCCGAAGATTTTTGTAGAGACGTTTCTTGGAGTCTAGTTTCTATTTTGATTACTACGCTCAAGTTCGTCTATTTTTTATTTCACTGTCTCAATCGTGTAGATACGAATTACACTTAATAAACGGCACAATATTTAATTTTTGTTGTTACTAAATTAGTATACACCTAGATACAGTTAGGGGAGTTAATATTTAGTAAATTTCAGAAGGTTTTCTGAAATTTATGAAATTTATGAACGTTTCATAAGAGATTATTACTTGAAGAAAATTAACGTGTAATAAGGAACTCTATCATTGATCTCTATCACATATATATATATATATATATATTATATATTATATATTATATATAAACATACATATCTATAACCTCTTCCTTTATCAGTGGGTAAGATCATAAGAACGGACCTCTTAGGGTACCTGTCTCCTCGGACCGTCCGATGTCAGGTACCCAAGTGTTTTTCGGTCTGTACTGACTTCACTGACTCGTATCGTGTACATATGTATATTGAATATTTATGTATATATTTATACATAAACCCCTTAAGTATGACTCAAAAAATTACTAATCTACGTATATAAGTTTTATAACTCCGGCGAACAGTTTTTTTTCTTGTTCCCCGTTCTCTCTTAATTCTCGTACAGTCAAGAATTAAAGATCAACTAAACAAGACTTTACGACTGTTTCGAGTAAAATCGTTCCTTGGTGATTCAATTCGTCGATACGTAATTACCCTAATGAAAACATTTCATGGAACAAAACGATTGAAACCGGATGTGTTGAGGTCTCGGTAAAAAAAACTTCACTAATTGAATTCTTTACGTACTACTGTGTGACCTAAGGTTTTCTTTTACAACTAAGTGAATTTATTCACTCATTAAAGGTAGAAAGAAGTCGTTAAATTTATCTTTACTAGGTAAAATACAAAACAAAGACACAGAAGAGAATCCTCTTTACACGTATAATAAAGTGTCGTTTTCATCTTTTCTAGGGAATTTTTAATTATAAATGGTCCCTTTTGTGTCTGTTCCTGACGGAGACGAGAAAAGGGTAGTATGTCTACCTTCTCTATAGTCTTTAGTCGGTAACGTCGGAAGAGGTGACATGTCTATCCGCACCGTTCTGACGTGTTAAGTAATCGGATGTTTTGGTCCTGGTTTGAGAAGACTGAGTACTTGGTCAATAAGAGGTTACTTTCTTCTAGTTTCGTCTTTGTGACACCATAAGGATCTTTCCTCAGACGAGTTTTTCAATTGAGTATATGTTAACCAAAAGGATTTTTTCGATGGAAGGTATCTTTATTTTTATCCTTTTCTCTCTTACCTGTATTTTTCTTCGTCTTGTCATTAAAATCCTGTATTTTGTCAGAAATGTACACCAGAATTTCACTAACGTGTTGATTGACTAACGGTTGACCCTTGCCACGTGTAAAGGTAAGAAACATGTCTTAGACAAACATATCAATAAGAGACCTTTACAATCTTCTACTTCGTGTAAATACTACCAAAATGGATCGTATTTCTCACATCACATGAGGTGAACATGAATTACATGGGGGTCTTTTCACACGTCTAAGTGAAACCGAAACCACTGGGTCACTGAAAAAATAAAAAAACCATAATATAGAAAGAGATCACCTTTATCAAAATGGAAGTTTACTTAAACCGTGTACACTCGTCGACTTAATTGATCTTTGTTACATGAAAAAGTCCTTCACTAGATGGAATTAATATTTTCTAAGGGGTTCTTTAGAAAACTCGAGGAGTGGTTGGATTTCATTCCAAAAAATTTTTTATATATCACAGAACCTCCAAGACTAAGTGACCCAGACCCTTGATGGTAAAAATCCTTCGTGGAGACACTAAGACTACATCCTAGTATGAAAGTTTTTATGACCGAACATTCTTTGAAAGGTTCACGAATGAAATCTCCGTTAAGGGAATTTTACCCCGTTCATGTTATAAGGGTATTACACAAGTCACTTTATTGACGAACTATAACACATTCGTCTACTAGATGAATAAATTTACTTAAAGAACCAAACTATTACACCTTAGTGTAAACAACAACAGCAAGTCAACGAGTCAAGTCAAGTCAAGTCAAGTCAGCGAGTCAGCACAGGCTGAGAAACGTTGGGGTACTTAGCGTAGTCCGGTCCGAAGGGACAGGAAGTGATAGAGGGACTTAAACGAGTTTAAGTACAGGTAACTCAGTGACTACGGTGGGTCGGTAGAGTAGGAGATAGCAGGGGAAGAGAAGGACGGGGGTTAGGGAGGGTCGTAGTCTCAGAAAAGGTTTCTCAGTTGAGAAGTGTACTCCACCGGTTTCATGACCTCAAAGTCGAAATCGTAGTAAGGAAGGTTTCTTTAGGGTCCAAACTAGAGGAAGTCTTGCCTGACCAACCTAGAGGAACGTCAGGTTCCCTGAGAGTTTCGTAATGAAATGATCGTACACTCTACTCACGTTAACTCAACAAGTCAGTACAGATTGAGAGACGGTGGAACACCTGTCGTCGTGTGGTTCGAAGGGACAGGAAGTGGTAGAGGGTCTCGAACGAGTTTGAGTACGGGTAACTCAACCACTACGGTAGGTTGGTAGAGTAGGAGACAGTAAGGGAAGAGGGGACGGAAGTTTGGAAGGGTCGTAGCCCCAGAAAAGGTTTCTCAGTCGAGAATCGTAATCCACCGGTTCATAACCTCGAAGTCAGAGTCGTAGTTAGGAAGGTTACTTATAAGTACCAACTATGGGAAATCCTAACTGATCAGACTAGAGGAACGTCGGGTTCCCTGAGAGTTTTCAGAAGAGGTCGCGGTGTCAGGTTTCCGTAGTTAAGAAGTCACGAGTCTGATAAAATAACAGGTCGACAGTGTAGGTATGTACTGATGATCTTTTTGTTATTGAAACTGATGTGTTTGGAAACAGTCGTTTCATTACACAGACGAAAATTTATGCGACAGATCTAAACAGTATCGAAAAGAAGGTGTCTCGTTCACAGAAAATTAACGTACTGATGTCAGTGACTTGTGTCACTAAAACCTCGAGTTATGATGTAGAAGTATCGTTCATCATACACTAAAACCTTAGTGTATTATGGACAATTTTTCTTCTTACAAAAGTCTCTAGTGTCTTCAATATTATGTATTGAACTTTATGTGACGACATCCTCAAGGGATTGATTTATATTTAAGACTTTACGAAAAACCAACCGAAGTTCATCAAAGGTAACAAATTCTTATTTATTGTATTTCCTCGTACATTATATCTTTCGTAAAATGGGAAGTCTATTCAGATAGTGTCTCGAACAGTCCTATACCTTTACTTCTTGAGGATTTACTGTAACGACGACGACGATTCAACGAAGTCAGCACAGGCTGAGACACGCTGGGGTATGTGCCTTCGGGTGGTCCGAGGTGGCAGGGACCCTAAGAGGTCCGTTCTTTTGACCTCACCCAACGGTAAAGGAAGAGGTTCTGTACTTTCACTTTTCACTTTCCCTTCAGTGAATCAGCACAGACAGAGAATCACTGGGGGTACCTGATGTCGGATGGTCCGAGGAGGTAGGTACCCTAAAAGGTCCGTTCTCATGAGCTCACCCCACGGTAACGAAAGAGGTATTTGCTGTAATGAAGGGGGTAAATACTCAGGGTGGTTTAGGTTTTGAGGATTATTATGGATACTCGGAGACAACTAGTAACAATAGACCTTCTTACCGTAATCAGGAAGTTACCGGTAATTACACATTTACGTCTAACTGAATCGTTTGTCATTACTCTTCCGACTCACGGGTTTCTTTACTACGAAAACTTGACACCACGACTTCTTCTGAGAACTCTAAGGGAACTTGTCGTTTCTCTAGTTTGGTCAATTAGGATTTCTGTCAGTTGGGACTTATAAGTAAACTTCCTGACTACGACTTCGACTTTGAGGTTATGAAACCGGTGGACTACGGTTCAACTCTTACATACGACCCTCTCTAAGTCTGGTCCTCCTCTTCGCCTGCTGTTTCATACTCTACCAACCTACCGTAGTCACTGAGTTGCCTGCACTCAAACTCGTTTAAGTCCCTTTGTCACTTCCTGTCCGTTCGGACCGCACGAAGTCAGGTACTCCAGAGTTTCTGTGTGTTGAGTCGTTGTTGTTCACTCTATTCCTTGATTACAGAATTTCTCTTACGTTGGTTCGACCATTTCTTAGACGGACGTTACGTCCTCTGGGGTCAAGTTAAGGACCCAACCCTTCTAGGGGACCTCCTCCCGTACCGTTGGGTGAGATCATAAGAACGGACCTCTTAGGGGTACTTGCTCCTCGGACCGTCTAATGTAAAGTACCCCAGAGTTTCTCAGCCTGTGTTGACTCGTGGATTCGTGTCGTGTTTGTAGATCTAATCTAAGGTCCAACACACGAGGCCCGACCCCTCGAGACCTCGTCGTCACCTAAGAGGGTCGGATCTATTCGTACTCGTTTGACTTCGGTCATCGTACGTTCTTCTCTCTACTATTCTTTCCTTCCTAGGCGATTTGATTCTGATGAAGTGTTGAAACTGTAAAACGACTGGAAAAGGGTCCCGGGAAAGTATAACTTGTAAATTTTACTGGACCGTACATTCTTAATTTCTAAAATTTTAAATTTTTTAATTTTTAATTTTTTATTTTTATTTTTTTTTTATTTTACTGGACCGAAGAAGATCATCTTCGACGGACCGATTCTCTCCACCGGATGTAAACGTTCTTGTTTTGTCTTAATATTAGGTTTGGGATTATCGTCGACACACCAGAACATCTCTTATAGTGGAGACATGGAGAGTCAAAGGGTAGACATTCTCCCCCTATACTTAAGGAGAAGAACCTGGAAACTCTTAATTTCTCTACCCATACGTTTCGAGGACTATACCACGAAGAAGAGAAGTAGACGAGTACACAAAAGGAGGTAGACGAGTGGGAAGTCACGTCCTTTTTCCTTTCCCCCTCCGTGAAAGGGGCCACCATGTTGACTTCGTGAACACTCTAAAAAGACTAAAAGGAATGTTTACCTTGAAGGGTCCATCGTGTCACATTTCTTAGTCGGACGACTACGTCCTCGGTGTCCTCTGGTCCCAAGGTAGGGACTCAACCCTTCTATGGGACCTCTTCCTTTACCGTTGGGTGAGGTCATAAGAAACGGACCCTTTAGGGTACCAGTCTCCTCGAACCGTCCGATCAGATACCCAACGTTTTCTCTTGAAACTCTGATTTGTTGTTGTTGTTAAAGACAGAAAAATGTTTAAGACGTCGGTAAAGGTCCCTCTTTACTTATAGTGGGGTACTTATACTTGACTAATATAGATTAAAAGACAGTAAAATCATGAGAATATCTTTTTCATTTATATCTGAACCTTACAACACCCAGAAATACTTTATTTCAATTGTAATTAAGAAACTCTCTAGTAATATGAACTGTGATCTCCTTTATGTTTCTTTATATTCTGTGTGTAGAAGACGTGAAGACGTATCTTCAATTAACTAATCTCAGAGTTCCGTTCACTTTTTAAAGTGTCGGTATTTTATAATTTACCGTTGAGTTCTGTATTATCCTTTCTACAGTACCCCGTCAGTACTAATTAAAGTTTTGCTTAACGTGTCTGTTATTAAAAATTTACGAAAACTTTCTCTCTTACTATTGAAGTCAATTGTATAACTTCTTTCAGACTTCGTCTTTAACCACCTTTAACCACTGGATATTTGACTTCAGTTGGACGTCCGGATAAATCAAACTTTGTGAATCACAAAAAACCAAAACACAGAAAAAAAATCATTCAGTGGTTGTAGTTTTAACTCCTCTTTTTACGGATACCAGGTCCCTTCCGGAAAGGTCTGATTTAACCAATAGGACCCTTAAATTTCCTTCTTCTTCTCTCTTTAGATTAATATCAGGATAAGAGGTAATCAAGTAAGTAAACACTTATCGTGGAAAGAAGATAGACCCGTAAAGAATGTGAAAGACTTTAAATAAGGGACAGAAAGGACGACAGTTTTTAAGAACAATCGTTGTTGAAATCTATCTGAATGATAAAGAGCTCGATGGTCTCTATTAATTTTAGTAGTCCTATTTTTGGTCGTCAAGGAGGAGGATCCACTAATAGTCGACTCTCGACTGAAGTACCCGGCTGGTGTAGTATGTCACTTTTTCGTCCATTAATTTAGAAGTCTAGACATCCTTAGGTGTCCCTGATTTGTGGTTGTTCTTTAAAATGTAAACTCTGTAAAACTCTTAGTCCAGTTACTTATTTGTCTATAGAGTCTAAACTAAGGTCATATATAGGACTGTGTTTCTTCGTTTTATTATTACCTTGTCGAAACAAGTATCAACGACAGAAAAATAACTTGAGGAATTATAACCATCTTGTAACTTTACAAGAGTAAATTTATAAGTCTTCGAGTCCTACCAAACAAAGGGGGGTTAAAAAGAAATAGTATATTTGTATACAGATAGTGACACCTTAAATTAACTATAAACGACGTTCAACAAAAGTTCTGTAAAATAAGGAACTTTTGTGGGTTGTAAGACACTGGGTTAGACGTATAGGTTTCCACAAAAAAAAGAGATACGTTGTAAAGTTTCGACCAAGATAAGTGTGAAGATGGTTCATTACGTCGTATAAAATTATAGAATTGTGAAACCAGAGATCTAAATGGAAGACTTAAAAGTAACTGTTAGTCCTCTTATTGAGTATAGGTATACGTTATAAACTTTATCCTCCTTTCTATTTATAAAAGACCGTCCCATCTCGGTGATTGGTATGTATAATAAGGGGACGTACGTACGATTCAGCGAAGTCAGTACAGGGTGATAAACGGTAGGGTGCCTGGTATCGGGTGTCCGAAGAGACAGGTACCTCTAAGAGGTCCGTTCTTATAACCTCACCCAACGGTACGGGAGAAGGTCCCCTAGAAGGACTGGGTCCCTAGTTTGGGTGTAGAGAAGACAGAGGACGTAACCGTCCGTTCAAGAAATGGTGATCGTGTTGGACCCTTCGGGGTATGTAATAAGGGTATGGGTGAGTTTTGGAGTTGTATACTTTTAATTGAAAGTTTTTTATTCAGTAAAAAGTATGTTGAAAAACTCAACGATGTATCATAGGCAAATTTGTCTGTAGTGAAGTCACAGTATATACCATCTACGAACTAAATGAGTAACTTGTGCATAAGTTACTGATTTACTCTATGAATGTTGTAGGTTCAAAATAAAAGTCTTAAAGAATCTTTATATATAAACAATAAACTTATGTGATTAAGACACCCTCAATTCTAGTAGAAGTGAGTGATTATTCTAGCCGAAGTGAGTGATTAGAAAAATTCTCTTTTACTTGTGTTAAGTAAAACCAGTTCGGACCCCTTCGGTGTTGGATCAGTACAACATGCAATCGGGACTCCTATAGATTCTTAGATGATATTTACGAAAGTTAAATGTCTCAAAGTCTCCTACTTACCATAATCGGGTGATTGGACCGTCGAGTTGGTGAACCCCAATGTCAATTTGTCTACCGTTGGAAAACAACTTTATAGGTGAAAGTATCTGTATCTTCTTTTTTAACACCTCTTTTTTTACTGGAAACAACGACGTGCTATGATTGTATAAAAAGTGGATTTGACTATATCCCTTTATTTATGATTATTACTTCGACGAGACTTAAATTTCGTCTGGTATGACACGACATTCGTCACGACCTGTCACCTGGTTTATTCAGATAAATAAATGGAAAATAAAAACCGACAAGCCCAGAAACAACGACGTACCCGAAAAGAGATCAATGTCAATCGTCCCTGACGAGAGGTCAGCGTCACGTCCTTGAAGAGTAACGTCACCGAAGACAGGGACTTTGGTGTCCGAGGTTGAACGGACCCGAAGTCATCAACGTCGTGTACCCAAGTCATCAACGGTACGTGTCCGAATCAAAGGGACTCTATACACCCTAGAAGGACCTAAGTCCTAGTTTGAACACAGAGGACGTAACCAGTGACTCAGTGGTCCCTTGGGGTTTGTACAGAGAATTCCGTACATCAAGATTTTGATTTTCACAAATTTAATCCAGGGAGACCGTTAGAGCGTCCCCTCGGTGTGCCGTGGGGACTCTGCTACGAGGACGACGCGTGGGTCCTTTGACTCGTCGACCCTACCCCCTCCACTATTCTACGTGACGAGGTGGACCCCTCTCACGCGAACGGTTCGTGGACCAGCGGACTCGACGAGTCTGGATCCTTCCCGTGTTTTGAGTCCGGGTTGACTCAGACACGGAAACACCGTATGGGCTCTTGGACTTGGACTCGTCGAAGCTGAACCCTTCGTGTGTGTTGTGTCCCGGGTGAAATCTGTCAAGGGGACATCTCGTTGGACCTCAGACTCGTCACATCTGGTCCTTTCGTGTGTGCGACACTCGTCCCCGTTTGGGTCACACCGAGTCTGTGACTCTCGTGAGGGGTGTGTACGGTCACTATAAACAAACGTCACAAGGAGGGAGGGGTGTCGTGTTGACTCGTTCACTCAGATTCATTCACTGGTGGAAGCGGGGGAACACAGTCCCACCTTTAATCTGTGACTTCTCTGAACCTTTGTCTTCTTCGGTTGTATTTGTCTCCCTTGGCGTAACCTTCACTCTCCACGTTGTCTAATTTTGGGACATCAATTATGACAGATGTAACCTTCCCCGGATATCTGGAGCTCTTCTTCATATTCGACCTTGTTCCTTGATAGACTTTGACTTGACTGGGGTGTGACGGGTGTTGAGGTCTCTTTAAGGATCTATATAAAATGATAATAGTAAAAAATTAAAAATTTTAAAAATTCAGGAAATAATGAGGAAATTAAAAGTAAAAATATTGGATGATAATGAAACGTTTTCTTTTCTGGGATAAAAATTTCATTTAAAGTATATAAAAAAATATTAAAAACACTAAAACAAAACAAAACAAAACAAAAAATTATAACACAAAAATTCTCAAATTGGAGATGAGATCTAAAAATCAGAAAAGAAAAACCATGAACAATAGTTAAAACATGGAAATTCTTAGGTTAAAAGTCATAGGTAAAAATGAATCACACCAATGACCGAACTAAAAGGAGAGGGGGAAAACTGATAAGAAAAAGAGGGGGTCCAGTAGAGATAGAGGAGGGAGGGGGAAGAGAAGAGATGGGTTGATACACTTAGAGACCTATAAGTCTCGACACATCTTGTGAATCCCTTGATTGATGACTGGTCTAGACAGAGAGGGGAAAACTGGGGGGAGAAGAGGGGGACCAGTGGAGATAGAGGAAGGAGGGAGAAGAGAAGAGATATATTGAGACACTTGGAGAGACCCACAAAGTCCGACACCTCTCGTGTATCCCTTAACTAATGACTGATTTAACGAGAGAGGGGAAAACTAAGAGGGAGAAGAGGAGGACAAGTAGAGATAAAGGGAGGAGGGAGAAGAGAAGAGGTACATTAAGACACTTGGAGAGACCCACAGGGAATGACACGTCTTAGAAAAGAGGTAATTGGATCTACAAAATAGTAACTACACCATACCTACCTCTTTAGAACTCCGATGACATTCTTATTCTGACTTTTGGTCTCAGTCCTCCGAATTTAGATTTTGAACTCTTGTGGTCTTTTGAGGACTGAGGTCCCTTGTAATAAGTTGTTCTCGAGTAGGTTTTCGGAGGTGTGGATGTGACTTTGGTTCGAGGTGGGTTCTCGGTTGTTCAAGGTCTCGTTCTGTATGGTACGGTTAAGAAGTCGTTACGTCCTTGTATCGGAACTCGTAATTATATGTCCGAAGGGTTTCAGTGTACTTTGGGTGTCTATGGAGTTTTGAGTGATGACCTGTGACGTAACGTGACGTCTCTCTTCTCTGGGTCGAGGTGGGTGGTCTTGTGGTTACATTCGAAGGGATTGGTCCTTTGGAACTGTTCGGTGAGTAGGTTAGGGTGGGTGTTCCTCCTTGGAGGTGTTATTTCTTATGAGGTGTTTGACGGTCTTATACCCTTCCGGTGGGACTTATGTCTTTAGATTGTCCTACTTTTCTGTCTCTTTATAAGTCGTGCATTTCCTTGTACTATTTACGGGTGGTTTGGTTTGTTTTCTCCTTCTCTATCACTCAGATGGACTTTCTCTTAAGTCTTATTACTATCATTTTTACTAGGTTTTAGAACTTTTGTTTTACCTCAATGTCTATTTATCAGACCTCTGTTCCTAACTCTTCTACGTTCTTTACAAATTGTTCCTGGCTCTTCTTTATTTCAGTTAGTTGTTACTTATTACGTTATGACTCTATTTTTTGTGAGACCTCCCTTGGTTGTCATCTTATTTACTCCGTCTTCTATCCTATTCACTCCGCCTTCTATCTTACCACCTTTATTTATTACGTCTCTCCTTTTTTCTTAATTTTCTTTACTCCTGTTGGAGTCTCTGGAGACCCTGTTACAATTTGTGGGGTTGTAAGCTTAGTATCCTCAGGGTCTTCTTCTTCTGTTTTTCTTTCAGGTACTCTTTTATGAACTCCTCTATTATCAACTTTTGAAGGGATCTTGCCCCTTCCTTTGTCGGTGGGTTCAGGTTCTTTGGGTCTCTCAGGGTTTGTCTATTCGGGTTCCACTTTGTGGAGTTCTGTGTATAATTAGTTTAATTGTTTCTAGTTTGTGTTTCTTGTTTGTGATTTTCGTCGTTCCCTTTTTGTTGTTTATTGTGTGTTCCCCTAAGGATATTCCTATTGTCAACTAGAAGGTTATCTTTGAGAAGTCCGGTCTTCCCTTACCGTCCTGTATGAATTTCACTACTTTCTCTTTTTGGATTTTGGGTCTAATGACATGGGTCGTTTCTAGAGTAAGTCTATACTTCCTCTTTAGTTTTTGAAACGACGACGACGACGACGACGATTCAACGAAGTCAGCACAGGCTGAGACACGCTGGGGTATCTGCCGTCGGGTGGTCCGAGGGGGTAGGGACCCTAAGAGGTCCGTTCTTGTGTTTTCGAAATGTCTGTTCGTTTTCGACTCTCTTAAGTCGTGGTGGTTTGGTCGAGAAGTTGTTTACGATCTCCTAGAAGAGATCTGTCCTTTGTGTCTTTTCCACATATTTGAGTTTGACTTTTGTTGTTTCATTTACCGTTACCCTAGTATGAATAGTTATTAATGGAATTTACATTTACCCAACTTACGGGGTTGGTTTTCTGTTTCTGACCGACATACCTATATTTTGGTTCTGCGGATATATACGACAGTTCTTTGGGTGGAGTTTTATTCCTTGTGTATGTCTGACTTTAACTTTCCGATCTTTTTCTATAAAGTGTGTTTACCTCTGGTTTTCTTTCGTCCCTATAGTTAGGAGTATAGTCTATTTTATCTGAAACTTTATTTCCGACACTTTTCTCCGTTTGTTCCTGTGATGTATTACTAGTTTCCTAGTTAGGTTCTTCTTTTATATTGTTAATATTTATATACACGTGGGTTGTATCCTCGTGGTGTTATACATTCCGTTTCCGATTGTTCATACTTTCCCCTTTAATCGTCATTGTGTTATTATCACCCTCTTAAATTATGGGGATGAGTGTGGATACCTATCTAGTTGATTTGTCTTTTAATCGTTCTTTTGTGTTTGAAATTCACTATGTTACCTGGTCAATCTAAATTAAGTGTAAATATCCTGTAAAGTGAGGTTTTTTTACTTAAAGTGGAAAAAGAGTTCACGTGTACCTTGGAAGAGGTCCTATCTAGTGTAGGACCCGGTATTTAGATCGGAACTGTTTAGGTTTTTTTAACTTTATTAAGGTTCGTAGAAAAGACTAGTGTCACACTATTCTAACCTACAGTTGATGTCCCTTTTTTGACAATTTTTACGTTTGAATACCTCCGATTTGTTGTGTATAGACTTATTGGTTGTTTAGTGTTTTCTTTATTTTTTTCTTTAGTTTTATACGTATCTTTACTTACTTTTACTCTTGTTTTGTTCGGTTTTGGATCACCTAAGTCATTTTCTTCACGATTCCCCTTCCAAGTATTGTTATGTTCGAATGGAGTTTTTTGTTCTCTTTTTAGTTTATTTATTGGATTGAGGTATGAATTTCGTTGATCTTTTCCTTCTTTACTTCTTGGGGTCCCAATCATCTTCCTTTCTTTAGTATTTTTAAATCCGTCTTTATTTATTTTTTCTTTGTTTTCTTTGGTACGGTTTTTAGTTGTTTCGATTTTCGACCAAGAAACTGTTCTATTTATTTTATCTGTTTGGTAATCGGTCTGAGTAGTTCTTTTTTTCCCTCTTCTTAGTTTAGTTGTTTTAATCTTTACTTTTACCTATTTAGTGATGTCTGTTGTGTCTTTACGTTTCTAGTATTCTCTGATGATAGTCGTTTATATACGGTCATTTTACCTGTTGAACCTTCTTTACCTGTTTAAGAATGTTTTCATATTGAAAGGTTTTGGTTTGGTCCTTCTTTATCTTTTAGAATTGTCTGGGTAGTGTTCGTGTCTTTAGCTTTGACATTAGTCTTTAGAAGGTCGTTTGTTTTCGGGTCCTGGTCTACCGAAGTGTCGACTTAAGATGGTTTTTAAATCTCTTCTCGATTGTGGATAGGATGAGTTTGAGAAGGTCTTTTGACGTCTCCTTCCATTTGAAGGTTTGAGTAAGATACTCCGGTGGTAGTGGAAGTATAGTTTTGGACTGTTTTTACGGCGTTTTTTTCTTTTGATGTTCGGTTATAATGACTACGTGTACCTACGTTTTTAGGAATTGTTTTAAGATCGTTTGTCTTAGGTTGTTGTATAATTTTTCTAGTATGTAGTGCCGGTCACCCGTAATAGGGTTCCTACGTTCCTAAGAAATTATAGGTGTCTAGTTAGTTACACTATATAGTGTAATTGTTTAACTTTCCATTTTTGGTATACTAATAGAGTTATCTACGTCTCTTTCGGAAACTGTTTTAAGTTGTAGGTAAATACTATTTTTGGGAGGTCTTTCGTCTTTATCTTCCTTGTATGGAGTTGTATTATTTTCGGTATATACTATTCGGGTGTCATTTGTAATAGGAGTTACCACTTTTTAACTTTCGTAAAGGGGATTTCAGTCCTTGTTCTGTTCCCACGGGTGACAGTGGTGATGATAAGTTGTATCAAAACCTTCAAAATCGGTGTCGTTAGGATCTTCTTTTTCTTTATTTTCCTTAGGTCTGACCTTTTCTTCTTCATTTTGAGAGTGACATCTACTGTACTAGGAGATGTATCTTTTGCGATTTCTAAGATGACTTTTTAATGATCTCGATTAGTTTCCTACGTCATTTCAACCTCCTATATTTTAATTGTGTATCTATAGGGAACGTAAGGATATGTGATTGTTACTCTTTTGTCTTTCTCTTTAATTTCTTTGTTAAGGTAAGTGATAACGTTGTTTTTCTTACTTTATGAATCATTATTTAGATAAATTTCTTTGTTTTCTGGATATATATCTTTTGATATTTTGTGACTACTTTCTTTAGTTTCTACTGTGTTTATCTACCTAGTCTTCTTAGTTATATCACTTTTACTCATATGATGGGTTTAGTTAGATATCTAAGTTACGTTAGAGATAGTTCGATGGTTACCATAAAAAGTCTCTTGATCTTGTTTATTAAAGTGTTAAACATGCCTTTATGTTTTTTTGGAGCTTATCGGTTTCGTTAGAACTCTTTCTTCTTACCTTGACCTCCTTAATTAACGGACTGAAGTCTGATATGATGTTTCGATGTCAGTTGTTCTGTCACACCATGACCTTTTTCTGTCTTTATATCTAGTTACCTTGTTTTATCTTTCGGGTCTCTATTTAGGTGTGTGTATACCTGTGGAATAGAAACTGTTTCCTCCGTTCTGATATGTTACCTCTTTTCTGTTAGAGAAATTGTTCACCACGACCCTTTTGAACAGTTGGTGAACATTTTCTTATTTTGATCTTGTGAAAAATTGGTGTGTGTGTTTTTATTTGAGTTTTACCTAATTTCTAGATTTACGTTCTGGTCTTTGATATTTTGAGGATCTCCTTTTGTATCCGTTTTGTAAGAGACTGTATTTAGTGTCGTCCTAGGAGATACTGGGTAGAGGGTCTCATTACCTTTATTTTCGTTTTTATTTGTTTACCTGGATTAAATTGAATTTTCGAAAATGTGTTATTTCCTTTGGTATTCGTTCCACTTTTCTGTTGGAAGTCTTACCCTCTTTTCTTATTGTTTACTTCGTTGACTGTTTATTAATTAGGGTTTTTGTATCGTTCCAATACGAGTTTTAAGAAGTTAGATCCGAAGTCGTCATACACTTGGTTCTTAAATGTCTTCGTATTCGACTTAAAACTTCTCCGTGCCCTTGGTCTCTATTTTAGTGGTTGTAAGCGTCCCAGCACCTCTTTCGTTCCCTCAAGATCTCTTTATATACGAAAAGTTGACTGTTTCTTAATTGGAGTTTATATGTGTTCGTCGAGGACGTCGAGTTAAGGTCCTTTTATTTACTGGGTTAGTTTTTTACCCGGTTTTTTGATTTGTCTATAAAGAGGTTTATTCTGTATGTCTACTGATTGTTTGTGTACTTTTCTACGAATTGTAGTGAATAATAGTCTCTTTACGTTCAGTTTTGGTGTTATTCCATAGTAGAGTGAGGTCAATCTTATCGACGGTAGTTTTTCAGATGTTTGTTATTTACGACCTCTCCCACACCTCTTTTCCCTTGGGAGAATGTGACAACCACCCTTACGTTTGATCATGTCGGTGGTACCTCTTGTCACACCCTTAAGGAATTTTTTGACCTTTATTTTGACGGTATACTGTGTCGTTAGGGTGACGACCCGTATGTGTGGCTCCTTTGGTCTTTACTTTCTCTGTACACATGGGGTTACAAGTAGTGTCGTGACAAATGTTATCGGTGTTGTACCTTCGTTGGATCTAAGGTAGTCGTCTTCTTACCTATTCTTTCGACACCATGTATATGTGTTACCTCATAATGAGTCGACAATTTTTCTTATGTAAACTTAGTCAAGATTACTCCACCTACTTTGACTTCGGATAATATGTCTCACTTCACTTAGTCTTTCTTTTTATGGTTATGTCATATAATTACGTATATATACCTGAAATCTTTCTACCATTGTTACTGGGATATACACTCTTTCGTTTTCTCTATATCTATATTTCTTGTCAGAAAACCTGGGACCCTCTTTCGCTCCCACCCCACTAAACTCTCTTATCGTAAATTTGTACATATACTAGTATACACTTTGTCTAACGGTCAGGTCCAAGCTACGTACTCTGTTCCGTACGTACTCCGAGTCCCGACCACGTGATCCTACTGGGTCTCCCTACACTACCCCTCCCTCCACCCTCCCCTCAAGTCCTACCCCTTGTGTACATGTGGGTGCCGACTAAGTACAGTCACACACCGTTTTCGGTGGTGTTATAACATTTCATTAATCAGAGGTTAATTTTATTTAATTAATTAAAATTTTTTATTATTTAATCCAGGGAGACGACCCATTTAAATTTGGAAAGTTTCTTTGTTATGGAGAAAGGTCTGGGGGTACATTCTTATTTTGTTAAATATCGGTGTCCCGGTTGTTTCTATTTGTTAACGACCGTTTGGTGGTTTCGAGGAGATCTCATATACATGAGTAAATTCGTCGTCTTCCTATTTGTCCTGACTTCCAAGACGAAACAAGGGCAGAGACACCGTTACAAGACCTGTGAAAGGTCGACTTTTCTCGTTTATAAGTGTCGTACAATTTCCTCATTCAAACTTGGAATAACAAACTCCTTTTACCTCTAGACACACCGAAAGAATGAACGACCTTTAACAGAGGATAAAGAAATTAAGATAAATAAGAAGTGAGACCGAAGACTGGAGAATTGAGATGGTTATACCCAGAACTCATGTAATGGATACTGAAGGATTAACGTTTCTTCACAACCTTAAAAATCTGAAGTGAAATTATGTAGAAAGACGTTGTGAGTCGTACGTTTGATGAGGTAAGGGGGTTTCGGGGAGGGGAGAGTCCAGAGTACCTGAACATACGATGCTGGAGAGTAAGATAGAGGACAATTAGAAAGAGGTAGAGGAAACACCTCGAGAAGAGGCGAAGGAAGGATTTTACGGTAATAAGGTTGATAGTGTAAGAGAAGTCCATCTCAAAATAAGGGGGAGTATCAAAATTAATGTTGAATAATTGTTTTTAAGGTGTCACCAAAGGCCCCAGATCCCCTTCCTCCCTCTCCCTCACAGTGAAATTACTTATATTTTAAAGTATAAACGTTCTACCTTTCAAGACCTCTAGACGAAGTGTTGTAACACTTGTATAAATTGTGACGACTTGACATGTGAATTTTTACAATTCTACTGTCTTTTGTGTACACAAAAAAAATGGTACTATTTACAATCTTTCTACTATCTAAGGTTTAGAGTTTAAATCCTATTAAAACTAATGTTCGTCGTCTTGTCGGTAAGAGTCCGACGATAGGTTTTCAGATGTTCGTTATTTACGACCACTCCCACGCCTCTTTTCCCTTGGAAGAATGTGACAACCATCCTTACGTTTGATCCTGTCGGTGATACCTCTTGTCACACCTCTAAGGAATTTTTTGACCTTTATCTTGACGGTACGCTGGGTCGTTAGGGTGACGACCCGTGTGTGTGACTCATTTGGTCTTAACTTTCTCTGTACACATGGGGTTACAAGTAGTGTCGTGACAAATATTATCGGTCCTGTACCTTCGTTGGATCTACAGGTGATCGTCTACTTACCTATTCTTTCGACACCATGAATATGTGTTACCTCATAATGAGTCGGTAATTTTTCTTATGTAAACTTAGTCAAAATTACTCCACTTACTTTGACCTCGGATAATATGTCCCACTTCAGTCGGTCTTTCTTTTTGTGGTTACGTCATATGATTACGTATATACTAGACTCGGTGTCAGTCGAGGACCAGAACAAAAAGAACTGACATATCTCAAAGAGGTAGAAACGAGGTTTCCTATATTAGTTAGACTAAAACCACAACTGGTAGACCACTACAGGTACACATCTCAGAAGAGAACACAACAACCTTCTCCCACAAACGATACTGGTCACGTAAAAGAACCGTTTTGAGATAATCAGAAACGGGACGAAGTAAGGTGTAAGGTTCCGGTTTAAACGGACAATGAGGTCCACAAAGAACTGAAGGATGACAACGTAAGGTCAGGGGATATTACTTTTCCTGTAGAAAAAGCCCACAATCAAGATTTTCCAGAACATCCAGAAGTATCTTGACAAGTTAAAGTCAGAGAAGTCGCAATGACCAACCCCGTATCCGAACCTATTGATACTATAACTTACCAAACGGAACCTTTGTTTGTCTCTAGTAAGACAACAAAAACTCTAACGTAGGTTCATGACGTAAAGTCTGAGAAAACAACTGGTACTACCGATGAGGTAAAGAAGACTCCCTAAGGACGGGTGTCATCATCTATATTACCAGTAGATTCAATTTAAGTGGGTAAGGTCAGGTAAAATCAAGTGACTAAGGATCTCACAGTTGCAAGTGAGAACGGTAGAGGACAAACTGGTGAAGGTTAAACGGAACTAAGTACCTGGATTGCAAGGTCCAGGGATACGTTATAACGAGAAATGTCGTAGCCTGGAACGAAGATAGTGGTCAGTGTAGGTGTTGACCCATACCAAAAACGAAACCGAGGTAGGGAAGTAAGAAAGACCTCAATAAAGAGGTGACTAGAGGTCATCGTACAACCCGTGGATGACTGGACCCCTCAAGGAGAAAGTCATAGGATAGTAAAACGGAAAAGTATGACAAGTACTCCAAGAGTTCCGTTCTTATGACTTCACCAAACGGTAAGGGAAGAGGTGACCTGGTGTAAGACAGTCTGGAGAGCTGGTACTGGGTGGGCAGAACCCAACGGGGTATCCGTACCGAATCAAAGTAACTCAATCTGTTCCGACACCAGGATCACACTAATCTAACTGATCAAAAGACACTCATACCAAAGTCACACAGACGGGAGACTACGGGAGAACGTTGTGGATGGTAGAATGAACCCAAAGAGAATGGAACGTACACCCCATAGAGAAGTGCCGACGAGGTCGTTTCGCGTCGGTGACGAGAAATGGAACCTGTTTCCCATAGAGGAGTGACGGTGGGATGGACTGGAGTTGTACCCTATCGAGGCGATCCGGGAGGACACGGACGTGTCGGTCTGAATTTAACTTCTTTCATCCCTTTTGGCGATCTGGTAAGTTCATACTGGATTTATTTTAGGGAATACTAATATGTACCTTCACTCTTTATCTAAATTCCCGGACCTAGACTATCTATCTCACGGACTACTTGATACCTTACTCCAAGCACTGTAACATGTCCTCTGTCCCTAGTTCTGTCAACACTTTTCTTCTCTCCACTTTTCGTTTCCTCTTTCCTTTCTATATTCGTAGACTTACGTCTCAAGGTTTCTTATCGTTCTTCTCTATTCTTTCGGAAGAAGTCGTTAGTTACGTTTCTTTATCTCCCTTTGTTGTCTTACCCTTTCTGATCTCAAGAGAAGTTCTTTTAATCTCTATGGTTCCCTTGTAAAGTACGTTTCTACCCGAACTATTTCCTGTCTTTAACATACCTGGATTTTTTCCGTCTTCTATAATTTTTCTCCACCGTTCTTATGTGTCTTCTTGACATGTTTTTTCTAGGAGTACTGAGCCTATTATTGCTACCACACTAGTGAGTAGATCTCGGTCTGTAGGACCTTGCACTTCAGTTCACCCGGAATCTTTCGTAGTGATACTTGTTTCGATCACCTCCACTACCTTAAGGTCACCTCGATAAAGTTTAGGACTTTCTACTACGACACTTTTACGACGTAAGTTATACGGTCGTTTACACCTTTTGAGTCGTCACCGGTGTCCTGACCTTTTCCAGTCAAAAGTAAGGTTAGGGTTTCTTTCCGTTACGGTTTCTTACGAGTTTGATGGCGTGTTAACGTGAGTAGAGTGCACGATCATTTCATTCCGAGTTTTAAGAGGTTCGGTCCGAAGTCGTTATGTACTTGGTACTTGAAGGACTACAAGTTCGACCAAAATCTTTTCCGTCTCCTTGGTCTCTAGTTTAACAGTTGTGGACTACCTAGTACCTTTTTCTTTCTCTCAAGGTCTTTTTATAAATAAAGACGAAATAACTGATACGGTTTCGGAAACTGACACACCTAATGTTATTTGACACCTTTTAAGACTTTCTCTACCCTTATGGTCTGGTGGACTGGACGGAGAACTCTTTAGACATAAGTCCAGTCCTTCGTCGTCAATCTTGACCTGTACCTTGTCTGACCAAAGTTTATCCTTTTCCTCATACAGTTCCGACATATAATAGTGGCGCGAATAAATTGAAGATACGTCTCATGTAGTACTCTTTGAGACCTGACCTTCTTTGTGTTCGACCTTAGTTCTAACGACCCTCTTTATAGTTATTGGAGTCTATACGTCTACTGTGGTGGGAATACTGTCTTTCACTTCGCCTCGATTTTTCGGAGAACTACTTTCACTTTCTCCTCTCACTTTTACAACCGAATTTCGAGTTGTAAGTCGTTTGTTTCTAGTACCGTAGACCAGGGTAGTGAAGTACCCTTTATCTACCCCTTTCTCACCTTTGTCATCTTTGTCATAGTTTGAAATAAAACCCCCGAGGTTTTAGTGACGTCTACCACTGACGTCGGTACTTTAATTTTCTACGAATGAAGAACCTTCTTTTCAATACTGGTTGGGTCTATCGTATAAGTTTTCGTCTCTGTAATGAAACAGTTGATTACAGTTAGATCAGTTCCGATACCAAAAAGGACACCAGTACTTACCTACACTTTAAACCTGATACTTCTTCCGACTCGTGGTTTCTTAAATACGAAAACTTGACACCACAACCTCTTCTGAGAACTCTCAGGAAACCTGACGTTCCTCTAGGTTGGTTAGATAAGACTTCCTCTAGTTGGGACCGCAAAGAAACCTTCCTTACTACGATTTCGACTTTGAGGTTATGAAACCGGTGGAGTATGTTTCTCAACTGAATAACCTTTTCTGAGACTACGACCCTCCCTAACCCCCGTCCTCCTCTTCCCCTGCTGTCTCCTACTCTACCGACCCACCGTAGTGCCTGAGCTACCTGGACTCAGACTCACTCGAGACCCTCAACCACTACCTGTCCCTGTGGACCATACGACGTTAAGTACCCCAGTGTTTCTCAGTCTGTGCTGACTCGCTGACTTGACTTGACTTGACTTGACTTGACTTACGTATATACACCCTAAATCTTTCTACCATTACTATTGGGATATACACTCTGTCGTTTTCTCTGTGTCTATATATCTTGTCAGCAAACCTGAGACACCCTCTCCCGCTCCCACCCTACTAAACCCTCTTACCGTAACTTTGTTCATATAATAGTATACACTTTGCTTAACGGTCAGGTCCAAAATTACGTACTCTGTCCCACGAGCCCCGACCACGTGACCCTACTGGGTCTGCCTGCCCTACCCCTTCCTCCACCCTCCCCCAGAATCCTACCCCTTGTGTACATGTGGACACCACCTAAGTTCAGTTACATACCGTTTTGGTGATGTTATAACATTTCATTAATCGGAGTTTAATTTTATTTATTTAAGTATAAAAAATTTTTTCCTTTCGGTAAGAGTCGGGGAACCGATCGCATGACGTACCCAAGTTCTACCGACGTAGAAGAGTGTGTAGACCGGTACATTCGTAATTCCTTGAGAGGGTCGTCCCGGGTCTTTTGTGGGGAGATAAAGAGTAACTGGTCTTGAGTTAGTGGTCGGTGAAGGATTCGTTTACTGACCGCGTCCTTAACCATAGTGATACTGGTCTTCTCTGATACGTTCGACTCTCCGAAGAGTCTTTGGAAACAACTCCGACTCCAACCTGAGTAGAAGGGTTTCGTGTACCGCGGTGTTTCTTCCTACTCCTACGTTTCAGTCTGGAGATGGTCGTTCCTTCTTCTTTATACCCCTTCTAAATCGACCCGATGTTGACATAGACAATGTGACTAGAGAGGATACTCGTTGTCTATGCACTCATGTTGACAAAGACTTTGTACACGACATAGTTTGAATTTTACACGTTTTGTTTAGTAATAAACGTGTAGAAGACTATAAGGGGTGACATAAACTCTTGTGAAGGTGGATTAGTTTTCGGATCAGACTTTCGAACCTCTCCAGAAGGTGAGTAAGGAAGGGGACATATTTGTTACTAGAGGTTAAAGTTATTAGAACTGAGAGGGAGAGTAAAGATAACGGGAGGGAGGATTGAGTAAAGGGAACAGAGATTCGACCGGAAAGGATTGGGTCAGGTCGACGATTCGACTATGACTGATCTCGTTACTGAGACTTCGCGTCTGGACTAGTGCATTCAGAGAAATCCGTACTAGATATGACCGTTACGAAACAGATACTGAGGGACTTTAGTCTACGTTTTCAAAAATTTACTCATTCACTTTGAAAGACCTTTTCATAGGGTCTTTTTAGGTACTGGATCATTTCGAATTTTTTGATGACTGTATTACCTAAAATTTTTTGATTATTCTATAAATCATACTTTATCTTCTTGAAAATACCAGATAAAGAATGGATGCAGAGGTCTGAGTAGTTAATGTAAAGAAAGGGAATGTAGAATAGTAAGGTGAATTTGATGAACGTCGATGAGTTCGTCATATTGAGTACGGATACATATTTGAGCCTCTTCCGTTACCGTGGGGTGAGCTCATGAGAACGGACCTTTTAGGGAACCTGCCTCCTCAGACCACCCGACGTCGGGTACCCCAGCGATTCTCAGCCTGTGTTGACTCACTGAAGTGAAAGTGAAAAGTGAAAGTACGTAACCTCTTCCTTTACCGTTGGGTGAGGGCACAAGAACGGACCTCTTAGGGTCCCTACCCCCTCGGACCATCCGACGGCAGATACCCCAGTGTGTCTCAGCCTGTGTTGACTTTACTGAATCGTCGTCGTCGTCGTCGTCGTCGTCCTCGTCGCACATATTTGATCGTGAAGAAAGATCGAAAGAAAGAAAAAAAAAAAAAAAACCGGTACGGTACTCCGAACACCCTAGAATCAAGAGGTTGGACCCTGGCTTGAGCACGGGGGATGTAACCTTCGTGTTTCAGGATTGATGACCTGTAGATTCCTTAAGGATTTGATTATGAAGAAAGGTCTAATGAAAAAGACGGGATTAGGTAAGTCTTGTATGGTTATGTAAGAAGTTTTAGGTCAAACACATAGTGAAGGAGACCTTTGAGAAGTAAATATAGGGGTCTTATATATTAAAGGTACATGGAAATAAAATATCTAAAAAAAGATAAATAAACAGTGACACCTCGTACGCATGATTCAACTGAGTCAGTACAGATTGAGAAACACTGGGGTACCTCACATCGAGTGGTCTAAGGAGACCGATACCCTAAGAGGTCCGTTCTCATGACCTTGTCCAACGGTACGGGAGGAGGTCCCCTAGAAGGTCTGGGTCCCTAACTTGGACACAGAGAATACAGAGGACGTAACCGTCCGCCCAAGAAATGGAACAGTGACATTATATAGAAATGGATAAGACAGGTGGTTTGACTCGACGGGTTCCTTTACTACCTCAGAATAAGAAAAAGAGACACGGGTAGAAGATCTTTTTTAGAGTCATGTTTCATCTATAAGTATTTCATAAACAACTTTCTGTGTTGACTTTTTATACAAACGTGTGTCAACTATATGTTATTACCTTAACATCCAATTGTTCTATGACCCAAAATTGGACTGTTGACGAAGGAAAGAAAATGGATCCAAACTGTTGTTAACAAGAGTTTGAAATGACACGTGGTTTAAATAGTCACTTCGAAGAATTTTTATGTCTCTCTTCGGAACCCGGGTCTGGATGATTCGGTCTTAGAGACCCCGATACCAAGACTGTAGACGAAATTATTCTTCGACGGACCTATTAGTAGTGTGTGTAGTCTCAGATTGAGAGCGAGAGTCCTTGATTATCTTTAGTGAAAGGTAAGGTCTCGTTCCTGGTTTCTTTATAAGGGTGAAAGAGGGGGTAACACTAGAATGCGTCTTCCCAGACAGTGATGAATACTGTAGTCTCCTATTAGGTACAATCAGTGACGGTTGGACGAAAGTGACTTCAAATGTTATCGATCCAGTACCTTCGGTGCATCTACGGGTAATCGTCTACTTACCTATTCTTTCGACATCTTGTTGCCTTATAATGAGTCGATAATTTCTCTTCGTTACATTTTCCTTAAAGTCAGGACCTTCAGTAAACCTGTCAAGGTCGACTTCTCGGTTTCATCTTTTAATCGTAAGGTCGAGGGTCTTTGAAATAAAGGTGAAAGGAAGACCCGTATTTACTAAACATTCAGTTTATCTTAACAAGACCGGGATCACTAAAACGTATTACCGAGTGTCGTACCATAAGATCAAGTGAAAATCATAATAAAAAGAAAGTAAAGGTATCTTCTGACCGGTGTAATAATGGATTCGTATGGTTGTCTCGGGGCCTGGATGTGTGTCGGGGACGGGTCGTATATATACACGACCCGAATCAACGAGCCATCACAGGTTGAGAAACTCTGGGGTACCTCATATCGAGTGGTCCGAGAAGACAGGTATCCCTAAGAGGTCCGTTCTTATGATCTCATCCAACGGTACGGGAGGAGGTCCGTTAGCCGGTCTGAGTCCCTAGTTTGGGTCCAGAGGACGTAACTTCCGTCTAAGAAATGACAGACTCGGTGGACCCTTCGGGACCAAGAATAAATCAACTCAAATTTTAGTTATTGAATACATGTATTAAGGAGTGTTTTCTTTTGTAAAATTCTCAGATATACTTTCTCGTAAAAGGTATCAGAGAGTCCGATATTAAAAATTACATTTTAATCCAAAATAAGTTTAGATTGGACAACTCAAGTTATTTTTGAAGAACATTAAAGTCAATACTTCTTTCGTGGAAAGTTTTCGAGAAGATGGATGTTCAAAAATTAAGTAACCGAGTGAAGATAGAATCGAAATATCTTTCGTTGAGTTATTAGAGAGTCAATCGTACGTTAAGACGTTTAAAAAAATACGAGTTTTCGCCAATCACCCCCAGTATCCCCCATGTCACCCTTTGAAGTTTTTTAACTCCGACAACGTTTCTCATACGACGACGTCCGTTTAAACTTTACCTTGTGACTAAAATAAAACTAGTTATTTAGGTCTATTGTGTTCCGTAATGGTAAGAGTTTGTGACGTCAAAAACGAAGTAAAATTGACTTACACAGAACACCTTAGAACAAAATAAGGTATTTTGTCTTACTGTAAAAAAAGGGGTCTGTTCGTTCTGGATAGATTTTTAGTTAGAAAGTCGTACCGTTTATGTAACATTTAATATTCCGTTACACATATGATTCCGTTCACAGCATCAATTAAAATTGTTAAATAATTTTCGTACAGTCCTAAAACTATTATGGTCCCTCTACTTTAAAGAATTTGTCGTACGGTCTAGTCGTGTCAAAAACTAAACTCTAATATCCGGTAACTGATTGTACAGTAGTCCAAGTGTATCATAGATACCAGTTATACGAGTTCTTTAATTTTCGTGAGCTAGAACCGGTTCTGTATCTATACTGAACGGGTTACTGACTTTATCTTCTGGACTTTTGTAATGTTAAAACTATTTATATATGGAAATTATCTACAAGACTATATAAGGTTCCTTGGGTTGTGGATGAAATTTTAGTTTCGAGGTACCCTGGGAAGGTTACGAGACCACAGTGGTGTAGGAAATCTCAGTGGATCTTAAGTCCAGAAACAGAGATATAATTAACTAGGGTCTCTTATTCTTACGTATTAAGATCGAAAAGTGATCTAGAAATTTTTGGTAAGAAAGAAAAAATTGTAACGAGTTCTCGGGGTGAAAAACTTCGTATACAGTAAGTAAGTATGATTTATGTAGTTGTATATGGAAGACAACCTTTTCCAAAGTTTTTCCTCTACTAACAAATCATTTTGTATTCGACAAAGTAAAACGTCCCCTTTCCCCCGACAAATAAAACAGAGCAATTGTCAAACCGACCACTAGTTCGAGACCTTAAATATTTCTTTCGACCAAGTTTACGGGTCGAAGTCCTTAGACGTAAAGACAGGGAAAGTGCAAGGGAGAAGACAGAGAAGGGAAGGAAAAACCACTAGGATACGTGGGAGAATCGATGTTGACGGGGAAGAACCGACTATTGGGTAAGATCGAACCTGAAAAGAGGATTTGAGTCGGTCGAGACATCAAGGTGGACACATACTGTGTAGGGGTGTTTCCATAAGAGAAGTGTTCAGTTTTTAGTTGCAATGACGTACGTACGATTTAACAAAGTCATCACAGTTTGAGAAACACTGGGGTATCTGACATCGGGCGGTTCGAGGAGACAGGTACCCTCCCTAAGAGGTCGTTCTTATGACCTCACCCAACGACACAGGAAGAGGTCCCCTACAAGGACTGGGTCCCTAGCTTGAGTACAGAGAATACAGAAGACAACCGTCCGGCCAAGAAATGGTTATCGCGGTGGACCCTTCGGGGATTGTAAAATGACTTCAAGTTAAATAACTTCAAGTTATTTGTGAGTAAATTCGATTTTACACGTAAAAGTTCTACACTTTTTGACTTAGAATCTTACCAAATAATCTAATAGATGTCGACGGAGGACCTTTGTTTGGATAAAGAGATTAGTTATCTTGAACTTGAAACAAGAAACTCTACTGATTGTTTTAACTTTTTGAAGACTAAATAGTTCTTTTTATCTCTTCTGTAATTTTTTTAATAGTGTAGTCTTTTCCTACTAAAAACCAAAAACTTAAGGGTGAATAAGAAATAATATCTAAAGTCGAAAGGTTACTTTGAGGGGTAAGACACTAGTTAAAAAGAACTTGTATTAAAAATCAATAAAATTTAAGGTTATAGACTTAGTGGACACTCATAAAAATAACAGATGAGAAAGGGTTCCAGAATAGATCATTATTCAGTCCCGTACCCTGTCTTTTTAACATCTCTGTGACTTTCCCGTTAAGAAGGAGATTTTACGAAAAGAGTTCGAAGATCTTCCATCAAAACTTATCCTCGTCTTTGTAATTGGTTCAGTCCCGAATTCGACTAACCCCATTTTCAAAGTTATAAGGAGTTCGACTAGATAAAGACTAAACGGGAATGAAGAACACACAACAGTAAATCTCGAGATTTACCTCTTGGACCCGGGTAAGTGAAACGTCTGAAATATGAGGTCAAAAATAGAGGTTCATGGTAGTCTAAAGACTATTGATGAGAGACAAGTCGAAGAGATTGAGGACCGGTCGTGACGGGGTATCCGTTTTCACGAATCTTCCATTTAGAGTGAAGAGACGTTAAGAAAAATAAGATCCTAATACTGACGAGTTTAAAACCGACGGAACCTTTGGTATGTTTCGGAAGACCGTCTACAAAAAGATATAAAATAGGTCTAAAAGATCAACGAGAGTCCCTCTCCTGACCAATTGAGGTTCGGTCGGGTAGTATCGACCTTCGGTTCTATATAAAACTTCTATGTCACTGACCCTAAACGACTGTTTAATCTACACTTTTAACTCACTTTCTTTGATCAACTCTCACTGTTGCCCCAGAACAAAACCCTCAAAATGGGAGTTCCTTGGTATTATTCTCTCAACATTCATCAATTTTACCCCTTCCGCCCCACCCTGTCTATCAGAAACTCCCTTTTAACTGTTCGAGACGATAATTATGTAAATTTCCTCTAGGGACGATGTATACGTTCGCCACTACGACTCATCCACCAAGTCATGCGTTTAAATCTCAAGTCTCCACAGGTCCTACTTTTGTACTTAAGTACTTAGAAGTCGGGCACGAAAACCTCAAATGTTCCAGTTCCGATTCTAAATATGTTGTAACTTTACGTTTTGTCACTTACCGTGAATTTTTAGAATTACTTAAAAAGGTAAAAATATCGTCCTGAAAGTCTAACCTAATAGACTTCATCTGGTTCTTTCGTTTCATCTCGTCTTTCTCCGTCCTAAGGTGAAAGTTTGTTTAGGATGGTGTAACAAAGGGATTTCTGTTTGTTGGTACTAGGGAAACAGAAGAGTGAGTCTATCCTCTAAACCGTGGTAATTAAGGGAAAAGTAGGAAAGAGAGTTTCCTGAGGTAGACATCTTTCTTCGGACTCATATCTGTCTCACCAGACATAATTTTGCCTTTGTTCTGTCATGTTTTCAAGAATTCTTTCTCTTACTTTTTACTCTTAATTTTTTTGTACCATTTTATTTTTATGTTCCTATGGACTTTCACTTATTAGGTACTCAAACATTATAAATGAATAAAGGTTTACGAATATAATCCTTCAGTCCCGTTCTTTCAAACTCAGATTGGAATCAATAGATATCCCCTATGTGTGGAAGTAGTAGTTAATCATTATATGCACACATACGAGTCATCGAAGTCAACACAGACTGAAAAAAACTGGGATACTTGATATAGGACGGTCTGAGAAGACGGTACCCTAAGAAGTCCTTTCTTATGACCTCACCCAATGGTACAGGAGGAAGTCCCCTAGAAGGGTTGGGTCAAGTCAAGTCAGCGAGTCAGCACAGGCTGAGAAACACTGGGGTACTTAGCGTCGTGCGGTCCGGAGGGACAGGTAGTGGTAGAGGGCCTCAGGTGAGTCTGAGTGCAGGTAGCTCAGGCATTACGGTAGGTCGGTAGAGTAGGAGACAGTAGGGGAAGAGGAGGACGGGGGTTAGGGAGGGTCGTAGTCTCAGAAAAGGTTACTGAGTTGAGAAGCGTACTCCACCGGTTTCATGACCTCGAAGTCGAAATCGTAGTAAGGAAGGTTTCTTTAGGGTCCCAACTAGAGGAAATCTTACCTGACCAACCTAGAGGAACGTCAGGTTTCCTGAGACCTCTCAGAAGAGGTTGTGGTGTTAAGTTTTCGTAATTAAGGAGCCGCGAGCCGAAAGAAGTGTCAGGTTGAGAGTGTAGGTATGTACTGGTGTCCTTTTTGGTATCGGAACTGATCTGCCTGGAATCAGCCGTTTCAGTACAGAGACGAAAACTTATATGACAGATCCAACCAGTATTGAAAAGAAGGTTCTTCATTCGTAGAAAATTAAAGTACCGACGTCAGTGGTAGACGTCACTAAAACCTCGGGGTTTTTTATTTCAGACTGTGATAAAGATGACAAAGGGGTAGATAAAGGGTACTTCACTACCCTGGCCTACGGTACTAGAAGTAAAAGACTTACAACTCGAAATTCGGTTTAAAAAGCGACATATAACAGTGGGACGAATAAATTGAATATACGTCTCATGTAGTACTCTTTGTGACCTTCTTTGTGTTCGACCTTAGTTCTAACGGTTCTCTTTATAGTTATTGGAGTCTATACGTCTACTGTGGTGGAAATACCGTCTTTCACTTCTCCTCGATTTTTCGGAGAACTACTTTCACTTTCTCCTCTCACTTTTTCAACCGAATTTCGAGTTGTAAGTCTTTTACTTCTAGTACCGTTGACCAGGGTTGGGTCTCTTACTTATTACAGAGGACGTAACGTCCACCTAAGAAATGGGTCACTCAGTGGGTAAATAAATTGATTAATTCATTGAAAAGTTCCTTCCTTTTATTTGAACGAAAATATCGATTCTTAGAGATATAGACGAAAAATTTTTCAGTGAAAAAAAGATATCGGGGGAATTTTGTGAAAGTAAATGGTAAAGTATATGTAACAATGGATATCTCTGTTCTAAGTGGGTCCTGTTTTAGTCTTAGTGTTTTAAACTTCGAATTCATCGACGTAAAAAATTTGAAGGTAACTAAAGCCTTTCGGAACCAATCGTTGGTACTATTAAAAGACAGAAAGGAGTAATAACTACAATAAGTCAGTGATTTGCGATACCTGTCACAAACACAGGGAAGTTTTAAATAAACAACTTTGGATTAGAGGGTGCACCCGAAGGGACCATCGAGTCGACCATCTCTTAGACGGACGTTACGTCCTTTGGGGTCGAACTAAGGACCCAGTCCTTCAAACGGATCTCTTCGATGGGTGCGGTCATAAGTACCCGAAGGGATCACAGAGTCTGTCATTTCTTAGGTGGACGTTACGTCGTCGGGACCCTAGTCAGGGACCCAACCCTTCTAACGGACCTCCTCCCGTACCATTGGATGAGGTCATAAGAACGGACCTCTTAGGGGTATCTGTCTCCTCGGACCGTCTGATGTCGGGTACCCTAGCGTTTCTTAGTCTGTGTTGACTCGTTGATTCGTGTCAAATCGTCTCGTTGGAGGGTACCTACCATAAACCTCCACCTCGGACCCTCTTCACTAATCCAATACTCCAGTCTCGGGGGTACTAACCCTAATCACGAGAGGATTCTCTCTGAGGTCTCTCGGGGGAATGGGAAAGACGGTGCACTTCTGTCGTTCTACTGATAATACTTGATCCTTCACCCGAAAGTCGTTTGTGTCGTAGACGGTCACGGACTCAGAACCTAAAGGATCAGAGCTCTTGACACTTTTTAATGACAAATGACAGATTCGGTGAGTCAGATACCATGATACAGTATCGTCGGATTTATCTGAGTCTGTGATTTACTTCTCACTAGGTCTCGGAGGTAGTAGTGAACTTCCCATGGATAAGTGTGGTCAATGCCCAATCGAGTCTTTGGAGTAAGAGAAAGAGAACCACAGTTGGATAAACGGTTATAGGTCTGGATTACCTTATTAGAAGGATCTTCTGGTGTAACTAGTGTAGTGAGGATCTACTTCTTAGATGGTACTGAATGATGAATAGTTCGATGTAAAAAATAAGTATTTGAGTTCAGAGGGATTTTATTCGGGTATTAAGAAGTAGAAACGGAGATTATAGTTAGAGGGATTACTCAGTATATTGTTTTTAATTTAAGACAAATACTGAATAAATCAAATATTCAGAAGAACACTAAATATTGTGGCAAGACAAACACATATTACGTACTATATTAATCATGGTCTATAAATTCTTCAACTGAAGGTTCAGAACGGTATTTCCGGTAGAACCTCTTATAATCCTTTTGTTCGTGTAGTACTGGATTCGCAGTCTAGTCTTAAGATCGAAGTCGAAGTCACGATTGGTCAACGCACTGGAACCCTTCTAGTAACAAAGAAATTCAGAGACGAAACAGTAAACGTCTTACGTTTCGAACTTAAGTTAATGGAGAATCCAGGTACATTACGATTACGAAATACTCCGAGAGTGGAGAGTATCTCTTCCCACTTGATTACTGATTTTTATCTACCGTAATCATATGTTCAAGTACTAAAATATCTTTTATTCGTAAACTTCAGTCTGTGCTGACTCGTTGAAGTGAAAGTGAAAAGTAAAAAGTGAAAGTACGTGACCTCTTTCTTTACCGTTGGGTGAGACCACAAGAACGGACCTCTTAGGGTCACTACCCCCTCGGATCACCCAACGGCAGATACCCCAGTGTGTCTCAGCCTGTGCTGACTTCACTGAATCGTCGTCGTCGTCGTCCGTAAACTTCGTTGAATTATTCGATTATTATGACATAAATTATCTATGTATTTAATGTAAATAAGAATATTCATAAAAATAAACAAAGAAGAAAAACAGTAAAACACGTTTTTCACAAGACAAGAACGAATTTTAGATTTTACCAGGTGGAGACAGACTACATAGAAAAAATGTGTTTGAGATTATAAAGATTTGTTAAGGTTAACGAAACTTAGACGAGTGTAGACCAGTGTTATTTCTATTTCGACACTGTCATAAAGATTTTTATTCAATTTTGATAGACTCTACGGATTTTCGTTATTGGTATTATTACCTCTTACGAAGTAGACGTGTTTCCCTTTACGACGTCTAAAGACGAAAAACCAGTAACAATGGAGGTTTGAAACGAATAGGTGAGTGGGTTTAAGTATTCAAGAAAGTTCCAGTCCGAGTTTTAAAGTGAAGTCATTTAAAAACATAACACGATAATCAGGTTTAAGTAATCTTGAAAGTTCCAGTCCGAGTTTCAAATCAAGTGTTCGGGAAGGGAAGATAGTGTGGAAATAAGAAGTACTCTGTCTCCGGTCCGAATCGAAGTGAAATGAGGGATGGATAATTTCTGGAGTAAGAGGTACCAACGTGACTCAAAATCAACGTCGCGTCACCCGAATCGACGGGACTCCGTACACGCTAGAATCAAACACAGGGGACTTAATCTTCCGTCTAAGAATTGGTTACCTGGTGGTCCCTTCCGAAGTTAACACAAAACGGAAGAAGTCAATGGAACACTATTACCTTCCTAAACTAAGACAAGTAAGAAAAACCTCCTTTTACATTGAAACACTAACCTAAATGTCGATTTTCGTTCGGAGGAGAGTCACACTGTGTCACAAAGTCGTCGAGTTTCTATAATCACAAATTTGGAGAGTACGAGTTAGAGCTTACTTGACCACGGTTAACCTGTTGGTCAACTGTTGACAGGTAGCACGGTGGTCAACACCGTTAAAAGACCTTATAGACTACCTTTCTAAAAAGACTCAAAAAACCACCCTGACCTCGGTTCTTATGTAAGTGTGTTTTATGGGACCTGAGGTATACGATGTTCATCAAGGTTGTATTTTTCATATTTTTCTTGTTCCTTGTAGTTAAAGATATCGACATCTCTTTTCTAGGTTTTAGTAAACGAACAAAATAGGAGGAAGTAAATTTTAACTAAAAGAACTCATGTTGATAAATTCTTTTAGTTTAAAATCACTTACGTGAACAAAATAAATTAGGTCCCCACCCCTCCTTGGGACGGGTGAATATCTCAGGACGTACGAAGTATTTTACGAAAGACTCAGCTCAAAATACACTCCCTTAAAACCTTACGTCTAACCGTTCACTACGGTCGGTAACATGTCTCTTTTCTATCTATTTATCAGTACGGACTCCTTTTGTTGACTTTCCTGTAGTGACAAGGGATCGTGTTCTACTTTCCACTCAATAAACGGTCGTCACCCGGAAGGACCTTAAACCCGTTGTTTCTTTTGTTACTTCTACTCGATTCCAGTCCATAAGGTCTCCTTTGATTCACGTCCAAAGAACCGTTCGTTCTCTACGACTGACACCTACGACTGTCTGACCTTTACTAGGTGTACCGTTTCCGAAGACTACCCATTGACTCCCCTCTTTCTGAGGTGGTCGGTTCGGAAGTTACCAGTACTCCGTCTACTTGTAAACCTTCTGACTAACAAAACGAACTAAGAGTAAACAGAGAAAAATCAGAAGTCTATTTTATACACATACGTACTATACGTACCTAGTCCTATTAAAGTTACCAAACGGAATGTAAGGGAAAGGGAAGAAAACGAAATTTTCGTCTGTCGTCCGAGGAACAACCAAAAAAAGTCCTCTTCAAGTGCAGTCCCATTAGACCCGAAATAAAAGTCTTCAAATCGTGACACCCTTCTTATTCCAAACTTTTTTTTTTTTTTTTTTTCCACTGGACCCGACTTAATACTCGGGAACCTGTCCCTCACCATAATATTAGGTGCCAGTGTAATTTGAAGTTCCTTTGACCTAGGATGTACCCAGAAGACCTGACTAGTCTCGGGGTATTAGGTTCTTACCGTACCCTTTCCGTCCCAATAGATTAACTTTCCCATTCCGTACAACCACCCTCTCTTTAAGGACACCAAGGTGAAAGAAAGTCAGAGACGACACCGATTCAGTGAAGTCAGCACAGGCTAAGACACGCTGGGCTATCTGCCGTCGGACCCTAAGAGGTCCGTTCTTGTGACCTCACCCAACGGTAAAGGAAGAGGTTACGTACTTTCTCTTTTTACTTTCACTTCAGCGAGTCAGCACAGGCTGAGAATCGCTGGGGTACCTGACGTCGAATGGTCCGGGGAGGCAGGTACCCTAAACGGTCCGTTCTCGTGACCTCACCCCACGGTAACGGAAGAGGAAGAAAGTTAGAGATTCGTCAGGGTTTAGCAGTCCGAATAACACCCCCTGTTATAGGTATGTTGTCTGGAATGACAGGGGTCGGTTCCACTGTTCATGTCTTCATATTGACTCAAAATTCATGTCCGCCCACCCTTCGAGTCCGTCCTGGTGCACTTAAGTCTCAACGATCCGACTGATAGTGACTTGTAGTGAGTGCGAGGAACGGAATGTCGAATATTTGAAGTTTCTATTTAAATCCAAAAAATATCAATTCTTAATGAAGGGAGTAGTAAATTATAAAATAAACGTCGTACTTTGGGAGTCTGAAATGGGACTGGAAGGGGGATTTGACTTTAGTATTTTGTTGTATTTGGAGATCGAAACAAGTGACTAAGTGTGAGGAGAGAGATGAGGAATTACCACAGATTGTTAGAGGAAATTGTACCTTCTTTAAAGAGAGTGGAGTTTAGGGTGACCTGAAGTCGAAAGTTTTGTTTTGGGGATTTCAGGGGGGTGTTTGAAGAGAGTTGTTTCCTTGTCAGTGAAAATGATAAAAGAACTTACCTCTCTCCTTTCGTCCAAAAAAATAATGATAATATTTTAATTTTCTATTGCCGAATTACAGTCCCAATACCCTTCGTCTTGTCCATGTCAAAGTAAGGAGAACTTTACAATTAAGATTACCCAGATTGTTGACATAAGATCCGAAAAGAGGAAAATTTAAAAGAAGAACAGAGAGAAAAACCCGACTTTTATACATTTCGGAAGATACGGGATCAGTTGTAAAAGTTTTTAAATGAGAATTATTACCTGTAAAGTCAATATGGGTATCATCTTTCCACTGGTCACTGGTAGTTCCGGATAGACTTTAAAATCATTACATATACTTTGAACCCCTCCCCTGTGAGTTCCTATTAATATCAGTGTAAAGGGACGTCAGGGAGTCCTTCTTAACCTTGTCACATTAAGGTAAAAGGAAAGTCCCCTCCGTCATCAACATGTTTACCAGACTTCTCGATGTGAAAGACTTGCTCTTTGGACTGAGGTAGTCTTCATATACTGAACCCTATTGTGAGGACCAGGAAGTCACGGACTTTAGGGAGTGGTCGACTCACTTTTATGATTATCATATACAAAGTTAAAAACAACCCTACTGACTCAATTTTAAATATCTGTAAGTATAATGTCTCCCGAAGGGACCACCGAGTCTGATATTTCTTAGTAGGACGTCACACCCTCTGGGTCCAAACTAGGGACCCAACCCTTCTAGGGGACCTCTTCCCGTACCGTTGGGTGAGGTCATAAGAACAGACCTCTTAGGTACCTGTTTCCTCGGACCGAGGTATCCCGGGATGTCAAGTATCCCGGTGTTTCTCAACCTGTGTTGACTTCACTGAATCGTGTGTGTGTGTATAATGTCTGTCTGTCTTTCCCTTTTAGTTCTCCTTTCCTGTGAGGGAGGGTCTTCAAAGGGTCTAGTGAACACAAAAATACAAGGTGACCGGTCTGACCTCAGTGTCCTTATAAAGGTCATCAGTTCCCTTACACCTCTGGTACTCGACGGTAAATGTCTCAAGGTAAAGACTCTCCTTTCCTCTTATTTATACCCTCTTGTTAATCGTGAAAGATGGTCTCCATAGAGAACCTTCTGACTTAAACATCTACCTCTAAACAAGGACGATGTATCCGATAAGATAGAGAAAGTTGTCGGACATGACTCCAGACCGTTCTATACACTCCACTTCTTAAAACAAGAAGAGGTCCTACATTCATCAAGACGTACTGACCCTCTTCTACTCGATTCCTTCTTTTATAAGGATTTAAATCTTTGGAACGGAAGATGTTTTCTCAGACTCGTTTCATTCTCAATGGGTTCTTGTTGAAGTGACCTAATCGATCGACTGTACCACCTGTTCCGTTCTTAACATTGGAACTTAAATATCCACTTCCTTTAACTTCGACTATTCCTTCGACTGTCGTAAGTGTGTTGCCAAGTTTCCGTTTCGGACTGGAGAATAGGTACTGAAGACTGGTGCTTTTGTTCACAAGAAAAGTAATTTGGCTCAAATCAAAATAACGGATCGATTTATAACTTAGTAATAAGTGTCGTGAAAAATTTTCTTCTTTACCGAGACTCCTTTCGTCACAACACTATTTCAACATAAAATTCTCGATCCGTGGAATTAAGACAAGAGTTAGGATGATAATGAATCAAACACTGAACCTGTTTAGTCATCATAAACACACGAACTGAATGGTCTAACTTTTTACACTTTCGAAACATTGAAATAAATCAAGACATAATGCACAGTCATTGATATAATATTCGATCAGGGTCCGTTCTTAGATCGGAAGTACTTTGTCTGTCTCTTGGTGAACAGTGAGTCGCATGTTTTTATTGAGATAGTATACACTGGACAACCTGATCTACTGGAGGTTCCAAAATACCCTTTTAAAAACCTATGGGTACTTCGTAGATCTTCGTGAGTCGTTGACCGACCACTTTTTCCTTTCCGTGGAGACTAAATATGACGAACCACTTATTTAGCACACTATGAACACCGTTCACTTGGTTTTCCTTTAACTCTATAAGATTCTTTGTTCCACTTAGTCTTTTCTCAGACTTTTTTTAATAAAAAATTACTTAAATTGACGACCATTAATCCTAACCGTCATCTTTAATCGTATTTGTGTGACAGGTTTACCATTACGTTGATCTGGCAACAATATTTAAGAATTACGGGGAAAGTTCTTATCTTTTACTGTTGAGTAGTTTCTTGTTAAGTAGTCCCAAGTACGTCGTGACTGGACTCGCGAAGTAACGAGACTAGACACCTCGGGTAAGGTTAAATGATCCGTTTTACGAAACTCGTCTCTTTTCTCTTAAAAGTATATCATTATCAGTTCTAACCATCCAAAGTTTGAAAGAATCGACTTCTTTTAACAGGGTAAAAAGTTTCCTTAATCATCCGTCTTTAGGTTATAGTCTTATTATTTTTATCGTCATTGATTCTGACTTATAATCATACATAATTATCGTCCACGACGAAATTTAAATACACAATAAAATAACTTCTGAGTGTCGTCGTGGGTCTATAACCATTATAATGGGGGTCAAACGTAGTCTACTTCTTTGAAACATTATTCCTCTAATTTAGCACTGTTAGTGGTTCAACATTACCTTCCAAAGTTACTGGTTCAGACGGGGACTCGGGTCAATGCGAGACGAATTTTGTCGACATGGTCTCGACAAGACGATCACGACGGATGATAAGATTTACTTTAGCCGGAAGTCTTGTGGAGTATATACCTATAGATCTTTTCATGAACACTAAGATAGGAATCTAAATGATCTGTCTTTGGAGAGGGAAATATTGAATTATACACATTTGTGTAGACTTGGAAAACATAAATTAAAAGGTCCGTCTAGATTTTCTGTCAGTACAGACTTACTCTGTTATTAGTTAAAAACCTTCAGAGGTTAGATCTCGTCTCCATGTCTTCATCTGTCATCCACAGGGTATTCTTTGTAAGTCCCGTTGATGTACATTGACGTTATCCACAGCGTACTAACATCCTCTCATTACTGGAGTATCTTGTGATCGTAAAGATATGGGTTCTCAACTGGTTGGTGGTACCACCGATCTCTTTGCGTAATTTCTTCGTTTTCGATGCCAGAAGTAAAAGTACACCATCTATTGAGTTGAAGTCAGACAAAGATCCGATCATAGATGTGGAACTTAGGTTCACTTGAAGGAACGTTCACGTTTCAGGAAAAGAGAAAGACTCCGGGAGAGAGAAATGTAAAGAGACAGGAATGTTTCATCTTACATAGGGGTTTGGTATCGGGGGATAAAACGTTATTTACGTTCACTGGTTCTGTCTGTTCTACTCTCATACTGGTTGTTTGGTAGTGATTTTAAGTTGGTGAGACCCTTTGTGTTTAGGTTCGTATTGTTGGATTGATATGTAGTCCCATACATAAAATGATATACTAAAAAAAACACAAGTTTTCTGTCGTATTAAGACATAGGTGTTCTTGTGTATGGAGTATGTCATTATTTATTTGAAGACGTACGAAAATTTTAAAGAAGAATATTAAGTTGAGTCATTTACAAATAGGTCGGAGGAGAGACAGGAACCGTGGTAACTATGGTCCTACTGTCACTATGCCACAGTGGGTCCACCATGTTAGAATCGGTAGAAACGAGTAAACATTTGAAAATAAACAGTTGTTAAACAGAGAATAATACCCACTTCAAAAAGTTGGAATTTATGAAAATGAAGGTGTCACTTGTAGAGGTCACGAAGAGGACTGGACCGTTGTCATTCCTCTTTCATAATGAGTAAAGTCGTAGAATCTTCGTCGGAGTCTTCCGTCCAAGAGTCCTCTCCGAATCCGTCCCAAATGGGTCACTTTCAAATTAGTTGAAGTGATCACCAACACTTCTTAATAACTCGTTATGGGTGTGTTTTACCCGAAGCGTCCACCGTGTGACTAGTTCTTGGACGGACGGTTACGTCCTCTACGTTCTCTACACCCAAACTAGGGACCTACCCCTTCTAGGGGACCTCCTCCTTTACCGTTGGAGGAGGACATAAGAAAGGACCTTTTACGGTCTGTCTCCTCGGACTGTCCCGATGTCAGATACCCCAACGTTTCTCAGTCTGTACCGACTCGGTTGTTTGTGTAGGTGTATATTGTATTAGGAGTAGAACGAAATCATACACATAATGTCTTCAAAATGGTCGTCCTACTTAGCCGACAAGGTTTTTTTTTTTTTCGGAGAGATGACTGTTGTCACATATTTACTCTATATAGACTATCCAGTTACCATCCTTCCTTCTAGTAAAAGTATAAATTTAGACTTTAAAAGATGAAATATGGTCTCTTTACCCATCTTTCTATCCTATATACGTGACCCATCTTTTATTCTAAAGACCAAGATTTGTAGTCAGGAAATGTTCTTTAAAGTTAATAATTATTAGAAAAGTTTTTTTATATTTGTTTCTCGTATATGGTTAAATATTACTGTAATTTAAACCGAACTCTAAAACTTTCGGATAATAAATCTATACATTGACACATTGACAATGAGGACGAAACTAGTCTCTAATATTGTGTACCTTCACACTCTAACAATACGAAATGACTAATGGAAAACGATATGAGTTAGAATGGAACCAAAACAAACCCCAAACAACAAAAAGAATTTTTTTGTTTTTTGTTTTTTGTCCAGGTACATGTTGGGGGGAAACCACTTCATACTGATCCTGTTATAATTCTCAAGTATAACTTTTCATATTAACTATTGTTATTAAATCATCGTGAAGATAAAAATTTTTTAACTATTTCGACTACGTGTTGAGATCTTACGTGTCTTCAATACGTTAAATCATCAGTAAATGTTTTCTTGTATTTTTTATTTCATGGGTAAAAAGGGTTCTCTTTACCTTTACGTTAAAGGGGTCGTTTTAGATAAGTATAAACTTAAAAATAATCGAAAGACATTACCTTTCCGATAATTTATATATAACAAAACACGAAGACTTATCAAAAGTGTAGAAGAATTCACTTCTGTTCTAGTCATAACGTAATACTTTTCATGGTAAGTGCGTAACATTCGTGGTCAAGTGTTACGTTTCCCGACCTATTTCGTTTTATTTAAGGTTTTAGATTTATCCCGTTTACACAATTTTCACTTACTATCGAAATAATGAATGAGGTAACTACGGTACCTTTTCTTGTGTTTTTAGACTCCAAACTTCGCTCGAAAATGACTTTACTAGAAATTTCGGTAAACAAACTTCTACGCTACTGTAGATCACCGTCTAAGTCGAGTAGTGAAGACACAAGAGTGACTCTCTGAACACGGGTGACGGCAAAATTCTGTAAGGGTTTTTTCTGTTATTTAGGCCGTAAACCCCAGGTGTGCTTGCGACCGTTCTAACAAATGAAGTTGATTTTCTCGAAAGTAAATTCCAACTGTCTCACTCTTATTCTGTCGAAACACTCTCTCCTTCCCGTGACGAGACACAGGAAGGAGAAGGACATAACCACCAGGTACGCATGGACCGTTTTTACAGGATCTTAGTTAAGGTAGTAAAGTTACTCCCGTTAATTTAATTAGTTTCGAATCACAGATAAGACCCTTGTATACTTTTACAGACGAATATGTTTTCTATCCGTCTTCAAACCTGAACTAGGTTTGGGTGGGATTCACTTGGTTCCTCGAAGACAGGGGACATTTAGTGAGGAGAGAAGGGGTTCCCCGGTCGGGTCTAGTTTCAGAGACTTTTATCAATGACTCTTGAGTATCAGTCCAATTTCTCGGTAAGAAGTATCCCGGAAAATCTCTGGTACCAAATTTACCTGTTAAAGAGGGGAGTTTTCATATATTATGCACTTCATAAATCCGGTGGAATTTGGTAGTTCCTTCAGAGGTATCCTATACAGTGTTTGATTTTTTATAAAGAGACAACCACCTTCTGGTCATGAAGGTAAACGTTCTTACCAACTCTTTCAATCGTTAAAGTGATTTTCGTTTTAGGGGTACCTCGACATGAACCAAGAATTAAAATCAGTGGTTTCTATGTAAGTTATGACGATTTGGGGTCCGCGATATAAGGAGGGTCCTCTTGTTTCGGTTTATTCAGTGTTTAAACTGTGACCTTGAAGAGTCAGACGACCTAGTACTCTGTTTACGTGATTACGATTCCGTTTCCATTCGTGACCCAGGAAAAGTACTCTTACCGGACACCCCTACCCCCGTCAATGGATTGGGTCTAACCCGTCCTTCGCCCCGTCCTTCATTATTATTACTCTTTTCAGGAGGGACTGGTCTAGTGTAACCGTGAAAAATTTTTTTTAAAAACTAACCTGATATCAACTAAATGTTACGATCAAATCAAAGTCCATATGTCGTTTCACTTAGACAATGTGTATATGTATAGAGGTGAGAGGAAATCTAAGAAAAGGGATATCCGGTAATGTCTCATAGTTCTTCGTAAGGGACAAGATATGTGATCCAGGAATAATCAATAGAAAATATATATCGTCACACATATACAGTTAGGGTTAGAGGGGCAAATGGTAAGGTGACGAAATATGAGAGTACTGGTACCAAAAATTATCCCTTCTTTATCTACTTCATTACGTTCCTTTGCCTCTCTCCCACCTTGAATCCATCATCATTACCTTCAATCTTGTATTGTTCATCCCCTCTAGTACCGTACAATGTATTTTTCGTTTAGTAAGTTGTATTTAAAATGTGATTTACATTAGTCAACGGAAACTTCCTAAAAGTCCCTTTTTCTTTTCACTATTATGACCTAACCTTAAAATCTTTATAGTGAGAGGTACCTCTTGAGTCCCTGGGATACTCGGAGCGATTTCAGTACCTTCTGACACACCTTCTGTCTCAAGTGACCTAAGACCCCCATTTGAGTAGATGGATTAAATTAGTCTCAACCGATTATTCTGAGTCTTAGGTACGTCGAACCTGTCTTTTAGTGTTTATTTGTTTAATCAGAAAAAATCGTTAGTTCGTTGAGAAGAATCAGTAAGATACTTACACCCTTTGATAATTTGAACAAAGGAGGATGGATTGTTGTTTTTTTAATTCTTCCTTTTGTTCTTCTATTATGTTACTTGTCACCGTTTTCAAGAAGACTTTCAAAAGAATGACGAAGTAGACGACGGTTTGTCCAACCGGTAGTCAGGATAATCTCGATCGAAGCGGTTCTTCATACTCGTTTTTTCATTCTACACCTCTCTACTTCTACCTCTCTACTTTTACCTCTTCTACGTCTCTACTTCACATCCTGAACCTCTCTCAAAAATTCTGTAACAACGACGAGTCAACGATTTAGTACGGACTGTGAAACTCTGAGGTACCCGACGTCGTGAGGTTCGAAGGGACAGGAAGTGGTGGAGGGGCAAACGAGTTTGATTACGGGTAAAATTCTGTATACGTCAGATCAGAGAGGTACCCACCCGACTACCAAAAACAGTGAAATTCTTTTACCGTCTTGTTCGAGAACCTGAGAAGAGAGAAGGTCTAAGATAGGTCAGTTCTACGAAATTAAAAGGGATCTTCGTGTTAGGTTTTTGTGCTGATAAAGGGGTTTGGTGGAGTGTCTCGTTTTAGTTTCGTTACTGAGTTACTGAGGTCTGAACTAAGTTGGTGACTTTCCTAAAGTCTTCCTCTTAAAAATAAAGTAAGGAATATACAAAACATATATTTTGTTTCCTCCTTTCCTCCCACCCTCCCTGGTGAGGTATTATACGTTTGTTTCACTGACTCCGACGATGTTAAAAGTTCTGTTCTTTCCTATATCCAGATTTGTGTTCGTCACCCTTATTACACCCTTTTACACTGGTAAAATCTTTAGGATTCCTTTGACTAACTTATTCTAAACGACTGGTCAACCTACACCTTATTTTCCCTTACCTTTTTAGACCCTATTAGGGGTTTAAAGACCGAATCTTTCAATTCATCATTACGGTAGGTGGTTCGAACTCCTCGTTTCTATCTACCTCCCACACTCTTTCTCTCCCTTAATTCAAAATAAGTTCATTCCGATGTAAGAGATACCTTGTAATCACTCGACAGGTAGTCCGATGACTAAAAAAAAAAGGACAATAATTTAACAGAAATGGATGAAAATATACTTAGAGAATAGTCTATATGTTAAACGTTTATAGAAGAGAGTAAGACATTAACGAAATATTAAAACAACTACCAAAGGGAATCACACGTCTTCAAAAATCAAACTATTTTCTTGACTTAGTGGCCCTTTCTGGGATTACGACCCTTTCTAATTTCCACCCTCCTCTTCCCCTGTTGTGTCCTACTCTACCAACCTACCGTAGTGGTTGAGTTACCTGTACTCAAACTCGTTCGAGACCCTCAACCACTACTTGTCCCTTCAAACCACACGACGTCAGGTACCTCAACGTTTCTCAGCCTGTGCTGACTCGTTGACTTGACTTGATTGACTTGACTACCAGAGTAAACAAATAAAAACGAAAGTGACGGAAACGAAAACAACAGTTTTTTCTAAAAATTTTTTCTATGAATAAAAATAAATGAATAAACTGACGTGGTCCAAAAGTAACTCCGTACGTTCTAGAAAGTCAACGTCGTACACTCTAGATCAATGGACTGGTCTCTAGCTTGACCCCAGAGGACCTTACTCTCGTTTCTCAGAATTGGTGACCTGGTGGTCCTTTCAGAGGGGTTTTTTCTAAAAAAATTATTGTTTGTGGAAGTAAAGAAGGGAGAAAGGTTTAAAGAAAAGAAATGAAGTATGAGTCGAGAATTACCCCTGAATTGAAGAGTCCTACCGTAACGGAATTGTGAACTGATATGTATAATTGAACAGGTACGTGTATCGAGGAGAAACCTTAAAGAAATCTCCTCAACAAAACAGGATGACACCGGACCCTAAACGTATTTTGTTAGAGATTCATTGTCTTAATTCGTGTTAGTCGTGAGGAAGGGAAATGCTGTTTTCTCTCGCAGGTTTGAGAAGAGTTGTCTAAACCTAGTGGTACTTTGTCTACCGTTTTTTAATCGTACCCGGAATTTCGGTATGATTAATTAAATTACAAGAACCGTTAACGACAAAATTCTTCTTTTATCTGTACTATTCTCTTTCTATCGACTCTTTCAAATCTTCTTCGTACCTCTCCTTGACTCTACCGACTTCTGTTTTATAATAATCCTCCTATAAATTGACTTCATCAACTCTTTACCCTTTCAGTTTACTCCCCTTACCGTCTCATTTACTTTCTTCTTTTTCCTTTAAAGTTTCAATCAAAACTGTATGATAGTTGATCTGAATACCTAGGCAAGGACCTCGACACTCTTTATCCTTAGTTTCTACCGTTTCAAAGGTCTCCCCGACTGAAGTTTCATTAAAATAATTCTCCCAAACTTTCACGTCTTCTCCTTCGTTTTCAAATGGTCTCTTATCATCAATCGATACACTGGAAACTCTCCGTAATGTCGGTGATCCACTTCCGTTATTAACCGTTGAGTCTGTGTTCCAGACCCGACCTCTGTTTCCAAACATCTTTAGTCGTTGTCAACTCCGGTACCGTTATTTACTTTCTTACTTTTATCATTTTTTTTTTTTTTTTTTTCTTTCTTTCTTTCTTTGCTTTCTTTCTTAAGTTTTAAGTTGGAAACCACTATAGTTATAAATGTTCGATGGCTTTCCCTTTTTTTTTTTTTTTTTGGATTTTCCTCTGACTAAAAATTTTTGCCAATTTTTTTTAATTCTCCTTATACCCTCTTCTTTCAACACTAAGTCTTCGGTTTCGCACGAAACAGACTTTACGGTGTCTTCAGGATCTCCTATTGACGACTTTTCTTCGGTAATCTATCCCGTCCACCCTCTGACAGTCATTGGAAACTCTTCGATCGAAGACAGTTCACTACCTACCCTTACTCTTAGGGCCGGATCGACTCCTTCTGACTTCACTCATACCTGAAAGGAAAGTTTAAGCTGACGTCTCTTATCCCTGCTATAATTCGTGGTCCCCCTGAGTTCTAGGTCCCTTCGACATTATTAAGAATCATACACCTGTAAAAATATGTACCTGTTCGACCGTTTCCGGTCACTTCTCCTTTCAAGACGTCTATACTCCTCGACCTTTTATTCTGATCTAGGATTCTTCTCACTTATACCGTAGAAATTCTCCTTGTCTTGAGAGTAAAATATCGGACCAAAAGTAAAGCAGAGAACGGCCAGAGGGTTATAAAAGTCTCCTTGTTTGAATCGAACGTCTACGATCCTCGAGTCCTATTTATAATTTTTTTTTTTTTTTTTTTTTTCGACCAGAAAAAGTCCGTCAATAAAAAATATTAGAGAAGTCTGTGTGTTGAGTGATACAAACGTTACGGGTCATTAGGTTCAGGGGTTTAGTTCCACAAATCACCGTCTATAGAGAATAAAGTCTCACACCGTGGAGTGGTCACGGGAGGTCGGAGAAAGAGTGGTCCGGAAAATAAATGTCGAGAGAAAACACAGAGAGAGTCTATGAAATCCTTATTTCGTGAGAGAGTAATTCGGAGAGAAGTGAATGGTGTCCTAAATAGGGTATATGATGATTATTTGACCATACTAAATACTGTGCCCTAAATGAAAGTGGTTGTCGTCCGTAGATTCCGACGACTTTTGAGAGGTTTACGAATAAGTTTACAATGACTTCGACTCGGGGAGAGACAAAGATTAATAAAGTATCTTATTGAATCTTCTTTTGAAGTTTCAAAGGGAAGTGTGTCTCGTATTTGAAGGGAGATACTCTGTGCGAAGAAGTCAGAAAGTGGACAAAACAGAGAAGAAACCACCGAGGCTACCATCTCTTAAATGGAGGTTGTGTCCTCTACACCCAAGCTAGGGACCCAGTCCTTCTAAGGGGATTTCCTCCTATACCGTTAGGTGAGACCATAAGAACGGACCTCTTAAGGTACCTGTCTCCTCGGACCATCCGTCATCAGACATCCTAGTGTTTCTCGACCTGTGATGACTCTTAAAGAAGAAATCAGTGAGGATAGTGGGTTTGACCCCGGTATGAAAGTTACGATGACTTCACACGTTTCATTACTTTTTCGTTCAGACCCCTCCTTCTCAGTTCCCTCCAAGTTTTTCGACAACTCCTTTTAGGTCTACCTCAGTCTATTAGAATGCGACTTTGACTTCCGTTTTAAGTCCCAATCTCTATTGTGAGGGATACGACCTTCCTTAGGGAAGAATAAAATCGTCTCTAGGAATTACGAACGGTCTACCCTCTTTACCGAGTCTATTATAATATAGATAAAAGAGGTTTAACCGTGAGTCGTGAGGATTACAGTCCTGGACAGTATTTACTGTTTCTAATTATGACCAAAAAATTCCTAATTGTAGTTTTTGACCGAGGTTCAGAGTTTCTAAGAGTAAGTCGTTGGTCTTTGTTTCTCTTCTATCTTTGTTTACTACTACTCTAAAATCTACTATTCAAGTGTAGGTACTATTCTCTTATTTACCCAGGGTAAATTAGTTCACTTATCAACACAGAATCAAGTAAAAAGGAAAATAAGTCGAAAGTTTGATTATATTTACTAATACCTTCTCCAATCTTTGTCCCCTTTTTTATCATTTAGAGTCGATACTTTTGTACCCCTTCATTGTAAGTCATATTAGTCGTTTTCTCTTAATTATCTTAAGAGTAATTTTCAATGGTAATATTCTTTTATGAAATCCTTTTTTTTTTACCAAGAGGAACAAATACTTTTATCTCTCATTCGTTTTGATAAAAGGGGTTTTGTTATTTTTGTGGTGAAGACGAAAGGAAACTGTTCCGTAATTACTCCCTTTATTAATTACTACGGTAGAATGTTGGTAAGCGGGTGTTTTAAAGGAATCGTCTCTGGAAAAGATCAAGATATCAAATATTTACCTAGACCCGAAGGTATAAGACATCCTTTCGAGAATAATTTACTTAGTGACATAAGACATTATTCCAGGAACTGAGAGGTCTTTAGGGTCGGGGGTGCAGTTTACGGTACCCCCTAACTGACGGATTAAAATCTACTACAGAATGGAGTAATTACGGCTTGTAATTCCTCTACGTACTACGTCATATTCTTTAAATCCGAACCTTTAAGTATTTGTTCCCAGGATAGAGACGTAGATTTTTCTTTCACTAAAGGTAATTTGATATTAGAGATTCTGATACAGAGGAAGTAAGAAAATTTTTGAACTAAAAGAACAATGTTTTCTTCAACCCTACTAGTATTAATAGTGTTCAATCGTAATGAAAAAACTACTCTCATGCCGTAAATTTTTTCGACTCTGACTTAATGTAATAATTGTGAAATATAATAAAAGATTTAACGGAAATTAATGGTAGTATCAGTATCACCAATTACATTCCTCATCTAATCCATTAAAGATAAACTATAAATCTGGTCTATTATATAAATTTTCCTGAAACGAGAAGACTTCAGGATTAAAAGTATACTTAATATTTGTGGAAACAATAATTGTCGACCAGATGACAGTATAGAAAGAACCTCGTGTATCCACACTATCGTAACTCTAGGTGTTTTACGTGTCTCTCTATTTATAGGAGAATCAGGTAAGGTCAGTATGTCATAAAGAAGGACACCACTTGTAAAAGACTTCTGAGTAATTTTGTGATAAAGGGACGTATTGATTATCGTCGTACCCCAATTTAGTTCACTTATTTACTGATTTACCTCTAGTAAAAGAATCTCTTTAACAAAAGAGGATAAACAGAGTTCGAACACTTAACAGACCATAAACGGACTGGGTAGTAGTGAAAATTTTTAATACTTTATTTATGGTGTACATACGTGAACGTGAGTAAATGTATGGTGTGTTTTCTCTTTATCCGTAGTACAGAATTGTTCTTACGGACCTAATATCGTCTTTAGATCTCAAGATCTCCCACTTCGTCTATTCGTCGAAGTTTGACAATACTAAGGGGACAAAATATACCGTGTCTGGAATGGAACTGTAACTGTGAGTGAGTGGGTAAGTAAGTGCGTGTACAATTGTATGCCTAAGGACCGACTTACGACTCTTTTGTATTTCCATCGGACATACCAGTTTTTGAGTTAAATACTGTTTTCACCTATACATCAGTTATGTTACACAATTCAAAATACTATTATTTCCACACAAGACCTATGGCCCCTGACGTCTCCCCTCGTGGAGACAACTTATAAGAAGTCAATGTGAACGTCTAGACCAAAGGTAGGAAGGAGGTACTACGACGGTCCTCCACCCGGAATACCGATAAAGTTGTGGGAATGGTTGACCGAGGGTCACCCCATGTCTGTTACCCTTTACAACTTGTTTCCCGTCTCTCACGTTCTTATGGTTCCTATCCATAAATAGAGGTTTAAGGAGGAACTCTCCATCGGCGTCCAACACGTTACCTGGTGTAGAGGACACTCCACCAGGGAAGACCCCAGTGGTGATGGTGGAGGACAGGACAGTCTGGATCCTCAGTAATACTGAGGGTCTACGACGATCAGGACACAAGGACGTGATAGAGAACACCCAAAGGGAATTAGTATAGATGTGAAAACATTTATTAGGGATATAATTTGGGAGGAATTTACTTGTTGAAACTCGTACGACAAAAGAACTATGGAGATGGTTGGGTCTGAGTCAACTTTTCTTGGTGTAAATCCTTCTGTTTCAAAGAGTAGCACAGTACTTTTTCTTCCCTTTTGACCTATTCTCTTCTTTTTCCTAATTTCTTACCTGAATTTCTGGCCTTTTTTTAACGTAAACATTTTTACATTTCTCGTTCCCTATAAACCATATAGACTTCGTAGTCATCGAGTCTTTTACCACCCTCTCTCTCGGTTTCTCCGTCAGTCCCCGGTCTGGTACATCGTGGATCGCACTAAGTTCCTTTAAACCCAGAGTAATACTTACTTCGAGCGAAAAGAACTTCGCAAACCAAGTCACGTCAAAGTTTTCCAGTGTTATCACCGTAAAACCTTTAGTCTCCGTTCTCTTCGTTTTGACCTCTGTCCTTCTGGTAAAAGTCAAATCATATTAATAGAGTTGTTATGTCAACTCTTCATTGCGTGTAGGCCTGACTCCGGTGTGGTCTCCACTAACTGCTTTCCTTGACCTCTTTGTGTATACACTAACGTGAAACACTGGTTAATTTATGACTCTCTTTTCATTACTTTGTTGGTCCGATCTATTGGTTTATATATACACCCCCACCCCCCCCGCACGGGGTGTATATATAAACAACCCCGAAATAATACACGATTCGTGACAAGAATGTCAAAACGTTTAAAACGGATAAAACTGACAAAAACAGGAGGGTCTTTGAGGATTTTTATTGTTATTGAAATAGGGATAAAAAAGTTTACATCGTTCGTTCCATGTTTTTCGAATTCGTAGAATACGTTTCGGGTAAGTTCATTATTCGTCTCTTCTGTTCTAATATCTTCCTCTTTCTCAAACCTCTCCCACAACTCACTTTAATCCTTTTAGTCCAACCTTAAGTAGTCAGATTATCAACCTTCTATAAATACAATTCTTCAGACTATTCGTTAACATATACCATCGAACCTTAGATCGTTTTGTCTTTCGAACTTTTAAAAGTTGTAGATAAGAAGTATTGACTTTAGAATCCTGATCTACACTCAGGGATCCCTCTAATACATTTCACTTTCACTCAAAGTCCGACCTCTGGTTCCGTCATAGTCGTAAATCACTTATCTAATTCTCCTTATACTCGTCCCCTGGTGTGTTAGGTAAGGATAGGGTTTAACAACGACAAGTCAGTGATTCAGCACAGGCTGAGAAAACCCTAGGGTGCTTGACATCATACAGTCAGACGTACCTGAAAAGGTCCGTTCTTAAGACCCCACCCAACGGTAAAGGAAGGGGCCCCCTAGAAGGACCGTGTCCCTAGCATGAGGGTGGAAGACGTAACCGTCCACCTAAGAAATGACTCGGTGGTCCCTTTGGGTTTAGAAGACTGATTAGAAGGTAGAAAGAGGTGACTCTTAGTAGACGAGGTCTGTTAAATAAAGGAGGAGAATATAACACGAAAAAGGTTTATTGAGGGAAACTTTCTACTGGGGATGTAAGGTAAATAGGTTTGAAAGAGTCAGGTAAAGTTTAGGATGAATGAGTAACCTTAAACCAGGGTTGATAGAATAAGATCCTTAATATACCCGAAGGGACCACCGAGTCACCATTTCTTAGGTAGACGGTTATGTCCTCTGTGCCCAAGTTAGGGACCGGACTCTTCTGGAGGACCTCTCCCTTTACCGTTAGGTGAGGTCATAAGAACGGACCTCTGGGAGTACCTGTTCTCGGATCGTCTGATATTAGGTACCCCAGTGTCTCACAGTCTGTACTGAATCACTGACTTGTTATTGTTGCTGTTTTCTTAACATATATCGTGAGAGGAAATTTTGAGTCCCTCGAAAGAGTCAAGAAAAACACCTATAAGTATAGTGTACGATCGTTTCATTACGAGTTTTAAGAGGTTCGATCCGAAATTGGTACACTTGGTACTTGAAGGTCTACAAGTTCGACCTAAATCTTTTCCGTCTCCTTGGTCTCTAGTTCAACGGTTGTAGACAACCTAGTGGTTTTTTAGTTCTCTCAAGGTCTTTTTATGGGTGAAGACTAAATAACTTCTAGGGTTTCGGAAACTGACACATCTATTGTTGTTTGACACCTTGTAAGAATTTCTCTACCCTTATGGTCTGGTGGACTGGACGGAGGATTCTTTAGACATGTGTCCAGTCCTTCGTTGTCAATCTTGACCTGTACCTTGTTGTCTGACCAAGGTTTATCTTTTTCCTCATGTAGTTCCGACATATAACAGTAGGACGAATAAATTGAATGTACGTCTCATATAGTACACGTTACGGTCCGACCTACTTCGTGTTCGACCTTAGTTGTAACCGCCCTGTTTATAGTAATTGGAGTCTATACGTCTACTGTGGTGGGAATACCGTCTTTCGCTTCTTCTTGATTTCTCGGAGACTACTTTCACTTTCTCCTCTCACTTTTTCCACCGAATTTAGAGTTGTAAGTCATTTGATTTTAGTACCGTAGGTCAGGGTAGTGAAGTACCCTTTATCTACCCCTTTGTACCTTTGTCACTGTCTGAAATAAACCAACCCCTCCCGCCCGAGGTTTTAGTGACGTCTACCATTGACGTCGATACCTTAATTTTCTATGAACGAGGAATCTTCTTTTCGATACTGGTTGGATCTATCGTATAATTTGTCGTCTCTGTAATGAAACGGTTGTTTCCAGGTAGATCAGTTTCGATACCAAAAAGGTCATCAGTACATACCTACACTCTCAACCTGATATTTCTTTCAACTTAACACTTTTTAACTACGAAAACTTGACACCACAACCTCTTATGAGAACTCTCAGGGAACCTGACGTTTCTCTAGGTTGGTCAGGTAGGATTTCCTTTAGTCATGACTTATAAGCAACCTTCCTGACTACGATTTCGACTTTGAGGTTATGAAACCGGTGGACTACACTTCTTGACTGAGTGACCATTTCTGGGACTACGATCCTTTCTAACTTCCGTCCTCCTCTTCCCCTACTGTCTCCTACTCTACACACCTACCGTAGTGGCTGAGTTTCCTCTACTCAAACTCATTTGAGGTCCTCAACCACTACCTGTCCCTTCGGACCGTGCGACATCAGGTACACCAGCGTTTCTCGGTCTATGCTGACTCGTTGACTTGACTTGACTAGAAACGATAACGGAGAAACGAAAAAAAGACATTGGACAATAGACATAGAAGTTTATCTAGTCTCTGAGGTATTCCACTTTCCTAAATATAAAAATTTTAAATAAAAATTAACCTCATATTAACAAAATGTTACAACACAATCAAAGACGACATGTCGTTGCATTTAGTCGATTCCACAGAATAAAAAATGTAAGACAACAAGGGTTTCATCACGGAGTATGTACTGCCTATAAACAATTTATCACATGGAAGAGACTAAACTACAATTGTTCCTCAACAACGAAAAGTCAGTGATTCAACACAGGTGAAAAACACTGGGATACCTGACATCGGACGGTCCGAGGTCCCCAAAGAGGTCCGTTCTTATGACCTCACCCAACGGTAAAGGAGGAGGTCTCCTAGAAAGACCTGGTCCCTAGTTTAGACAAAGAGAACGTAACTGTACGTCTTAGAAATGGTGACTCAGTCGTCCCTTCGGAATTGTTCCTGACCTGTGATAGGTATATTCGTTCATGTAAGATATACTTCAAAGACTCTATTTAATGCCTCTCAACCTTAGAAATGAGCAGATGGTACGAGAAGAGAGTATACGGGTCGTAGAAGTACAAATAACGCTAATGAGAGTGTCCTTTACAGTACTCGAGATGTGGGAAAGACTAGATGGACGATATGTTCGAGTAGACTGGTGTTAGTAAGAGAGTAACGTTAGGAAAGACGTTCTACTCTTTAGCGATTGGATTGAACGAATGAATAAAAAGGAGGTGGTCTATTTTCGACTGTAAAGGTAGATCTTCTTTACGTAATTTGGATAAAGTTACCGTTCCTAAATCCGTCGATCTTATATGAAATTCTGTTTATTCCAAATACCAAACAAACCAAAAAAAACAAAAAAAACTTTAGAATGATGTACGAAGATCAAGAATTGATAAAAATCCTAGAACTGAACTTTGGATAATTTCATATTTTTTTCCATAGCCCCATCTTAAAAGGGTGTAATATTTAAGTCATGAAATGGTAAAAAGAAATATACTGAAACCTGGTTAAAAATCCTTATCTTACGAAAAGGGAATTTTCTATGTGATCCTTCTTGTAGGATAGGTTTCAACAGGATAGGGTATATAGATCAATACTTAGGTGAACGGGGTTGAAACTTTTACTTTCACTTTCAGTGAGTCAGTACAGACTGAGTAACACTGGGGTACATGATATGTCAGGTACCTTAAGAGGTCCGGTCTCATGACCTCACCCATCGGAAAGGAAAGAGGTCCCCTAGAAGGGTTGGGTCCCTAACTTGGGTCCAGAGGAAGTAACGTCCGCCTAAGAAATGGTCGACTTGCTGCTCCCTTCGGGTTCTTATGACCTCACCCATCGGATAGGAAAAAGGTCCCCTAGAGGGGTTAGGTTCTTAGCTTGGTCCCAGAGGACGTAACGTCCGTCTAAGAAATGGTTGACTCGATACGGGGTTGAAATTTAGGATATTTAGAATCACAGATTTTATAGATATGAAAAGTGTTTATTACAAACGGAATAGAATTTCTACTTAAAATATACGGAAAAAAAAACAAAAAGTCATATTGACATGTACCTAATAATTTCTACCGTACACATTTACTATTATACTTATTTTATGATTAAACATAAGATTATTACCAGAGGGTGACTATATTTTTACGAGCCTTTCTATACAACTGAAATAAAGACTTCGTCAAAATCGAGTAATATTCTTGTCGTTTTAGAAGAGAGAAAAAAAAAAAAAGATTTTATTACCATGTCAAAGTTTAGAGTAGTAGGTAAACTGAAAGTAGATTTCCTTCCTTACTATAACTACCGACTATCACCGAGCTCTTAATTATTTGGAACCTAATTCACGGTAAAGAGTGATTAATCAAAAGGAAAAGTCCATGATTTGAAGAGTGATTAATTAAAAAATAGTAAGTCCCTCATTTGAGTTGTAAATTTCTCAGTTATACCGATATAGGTAAATTTTATAGGTGTAACTATATATTCGAGATATACGAAACCTTCGTCCAAAGTCAGAATAATCAACGACCTAATTCAATAGTTTAACACTAAAAAGAATGGACATTTGATTCCAGGAATTATTACACACTTACTTTTTTGATGTTCCTAAGTCAGTCGATGATTCATATTTTTGACTTCATAAGAATTGACCTTTTTGGGATATATTTTTATTGAATGATTGTAATAGGGTCTAGAAACTTCTCAAATGATTAAATCACACGATATTACCTCCCTTTCACCCAAAACTTCAAGTTGTGGGTTTCAAAAGTATTTAAAGATGAATCCCTTTGAATCTATAAATGAATGATAGATTTATGGTTTTTAAAGTCAGTAACTTAAGGTTGGGTGTCTTCTTTTTTGTCCTGTCATATGTTTTAATATTGCAAAACACTTGGAAGTCTCTTGTTTTGGAGGTCTGTTGATTTCTTGACTTAAGGTCTCACTATTTGAGGGAGGGGAATTTCTTCTTACCAGTAGACTAAGGTCCTGTCTCCAATCGTTATAAATGACCACTTGTCCCAGTGTGATAAATTTACTTACTTTTTTACTTCACCGGATATTTACACCGGTAAAGAAGTAAGAGTATGTACGAAAACAGGTACAAAATAGAAAGGGACATCTTCGTGTCATACGGGAGTTTAGACCTAATCCTCCGTTCCTTTCCAAGTCCGGTATTCATAAGACAACCTTAAAATCCGGGTTAAAGTCGGATTTATTTCACAAAGAAACTCAGATACAAGGAATACACACATAGAAAGAATCCTGTTGTCCCTCCCAGTCGAGATTAAAACCCGTCTTACACTAATAAGGACTCATACACGGAAGAGTCAGTGACTTATTAAAGGCTGAGAAACGCTGGGGACCTAACATCGGGTAGTCCGAGGCGACAAGTACCCTGAAAGGTCCGTTCTTATGACCTTACCCAATTGTAAAGTACCCAATTGTAAGGAAGAGGTCACATAGCAGGGTTGGGTCCCTAGCTTGGACACAACGGACGTACTCGTCCTAAGAAATGGCGACTCTGGGTAGACCCTTCGGGAGATAAGGATTCATGAAAACCGTATTATTATATTGGTGAAAATATGTTAGTTTTGGAATGATTATAAAGATTCTTCATAATATTATTTTAATTCTATTTCTAAAAAATGACGACTATATCGTATAAACAATGGTGCAAAGGGTTTACCGAACCACCATTTTGTAGACGGACGGTTACGTCCTCTGTGGTCTACACCCTAGTTAAGGACTCAACCTTTCTAGGAGACCTCCTCCTTTACCGTTTGATGAGGTCGAAATATTGTCTGTTGACATATCACGAAATATGAAATTCTCGAAAATTGTAGGGAACCTTAACGTGTCGGAACCCCTTAATGGACCGTCAAGCCACAAATCCTGAACCACGAAAGTGACACCTCGGAAGTAACTCTCAACCATGAAAGTGACACTCCCGGACTCAAGTTTGGGATCAGACCATTGATTCTAAGGTGTTGAGTACGGGACACCGTTTTTTTTTTTTTAAAAAAATCTACGTGTCGGAACGTTTCACGTCGAAGAACAAGAAGATCGAGATGTGTCGAGAGAAATGTCAAACTCCAGGGGTGTAATCCACATAGTGGGTTGTATTTTTGACAGAACGATACTTCGTGTACCAAAAGTTTGTATCCAGAGGTGACATACAGAAGTGGGTTGGTCTCTTTTGGTATGGACAGTAAAATTTTATACGCCACAGACAAAAGGGTGGTAGGGGTCTGGGTTGATTCCTAGAATAATGACGTCATGTGTCTTTCGGTATAGGTTGTGTGTAAGGTTTTAGGACCTTATCTATCTTGTTTTCCTTAAACGAGGTTCCCAAATGAGGTTCAGGTCGATCTGTCTAAAAACGGTATCAAAATTCAGTCTGGACCGAATTTTTGGTCTCTTTATTCCTTACGTCTCAATGGAGACGTACCGACCAGTTTCAAAAAACTGATTTTTTTTTTTTTTTTTCCTTATATACTACTTTACAATAGTCCTAAAAAGACTGTCATATCGAACCTAGTCAAATAGTGAAGTTGACATAATCCGTTTTTCCTCTTTTACATTCTGTATATATATATATATATATAAAAAAAAAAAAAAAATAGTTGCACGTTATGGGGATGGGAGACCGTTTATAAAGGGTTTATTAGAGACTTTAAATTGGTTAATTTAAGAGTAGGGAGATAAGACCCCAATCTAACTTCTCTCTCCCATTTACGTTCTTTGGATGTCTAAAAGGTGTGGTTGTAATATATGAACCATTTATTAAATATTCCTTATCGTTGGTGTTTAGAAGTACCACATAAAAGAAAATACAGCAAAGGTCGTAACATTACTGGAGGTGCAGAGGGTCAGAGAAGGATTTTCAAGAAATAATTAGTAGTGTAAGAAGGAATAATGATCAGTAAACATAAATCCAAAAAAGGGAAGGGGCTTCTACCATTTAATAAACTGTTTCCATGACACGGACTAAAGAGAAACACAGGTGAAAACATATGAGGTGTATCATCTCCAAGACAGTTACAACGACGACGATGACGATTCAGTGAAGTAAGTACAGGTTGAGACACTCTGTGGTATCTTCCGTCGGGGGTTCTGAGGGGGTAGGGACCCTAAGAGGTCCGTTCTTGTGACCTCACCCAACGGTAAAGGAAGAGGTTACGTACCTTCACTTTTCACTTTCACTTCAGCGAGTCAGCACAGGCTGAGAAGCACTGGGGTACCTGACGTCGGATGGTCCGAGTAGACAGGTACCCTAAAAGGTCCGTTCTCATGACCTCACCCCACGGTAACGGAAGAGGCAGATAGTCACAATAAGTCACGGTAATTAGAGGGACGACGAGAGTTTGTCCATTGCTTCGGTCCTCTCTTGAGTCTTCAAGACAAAACGAAGTGTGAGACTGAGTCAATTGTATAATAACTGAGACTCCACCTTCGATTCGAAATCGGTTCGAAAATAATGAAGACTCGTTCAGTGAAGTAATTCTGAGATAAACGTGAAAAGTACAAAAGTGATCTCTTATTACCAGTCGGAGTTTAGATAGTCTGACCTACTGTCTTTAAAGTAAACCGTAGTAAATAATATAGGTTTGTAATAATATGTCACAGTAATTAAGACAGTAAGTCGACACTCTCTAGATTAAAATGTTTTACTGAACCTTCTTTTTCGACTTTATGTTAACTGTCGGGAGAGGGAAACGGACACTCTTCTGGGAAGTCAACTATTAGATTTTATTAGGTAGTAGTGGTGAGTTTAGTGAGAGGTGCGGTTTTTTGTCGTTCCTCGACCATGAAAGGAAAGAGGTGACACATCGATCTCTCTCTCCTTCTGTTCGAAATCTCGACCAAAAAATTTAATTGAATAAATACATAAATAAAAACCATCACGACCCATAAGTAACGACGGACACCCGAAAGAGATCACCGCACTCACCCCCGATGAGGAGCAATTCCATGTACCTAAGAGTGACACCACCGAAGAGGCCAGTGCCTGTTGTCCGAGATCCGAGCAACGGAAGTCCTCGACACCGTGTCAACAACACTCCGTTGATTCGATCTCCACATAGGGTGTCGTGCACCTTAGAAGGGTCTGGCCCCTAGCTTGGGTGAAGGGACGTAACCGTCCTCCTGAGAATTGACGACCTGGTGGTCCCTTCAGGATATCGACTAAAATTTCGGTGATATAAAATATTTGTCACACATTACACTTTTACTAAAAAGTGTAACTTATTAATTATGAACGTTATAAGATTATAAAATTTTCAAACCCGGTTTGGTCAGGAGTGTTGACTTTGTCACTTGATATGTTCCAAGAGGACGGAAAGGAAGGTTCTCTCTTATCGAACCAAAACTGTAGGTGAACTTTATTTGAAGTAACAGGATCTTATCATCCTGTCACACAAACGTTTAAACACCCCTTTATGGACGAGTCACGTCGTTACGAGAAGGTGACTCAATCTCTAGGGACAGTTAATGAGTAAGTTCTGGCACTGTACGAAGACTTAACTCAGTAAGAGACCGGGTGATTAGGTCCTGAAGGGACACAGTGATTGGTGACTAAGAGATTGTCAAAACTAATAAATAAGGAATCGGTGACAACCATCGATGATTAGATATTAGAGATAGTTAGAATGTCTTTGTGAGATCTTTCCAAAAAAAAAATTAGAAACGATGGTGGTTTAAAGTTGATGTCGGACATAGACGACAATCTTGTTGGAATCGAGGTACGTCGGGTGTAGGACCAGAATAGGTCCAAACCCGATTTTTGACTGGGTCTAGGACTCACACAAAGTTTTATTGGTTTGAAGAGGGTTGTATGTAAAAGTCAAGAGACATGTCATTCGGTTTAGTCTCTGTTATGAAACGGTAGTTTCCAGACAGACCAGTTTCGATACCAAAAAGGTCATCAGTACATACCTACACTCTCAACCTGATATTCCTTTCGACTCACGGTTTCTTGACTACGAAAATTTGACACCACAACCTGTTTCGAGAACTCTCAGGGAACCTGACTTTCCTCTAGTTTGAACAGTTAGGATTTCCTTTAGTCAAGACTTATAAGTAACCTTTCTGACTGCGACTCCGACTTTGAGGTTATGAAACCGGTGGACTACACTTCTTATAAACTTTTCTGGGACTACGACCCTTTCTAACTTCCGTCCTCCTTTTCCCCTACTGTCTCAAACTCTACCAACCTACCGTAATGGTTGAGGTACCTGTACTCAAACTCGTCCGAAGCCCTCAACCACTACCTGTCCCTTCGGACCGTGCGACGTCAGGTACCCCAGTTTTTCTCAGTCTGTACTGACTCGTTGACTTAACTTGACATGTCATTCGGTCACAATTTCCTAAGTCTAACTATGTAAATAATAAATTTTCTCCTTCTTTGTACGGTCGTTCCTTATTTTAGTATGAATTTCGTTGAGACGAGAAGGGTATTTTTAATACATATGTAATATAAAATGAGAAAAAGTAAGTCCAATTATTTGTCTTTAGAAACCGTCAACGTAAAGGGTTACATTACCATGGGGTGTAGGGTGGTGTAGTAAGTGTATAAGTAACGACTTCTACGGAAGAAAACGTCCATGAGATTTTCAGTTGGATTAATGAAAAGAAAAAACACACCCCCAACCCCGCCACCCTTCCCCACATCGTGATGTGTCGAACGTCCTAGAATCAATCAAGGGTTTAGTCCCTAACTTGGGTCCCGATACCAACACTTTTGTGGTTCAGGATTGGTGACCCGGTGGTTCCTTCAGGGTTTAATAAACGAAATAAATTAAAATAAAATACTTTAACCTAATACCAAGAACACCTTTATACATTAATTTAGAGAAGACGACGAGTTCTTTCCAATTAACAAAATTTATTTTTAACAATTTTGTAAAACGTTACTGTTGTACTTTTGTTTTCAAAGAAGACTATGTGGTGTTGAAAACCATCTTTAACACTCCTTTAGTTAGTTATCTTTTCTCTGTCACTGGATTGAGAAACATAAATTCTTTAGAAAAAAAAAAAAAAACGACCTTGATTAATTAACATCGATTCTCGCGATTCTTAATTAAATGGTTTGATTTGAGGGCGGGAAGAAATTCTTATATTAAATTTATGAAGTCATTTGTACGCGCATATTAGATCAGAAGTATAAAAGACGGTTTACTATACTGGAAGGTAAATTACTCGTAATGACTGTTTGTCGAATTTATCAAAAAAATTTATATTTTATAACAAACTTCTAATTTCCCAGACAGAGACTTTCCTAGTATTCTTGAACTTTCATCTGTTGACTTTTCATCATTGATAGGGACTTCAAAGTTTCACAGTGATGATATGGTGGATGAGGTAGAATTTACGGTTCAAGTGTACCCAATTTACGATCTTCAGGTATTCCAACATTCTATTTTCAGAACCTACGTATTTATACGATTGTCAATGATTTCTTGTTAGAAATATAAAAATTATCGAATTCTGTTTTTTGTAAAGTTTTCTTTTGATACAGGTAGAAAGAAAACAACTATACCTTATTAATGAATCATTTAGAGAAAAAAATGAGATACGAATACTGACTTTGTCTAGACCATCTTTCTTTTTGACCGTAAAAAGAATAACTCAGAGAGAATATACCGTTTCTCTTAGGAGTCTAAACTTCAACTTTTATGCCATAAGGACAAATATCTTACGAGTGTGACATGGACCGTGTTATGGTCCCTTCCGTCTCCATACCAAAGACGAGGTCTCTGAATGATAGATTCTTTATGTCTGTTTCGATAAACGTATATTGTTCTTTCGGTCAAGAAGTCAATTTACAGTCAAAGTCTTCATGTCCGAAAGTCCGTAGAGAATCAACCAAAAGAAAAAAAGAGGGGGAAAAAGGAGGATATGAAAAAAAGAGGAGAAGGAACTCAAAGACACGTGTTCCCTAAAAGTGTCTTTTCCATTTACTTTTTGAACGTAAAGACTACCGTTTTTTCATTTCTTTACCTGTCAGGGTTCATGTGTCCTTCCGAAGTCCTAGATCTCTTGTATTGTCTCTTTTTAGAGTGGTCCTGTATTCTCGGAATCTTTCCTTACGCTGACTCTTTACCTTGGTTAAAGATGTCGACAATAACACAAGACCTGTACTTTGATTTTATTTACGAGACAGAAAACACCAAATGAAACTGTGGTCACTCTAATATCTCCTTCTTCGTCGATAACTTTTGTGGGGAAACGGAGAGATAGGGTGAAACTTAATGTAATTTTAGGACGTCTACAACTGACTTAGTCCATCCCTTTTTAGCTCCAGTTGATCTGTAGGGCATATTTTATAATATTAAATCCCTGGGTCTTTTGAATCCCAGTTTTCTAACGTTAATGAACTGAACATGATCTGATTAGTACTTTCGTATCAGACCTATCTAAGGTGAAATGAAAACAAAAGTAATTAAAGGATTACCCTATTGAAACATGGAAAGAAACGCACACACATCACCTCGTCCCCCTTATGGAAACTTACTCACATGATTTCGTTTACAACTAGTAAAAAGGTCCCTTGAATCGAGTTGCAGTACACCCTCTGAGTTAACTTCCCCTCAAACCCCTTCTTACCTATGTACATATACATACCGACTCAGGGAAACAAGGGACAGGTGGATAATGTTGTAACAAAAACCAACAAAAAAAATTTTGTGAACGACGGGAGTCGACGAATTAAAAATTCTAAATCAATAAATACCGACTTGACCCAGAAGTAACGACGTACGACGGAAAGAGATCGACGTCACGTACGCGAAGAGTAACACCACCGAAGAGAACGACACCTCGTACCTGGCAGCTCGTGCCAGCGTCACTAACACTGTATACCCGAATCAGCGGGGCTCTGTACACCTTACAAGGGACTGGTCCCTAACTTGGGTGTAGGGAACGTAACCGTCCGTCTAAGAATCGGTGATCTGGTGGTCCTTTCAGGGATAATGTCGTGACAATTAGTCGCTATGAGGTTATGTTTTGTTTTTCAGAATTTTCTTACAACTAGTAGAAAATTACTATACCTCGTGTTTTCCTCTAGATCTTCTCGGTTTTTTACGACTTAAGAAGTACGTAATAGGATTATTATAGAGTTTTGAGAAGTCCATCCTTAATTATAATGGGAAAAAACGTTTTCTCCTTTGTCCTCGAATTGACCTGTAAGTTATTGTACAGGTTCCAGTGTATTAATCACTCACCCTCCAGTCTTTGACTTGGGAGAGTAGATGGAGGTCTCGGTAGTGGTACTGAGGGATGTACTGTATGTCATTACGTACTCGAGTAGGATTCCTACTCAGTCTCTACTAAGCTACCTGACCCCTTCCACCCAATCGTTTCAGAAAGTGTTTCACACCATGTGTGTAGTGACCACCATAAGTTCTACTTAAAAACCACTATACATCTGTCTGAAAAATTTTTAAATTATCATCATATAAACAATTCTATACAATTCTTAATTATACTAGTTGAATAATTTGGGTTATAAAGTACTTAAAAAAACAACAAATCTTATTCCGATTTCAAAAATTTCACTTGACAAATTTTACACACGTTTAATTTTTCAGAATCCTTTCATTGTCATGTGTACCTTAAGAATTAATCCCTTTTTCGTGTTTCTATTCTTTGGTTTAAACCCTTGGTACCTTAATTTCGTGACGTACGACGTCTTTAGTGATCATTTTACAGTACCCCTGAACTTTCGCCTGTTATTCATACGACGACGACGACGATTCAGCGAAGTCAGCACAGGCTGAAAAGTGCTGGGGTACCTGACGTCGGGTGGTCCGAGGGGGTAGGGACCCTAAGAGGTCCGTTCTTGTGACCTCACACAACGGTAAAGGAAGAGGTTACGTATTTTCACTTTTCACTTTCACTTCGACTAGTCAGCACAGGTTGACCATGGCTGGGGTACCTGACGTCGGGTGGTCCGAGGAGGCAGGTACCCTAAAAGGTCCGTTCTCATGACCTCACCCCATGGTAACGGAAGAGGCCTGTTATTCATATGTCTTCTCGTTTATACAGTAATACTGATCTAATATCCCACCTATCTTTAATCTGGACCCTCCAATCGTACAATTCTTCGAATCTTAAATTTTGTTTTCTTTAACCTCTCAGTAGTTATCTAAACTGAATCAGTCTAAATGTCCATTCTTTTTTTGGGAGATCTCTTTTCAGGACCTCTGTCTCCGGTACTGTAGTATACGTAAAACTACCGATGATGGTCTTTAGGTCTTTTACTGTTAATAATCGTTCGTACATATCTTTAACATTGGTAACACGTGATAACTACCTTTACATTTTGGGTACGTCGATGATACCTTTTGTCATCCCACTAAGATGATTTGGAATGTTTCTTTTAATGGTATATTAGGTCATTAAGATGAAATCCCATATATGGGTTTTCTTATCCGATCCATGAGTTACTCTATAAACATTTCAGCACAAGTACGGTCGTAATGAACGTCATTGATTTTCTACCTTCGTTAAGTTGAATGGATAGTTGTCTACTCACCCATTTGTTTTACACTATATATATATATTAAGTCGGAATTTTTTCTTCCTTGAAGACTTTGTACGATGTCGTACTCTTGAAACTCTTGTTATGTGATTCACTTTATGTAGTCTGTGTTTCCCGTTTATGACATACTAAGGTGAATGTAGATCATGAATCTCATCAGTCAAGTGTCTCTGTCTTTCATGTTGTTACCAGTGGTCCCGAACCTTTCCTCCCTTGCCCCTTTTAATAACAGATCAACTATATTTCAAAGTTCTATTTTTCACAAGACACCTACCTACCCTCACTACTCTCCTGTTGTCACACTTATATAAACCTTAGGTAACTTGACGTGTAAAATTTTACCGATTCTACAATTTAGAATTACATAAAATTGTTAATAAATAAAGTTTTTACTTTTTTTCCTTTGGTAATATTATCAAGTGTGTGTTTTTGTAACTTAGAAATCGATTTTGAAATTGATTTCTTCGTCGTTGACTGCCTCAGTAACTAAGGATCAGTACCTTTATTGGTCGTCCCGTATTGATTGAATAGACAAATGGTCCAACCCAGTGAAGTCTACAAAAGTCGTTTACTAAATAAGTACCTTGAAAACCTAAATAAATTTATTTTTTAATAACTTGTGAATTACGTATACTCCGACACATTCAGGACTCCTATTTCACCACCCTTTTTTTCTATAATAGGTAGAGTAAAAGATCTTATCTATCAGTACCCAGAAAGGTGGTGACCGTCCACACTCGGGAAATTAATAAGAATAGAACACTCAGGTCTATCGGGGAAGGTAGGTGTGGGGCAAACGAGTCAGTTACAAACGGTCTGAACTCCGTACGGTTGAAGGATAAAACTATTCCTTTCAAGAAAAATTAATGGTAACTAAGTCTTTTTCTTTTAGATTGTACGTTTGTTATCAGATTGTGACCTATATTGGGATTTTACTTCTAGTTAGATTATTTACGTAAATTAAAATTGAGTGATGAACGTGGAAAAAAAAAAAAAAAAAAAAACGGTACTTTGTTATTCTCATAGAAGTTCCCATAAATGACAGGACACCTACAAAGGCTCAGTTGGTAATCTTTAGTAACCTGATCCTATGCTCAGTTAAGGAATTCAGACTAAGTTCAATAGAGACGGAAGAAGTCTCATTAAATACCGAAGTACCCTAGGATGAGACCGACAGAAACTTGTAATTCTGGATATTTATCATCCATGTGTATTATTATGGATATTTATGGGTTACTAAAGACGGTTCGGGGATTGTCAAAAAGGACGGTAATTTACTATTTTAAGTTAAGTTTGAGTAACTGTTTGAGATTAACTTATGGAGGTACATTGTCTAACCTCTTCCGTTACCATGGGGAGAGGTCATGAGAACGGACCTTTGAGGGTACCTCCCTCCTCGGACCACCGACGTCGGGTACCCCAGCGATTCTCAGCCTGTGTTGACTCGCTGAAGTGAAAGTGAAAAGTGAAATTACGTAACCTCTTCCTTTACCGTTGGGTGAGGTCACAAGAACGGACCTCTTAGGGTCCCTGCCACCTTGGACCACCCGACGACAGATACCCCAGCGTGTCTCAGCCTGTGCTGATTTCGCTGAATCGTCGTCATCGTCGTCATACATTGTCTATTGTCTATTCATGACTTCCACTTTTCAAGAAGTGGTATCCTACCTGTAGAGGAGATGATGAGTTTGTCCCTGTCAAACCTCTCACTTTCCCCCTGGAGAATTATGAATATAGTCGTTTTAACTGGGTTTTAAATTCTCTAATATGAATGGGATGAATCAACTCAACTCAAGTCAAGTCAGAGAGTCAGCACAGGTTGTGAAACGTTGGTACACCTGACGTCGAGCGGTCCTAAGGGACAGGTAATGGTTTAAGCCCTCAAATGAGTCTGAGTAGAGGTAGCTCAGTTACTACGGTAGGTTGGTAGAGTAAGAGTCAGTAGGGAAAGAGAAGGGCGGAAGTTAGAAAGGGTCGTTGTCCCAGAAAAGGTTACTCAGTCAAGAAGCGTAGTCCACCAGTTTCATAACCTCTAAGTCGAAGTCGTAGTCAGGAAGGTTACTTATAAGTCCTAACTAAAGGAAATCCTACCTGACCAGCCTAGAAGAACATCAGGTTCCCTGAGAGTTCTCAGAAGAGGTTGTGGTGTCAAGCTTTCGTAGTTAAAAAGTCGTGAGTTAAAAGAAATATCAGGTTAAGAGTGTAGGTATGTACTGATGACCTTTTTGGTATCAAAACTGGTCTGTCTGGAAACAACCGTTTCACTACAGAGACGAGAGATTATACGAGAGATCCAACCAGTATTGAAAAGAAAGTTCCTCTTTCGAAGAAAATTAAAGTACCGACGTCAGTGGTTGACGTCAACAAAACCTCGGGTTCTTTTATTTCAGACAGTGACAAAAGTAACAAAGGGGTGGATAAACGGTACTTCACTACCCTGGCATACGGTCCTAGAATCAAAAGACTTGTAATTCTATATTCGGTTGTAAAAGTGAGAGGAAAAAGTGAAAGGAGTTCTCTTAGAAATCAAGAAGAAGTGAAAGACGGTATTCCAACCGTAGTAGACGTATAGACTCCAATAACTATAAAGAGGATCGTTAGAACTAAGGTCGAACACGAAGTAGGTCGTACCGTAAAGAGTACTACATGAGACGTATATTCAATTTATTCGTACCACTGTTATATGTCGGAACAGCATGAGGAAAAAGATAAACCTTGGTCAGACAACAAGGTACAGGTCAAAATTGACAACGAAGAACTGGGCGTATGTCTAAAGACTCCTCGGTCCAGTTCAACAAATCATAAGAGTAGAGAACTTCTTAAAAGGTGTCAAACAAGTTAGGTGTGTTTCAGAAACCGTATCAGTTATTTCGTTTTCATCTATAAAAAGACCTTGAGAGAACGAAAAAACTACTAGGTCGTCTAAAACCGTTAAGCTAGAAACCAAGGAGACGGAAAAGATTTAGGTCGAACTTGTAGACCTTTAAGTGTAAAGTGCATGACAACTTCGGACCGAACCTCGTAAACTCGTAATGAAACTATCACACACTCTATTCACGTCAACACGTCAACAAACTCGTAAGAAACCGTAACGGAAAGAAACCTAACCTTACTTTTGACTGGAAAAGGTCAGGACACCGGTGACGACTCAAAAGGTTTAAACGACCGCATAACTCACGTCGTGAAAGTGTCGTAGTAGAAAATCCTAAACTTTGTCGAGTTGACCTTAAGATAGTGGAGATGATCGAAACAAGTATTACTACGAAGGTTTCCGGATGAACTGAAGAGTAAGGTCATATAGACCAAGATCCACTCACTAGTGTGGTAATACCAATAGATCTAGTACTTCTAGAAAAAACATATCAAGAGGACACATAAGAACGGTAGAGAAAAATTATAGAAGACGAAGACAATCCAGGTATGGAAAAGACAGGTAATGACTCGAGTAGAAACGTACTTTACAAGGGAACCATTGAGATTAAAAGAACTTCTCTAGAAATCAGAAAGGGTAAGATAACAAAAGGAGATAAGGAAACGTAACTAGTGACTCCTTTCGAACGAAAGAAAAAATTTTAGTTAATTAAATAAAATAAACCTCCGATAAAAGAAATGTTATAACATCACCAAAAACGGTATGTAACTGTACCTCCTTCCAAAAGAATAGAGAGGAACTATAAGAAACCTTGAGACGTAAGTTTACCCATATAGAAAGGAAAAGAGGAAACGGAAAGTGAAGAGAAGAAAAGTGTCGATGAACATTCCGGAGGAGTCTGTTGGTAAAACGAAAACGTAAAGAAAAAGAACCCCTACCAGAACTAGTGACGGAGGACATGTTACTGTACTTGGAGGTAGGTATCAAGAAGTCCGTGAGATAGTCTAAATTAGGGAAATTAGATGAACAGTGAAGATGACATATTAGTATTCCCTAAACTAAATCAAGTATGGACTTACCAGATCTCCCAAAGGAATAAAAAAAGTTAAATTCAGACTTAAACCGTTATTCCTCAGGTACAAGACTCAGTGTCAGTCGAGGACCAGAACAAAAACGACTGACATATCTCGAAGAGGTAGAAACCGACGTTTCTTATATTAGTTAGACTAAAGTCACAACTGGTAGACCACTACAGGTACACATCTCAGAAGAGAACACAAGAATTTTCTCCTATATACGATACTGGTCACACAAGAGAACCGTGTGTGAGATCATCGGAAACAGAACGAAGTAAGACATGAGGTTCCGGTCCAAACGGACAATGAGGTCCATAAAGAACTGAAGGATGAAAACGTAAGGTGAGGGAAACTACTTTTACCGTAGAAAAAACCCACAATCAAGATCTTCCAGAACATCCAGAAGTAACTTGGTAAGTTGAAGTCGAAGAAGTCGTAATGACCAGTCCCGTATCTGAACCTAATGACACTATGACTTACAAACGGAACCTTTACTTGTCTCTAGTAAGGCAGCAAAAACTCTAACGTAGGTTCATGACGTAAAGTCTGAGAAAACAACTGATACTACCGATGAGGTAAAGAAGATCCCCTAAGAACGGGTGTCATCAACTATATTACCAGCAGACTCAATTTAAGTGGGTAAGGTCAGGTAAAATCAAATGACTAAGGATTTTACAACTACAAGTAAGAACGGTAGAGGACGAACTGGTGAAGGTTAAACGGAACTAAGTACCTGGATACCTCTTCCGTTACCGTGGGGTGAGGTCATGAGAACGGACCTTTTAGGGTACCTTCCTCCTCGGACCACCCGACGTCAGGTACCCCAGCGTGTCTCAGTCTATGCTGACTCACCGAAGTGAAAGTGTAAAGTGAAAGTACGTAACCTCTTCCTTTACCGTTGGGTGAGGTCACAAGAAAGGACCTCTCAGGGTCCCTGTCCCCTCGGACCATCCGACGTCAGGTACCCCAGCGTGTTTCGGCCTGTGCTGACTTCACTGAATCGTCGTCGTCGTCGTCGTCGTCGTCGTCGTACCTGGATTGTAAGGTCCAAGGATACGTTATAACGAGAAATGTCGTAACCTAAATTGAAGGTAGTGGTCAGTGAAAGTGTTGACCCACAACAAAAACGAAACCGAGGTAGAAAAGTAAGAAAGACCTCAATAAAGAGGTGACTAGAGGTCATCGTAGAGGTCATGGGATGAATTCCTCCAGTGTTTAACTATCCATCGTATTAGTTTAATAACCCCGACGGGTCAACCACGATCACCATTTCTTGGGAGGACGGTCACGTCCTCTTTGTTCTCTGCACCCAAACTAGGGACCCAGCCCTTCTAGGGGACCTCCTCCCGTACCGTTAGATGAGATATAAGAACGGACCTCTTAGGGTACCTGTCTCCTCGGTCCTCGGACCGATATCAGGTATCCTAGTGTTTCTCAACCCGTGTTGACTTCGTGGAATCGTCCGTACGTACTAGTTTAAAAATACTTTTGAGTTTACTTTTTCGTGAATTAACCACCCATACCTCTCTGAATTCCTACCACTGACCCCTATGAAGGTTTCTTTGATTTCGAAATTAATTTAGAGTTTCTTGATGGTCATAAAGTGGGGTTCCTTCTTTTACTCTTCATGTGAAACTCGTCTCCTTGTCGTCTCTCGAGTAGTTTTATGACCGACGTTGAGATTATAATAGTCAATGTCACCTTTTATAATTCCCAAAGATTTTACGTAAACAGTATAAGAAATGGACACACCTCGAATATTAAAAAAATTTACAATTTTGTCAAAAAATTTTCTGTTTTATTACCTGTTCAGAAAAGGGACTGATATGTTATGTGTGTATTCTAAGTCTATAAAATTTTTTTTTTTTTTTTCCCTTTGGCTCTGTCCATAACTCTTTCTCTCTTTCGTTATTTCTCTCTCTTCCCCCTATTTTCCTTCCTCCCCTACTTCCTTCCTTTTCTCTTTCTTTATTTTAAATGGTCGTATTAAGTTGTCCCAAGAATTGAAGGTTGTATTGTCAAAAGACCTAAGTTCTATCTAAAGTTCCTAACTACATATTTTGATACATACAATCTAATACAATGTCTACGTTTCCGGGACAAAAGTCACCGACGATAAGAAGTAGTGAAACCTTACTGATTGTCTTCTATTCCCCGAAGGGACCATCGAGTCGACCATTTCTTAGACGGACGTTACGTCTTCTGGGGTCAAGATAAGGACCCAGTCCTTCTAGGTGACGTCTTCCCTAACCGATGGGTGAGGTCATAAGAACCTGAAGGGACCACCGAGTCGACCATTTCTTAGGTGGGTGTTATAACGTCTGGACCCAAACTAGGGACTCAACCCTTCTAGGGGACCTCTTCCCTTACCGATGGGTGAGATCATAAGACAGGACCTCTTAAGGTACCTGATGTCTTCTACCTCGATCAGACTAAATATTTGAGAGAAGTAAACAAAATTGTAGTACTACACAATGAAGGACCGTAAGGTACGTACTCAAGAGGGTTGATTGAGGTTTCGAACGTATAATTTACTTAAAAATTTCTGTAGAGAGTAATATTATAAAATATTCGAAGATACTACAAGTCGAAGAAGAGTAGTAGTACTGTTGGACCGTTAATAAGCATCCTCAGGATAATGTGACAGAAAATTAAAGGTAAGGGAAACTATTAAAAGTAGTAGAAAACTAAAAGTCGATTTGGAATACCGTCAACTCAAGAGTACAGGTTAGAGTGATTTAGTCCGTTCATATGTATTAATACATTAAAGATACACTATTGGTCCCGACACAAGGTTTCACAAAGTAGCCGACGACTGGAGTCTTGATAAACTTACGAATGATTTTACTTCTAAAGATTCTGGTCAAAGTATCGGGACCTTTAAATGTAAAAATTGTTCAAGGTCCTTTTAAGAGGGAAGTCTGAGGACAGTAAATCTTTATGTACTCCGAACTTTATTCAGGGGACTAAGGTGAACTCGGTGGAATTGTTGAACTTCATTTTACCGTCCAAGTAGAGTTTCCTTGATTCCTTTACGATAACACTCTCCTTTGTTGGTGTCCACACAACCTTTCTAGGGGATCACCTACCGTAGTGGATCCAATTATTCAATCGATGTTTACCGAGGGAACGATTTTGAGAAAACTCTAGTATTTTAAAATATTAACCTACACAGATGTCCTAGTATATCTTAGTATATCTTAGCTGACTTGACTTGACTTGACTATCCTATTAATTCCGAAGGGACCATCGAGTCCACCATTTCTTAGGTGGACGTTACACCCTATGGGCCCAAACTAGGGACCCAACCCTTCTAGAGGACCTCTTCCCTTACCGTTGGGTGAGGTCATAAGAACGGACCTCTGGGAATGAGTACCTGTCTCTTTGGACCATTCGATGTCAGGTACCCTCAGTATTTCTCAGCCTGTACTGACTCACTGATTGTGAACTGAAATTATCCTAGTAAACCGAAGGGACCACCGAGTCACCATTTCTTAGGCGGACGGTTGCGTCCTCTGTGTCCTCTACACTAAACTAAGGACCCAATCCTTCTAGAGAATCTCTTCCTTTACCGTTGGGTGAGGTCATAAACACGGACGCGTTAGGTACTTGTCTCTTCGGACCATCCGATATAAGGTGTCCCGACGTTTCTCAGTCTGTGTCGAATCGTTGATTTCGTACTCATATATATCGTGGTAAATGACGTTACAATCTAACTGGAAGTATAATTTGGACTCCTTTGGTTCCTAATACCTTAGGTCAATAATACAATAAAATAAATGAAATTTTATCCTCTAAAAACCAACGAAAAAGTTCTCATTGTGGATTATTACTGTATACATTTTACATAAGTAAAATGGTTTTATCAGTCAGAGGACGGTCAACTCTCTCACGTTCATATCACCCGGACTGAATAAAAAACGATATTAAATTAGGTTAATAGATTTCGAGGTTTACGTCCCCTTTTTTGAATGCACTTATTGACCAAACCAGAGTGCCAATATTCATCCAATCTTACACAGCTAGTAGGCCACGGGACTCTTCCGATACTTCTGTGTTAAAGTTTACAGTACAAAAACGAACGACCCTCGGTGTACTTCCAATCACTTAAAATTTGTATAAACATTCGAATTATTCATGTCTAAGAAGACGTGTACACGGTATCTCCGGGTTCATGTAAAACGAATAAAGACACAATACGAATGTCTGAGTAGATTGTACTGAGTTTAGTGTCTTGTGAATTTTCTCTCTAAAAAAAAAATATACTTTTTCGTCGGGTATCTTTATTTATAAACTGGTTTTCGATTTGTTTAAAAAGGGACCACCGAGTCGGACTTTCTTAGACAGGTGTCACACCCTCTGGACCTAAGCTAGGGACCCAACCCTTCTAGTGGACCTCCGGTACCGTTGGGTGAGATCATAAGAACGGACCTCTTAAGGTACCTGACTCCTCGGACCGTCCGTGTCGGGTACCTCTGCGTTTCTCGTCCTGTCCTGACTCTCAGATTCGTGTCGTGTCATATAAATTTGTCTAAATTGGTTCTGACAGGTGGTTTTTATGTGTTTCAAGTTAGGACCCATTCTCTTCCCTTTCATCAAAGAAAAAAAATCTCGTACATCAATTAAAATTTTAAACAAAAGTGACCCTTTTACTCCAACAATTAGTGTGTAACAATGTCTGTGAGGTTGTCGACGAAGAGTGAGGAACGACGACTACGTTCAAGTGGAAAGTGACTCTTTAATCTTCGTCAGGATTTTCTTACAGGTGTTCGAGACTGGCGCAGTGTTCGTGTAGACACGAATGGGTAGGACGAAACTCCTACACGATAGGTACGGAGAGTGTTTCCGGTTCGGGAGGTGAATGTGATTGACCATTAGGAGAATAGAAGAGTTATCGTTAGTGAGGTTACTGATAAAGGGGATGTAAGAGTTACCAGAAAGGAGAGACGATCTCATATTTTTCGATAATATAACATGTGGCTTCTTTTCTTCCTTCCTTCTCTTACTCCCTTCCCTCCTTCTCTTCCTTTTCCTCTCTTCCCTCCTTCTCTCTTCAATTCTTTTCGGAAGGATATGGAAAAGGACGAAGAGAAGAATGATTCTTTATTCCGAGTGGAATAGTCCTGATTAGAAGAAATCGGACCCCAGGATCTTTTCTTAAACAAAAGACTATCTCGAGGATACCTTTGACCCCTCGATCATGAATAATATAAGTTGGGACCAGTCGGTCTTGAACTTGGAGTCGGGACAATCGTTAATTCCGTCCCTAAATTCCTTGACCCGACTTTAGCCGGGGATGAATGTAGTCTTCTCCTCGACCACGTCGAAATTTCGGGATGACGGATCACAGTCTTAAAGAGAGGACCTCGGACTGTGAGTCGGGACGACCAAGAGACACGTGACGGGATTTACAGTACCCGTCGCCCCCGAGCACGTAGCCTGTGACCGAGACGGGGAACCTCGAAAAGGGTCGTTTGTGACGAGGTCGGTCGGACCGTACATGCGACGGACCAATGGGTAAGTTGTGCCAACCCTGTTGTCATGGTAAAGGACAAATCTCGTTTTGAGGATTTCTCAATGAATATGACAACGGAGATAAAAGAAAATTAAACAGAGAAAAAAAGGATATGTAAAAATTTAATTAATTAATTAATTAAAATAAAAACCGACGAAACAGAAACAACGACGTATGCCCAAAAGAGATCAACGCCACACGGCCGAAGAGTGACGTCACCAAAGAGGACAACGTCTCGTGCCCGGGGTCCCGGGTGCCCAAAGTCATCAACGTCGAACGTCGGAGATCTCGTGTCCGAGTCACCAACACGACGTGTCCGAATCAACGAAGTGTCGTACACCCTAGAAGGGCACGGAGGATGTAACCATCCTCCTAAGGAATAGGTGACATGGTGGTCCCTTCAGGAATTTAAAAGAAAATTTGAGGGAGGTCTTTCGGAAAAGATAATTATACGGAGACTTATTGAGTGTTTTACCAGTTGTTACAGAGGGTCAACGGTTGAGACAGGAATAAAGTATCTGGATAGCAACGAAGACTGTGGTACGTGGGAGGGAGGAAGGACTTCGTCAATGGAGTGGGCCGGGGACTTTCTGGTGGGAAAACCAAGGGAACAGGGAGTGTTAGAGTGGGGAAGAGTCGGAAATGACACCTAGGGAGGTTGGAAATTGGGACCTTTGTAGGGTTCGGAACCCAGAGTCTTGAAGAGATGGATTTAATGAGGGATTTACTGGAGAAGGTCAAAGAACATAAATTACCATAATTTATAGTTGAAATACAACTGTTGAAGGTTTAGATGCACAGGTCAATACTGAAAAAAGAACCTTGATTTATGAGTAGACATTACAGGTGTGACCTAAATAGGGTTTTACTTGACGACGCAAGGGATGGCTTGAGAGAAAAGAAGTCGGAATGGGAAGACCTAACGAGTCCGGGTTTTGGAACCTTTGTAGAAACGAACGAAATAAAGTATGAGTTGTAGTTTAGGTAGTCCTATAAGACGGTGGGAATAGAGGTTTTGTTCCGTTTTTAACTTAGTGAAAAGTGTAGGAGATAACGATAACGGGACTAGGTTTGGTAATAGAGGGTAACAGACCTATACTTGATCGAATGATGTCGTAAAGACGTAAAACCGTGGAACCGTCAAAAAGAATATCGTAGGTCTGATTAGGGAAATTTTCCTTTATTCTAGTGAAAAGTACTAATACTGAAAGATAAGTGAAGGTAGAGCGAGTTTCATTTTCAGTTTCAGTATATTGCCGGAGGTTCCGGGATCTTCTAGACTGAGAAGGGTGAAGGAACGACTATAGACAATGAAAGGATCGTCATTTCCGGAGGAACGATAGAGACCTCGTATGAGGATTGAGTCCCGTAAACTAGAACGAGAAGGAAGACGGACCTTGTGAGACGGTTGTTTATGTTTATACCGAGTGAACGGGGGAAAAATCCAGAGGTCCCGCAGAAGGGGTTGACGTTATACATCTTACGATGATGGCAGGTGTAAGGGGCAAGACAAGACAAAAGAAAAAGGTACCATGAATGACGATGAACTGTGTGATGTAGTAAAAAATAACATAGATAGGGAAGAGATCTTAGGTTTGAGGTGATTCCCTTTCCGAAACGAAACAAGAGATCGCACTGGGGTCCTGGATCCTGTTGTTGTCGGAATAACCTCCACTAGTGACATATAAATAACTTACTTATTGATGTATTTATAATTTCAATAATTGTGCAATTTGGTACAGGGAAATATAAAGTTAGTGTCGTACTGATTTTCATATTAATACATTATACGGTTACTTGCCGAATAAAAACAGTACACTCTGAAGTAAGACTCTACCGACTAATTTGTAAAGTAAAGACTTTACTTTAGAGATGAGAACCCAGTGAATAAACGTTCGTTGGAAAGCCGAGAAAACTTTCTTTGAGTGTATCTAATAATAAATGAGAAATAAAAAAGTACTGTAAGAGTTTCTAGTTCGCTTTTTGTGTACAGTTTCGTTAAAGAGGGACGAGAAAGACTAATTTTAGTTATAAGAGGGACGAAAATCGTCGGCATTTTTGGTTGTGTTGTCAAAGACAATTGAGTTATCATACAGTTCACCCTATAGAATCACATAACAGTGGTCGCTCCTATAGTTGTCTTCTGATGGTTGTCGGATATTAGTGACGACAAAATAATAGATGTTTTACAGTAGACACGTATACCGTAAAATGTTTTGTTGTGTCACTTTTGTTTCGAGGACAGAGTTCATCGAATCTCGAATAAATCTGTTTCTTGATTTCTTTTCCTCCGTTTTGAATTGTACTCTCGGACGACAACAACTCGTTTCTCATACTAACTAGGTTCATTCCCGTCCCGTCACTCAGAGTAAGGACGAGACACTTATACATCGAACTAAGACGAGAAACCTAGTGTTTGTTGTCGGTATTGGGATTGACCAAAAGAGTTTTGTGAGGAGGACAACTAGTGTCTCTTCTCTCGAGTCCTGTATGGGTAGTCTTTTATGTGACAATCTATACAGGTTGTCGCTATATTTTGGTGTGAGGTGGTTCTCAACGACCGTAGAACATTACAAAACAAATTTTTTTTTAACTCGAAAGGGTTCTTTAGAATATTTTCGACATAACTGAAATCGGATTATCACTTAAAGATTCAAATGTATTAAATGTAGTAGATTTAATTCCTTTAAATATCATTCCTAATAATCGTCATTAATTATAATTGTAACGTCAATGATTCTTTACTAAAATGTTTATACATTTTTACACGTAATTCTTTTGATTTATACCATTGTTTGTTTTTTAACCTTTGTTGGATTTACAGGTTTTCTTTAATAAACTTTCCTGACCTATTTATTTAATTTAGATCGGGTGTGGTATGGTGTCTTATGATAAGTCAGTAATTTTTACCTAGAAACCGTGAAGGGACCACCACCTGAAGGGACCACTAGCGGAAGGTTAGTTATGTCCCCCATACCTAAGCTAGGGAACAGTCCCTCGACTCTAAGGTGTACGGAACGTCAGTTTTTTGGTTTGATATTTTTGTCTGTACTATAACATTATTTAAGTTATTTCTGAAATTTTTACCAAGTGTAATTTTTATAGAAAAATTTTTTTTCTCGAAACCTACAAATAAATAACAATGTTTTTTATAAAATTAATGTTCCGGCGTACATAGGATACCAGGATAAAACTGTATAGATATATATATATGTATGTATGAGTGTAAGTGTAGTACATGTCTCTGAGTGAGTGTGATGTATACATACTGAGACATATGTTCCTTACACTTTTTGTCACTCTCACACACACTATCTCTCTACTCCCCATTTTTTAGTTTTTATTTTCTATCCTTTAGGGAATATCTATCTTGCCTCATGTCGTATATTTTTTTCTCTTTAGAGTTACTTCTTTCTCTTCGGTCAGTTTATCCGGGTGACTTCTGTGGGTGTCTTACCAGACACTATGTGTCTAATTCAACACGGGTGTTTCTAAGTATGTCTGTCGACTTCCTACTTTCCTATTTAAGATTTTCCGATTATCACCAATTCAGACTCACCTTACCAATATTCATTAAAAGTTCCATGGAAAGATATAATGTACTAAAAAAAAATGATACTTTTAAATGTCGTAATTATTAGTCTTTATTATTTTATGTTTCGATAATTGTTCTGTGATCTTGAGCTTACTTTATCTGTGTGAAATTTGTATCTTTATTTATGTTGGAATTTTAAGAATTCACGATTTTTAAATTACTTTGATAGTAAATGAGAAATTTTATGATCTTCAAAAACCAAATATGAATAAATTGTTGCATAGAATCTCTTCAATTGTCTTTTCGTACGTCGGACAAGAGGTTTCCGAAAAATTAAATAAAATATTCTGGGTGACATACGGTTGTTTCTTCAATGAAGAGTAAGTCTTATAATAAAGGTATACTTTTGTCGTGTATACATAAACATAAAGTAGAAGAGAAATTTAGAGTCTTGAAGTTTCGGAACTCCGTTAAAGTTGTATAGATTCATCCTTGTTTCTATTAGAGGTAGTGTAGTAGGTTTAGTCTATAACTTCCTTCAAAAAGTCCCTTTTTGTCTTAAGAACTAGTCTTAAGAGATCAAGAGTTTTCATCGAAATCTGTCTAGGTTTATATTTCTCTTCAAACGTTTTCACCGTGTGTTAAAAACGAAATCTTTTCCAGTCTTTTGAAGATGTTGAAATCGTTTAGTATTTTATTCAGTGAGATACACAGGTTTTCACTACTTTTATATGTGATGAAAATTAGGTGGTTTAATACTAAAAATTAAAAAAGTGGTTGGATGTTCCTTAAGTGATCAGACTTTCATTTTGATTTTTATTAGAGAGAGAGAAAAAAAAAAATCGTATTTTTCGTGGTCATATACTCCAAAATAAAGACTCAAATTTTTAGTCATTGAAAATTAAGTGATGTCTTTGATCTTTAGTTATTATGTCGTTTTGGATTACTAAAAGGTGAATTTAAAGAATACGTATATTTATACGGGTACACGTAATTTATTATTACAGTCTAAAAAGTTATAGTCTATTTGTATTACGAATCTTCCGATATCTAATCCACAGAGTAAAGATTGTTTTGGACCTTATTTGTAGTAAATTTTAAAACAATAAAAGTTTGTAAAAGTTTATGTACTCATCTTATTAAGACTCAGTGACCTTCAAATAATCATTTACAATAAATGTTTTTGGTGTTATTAAGAGAATTTTAAGTTGGCATAGTGATGAGAAAGAATATTAGGGAAAAGTAAGGTAAGAAGGTGACTACTGTTTCACCGGTGAACAATTTAAATCTCTAATACAGGGACTAAGGAGGTTCCATGAGCACAACTAGTTTTAAGAAGTCAACGTTTACCGTCTTTGAGTAGTTTAATATAATTTGAAAATTTGTGTATGTGTGTGTGTGTAATCAAGTACATTTATTTGGTATCTTTCCCTCTTGTCTCAGATGGAAATATTTAGCTTTTCTTTCGAGAGTTTGTGACTGTTCTTTTGTGAAAAGAGAAAAAAGGTGAAGAGAAACATCCAATGAAGTGAGAGAGTCTGGCAGAAGAGGTCTACCGATACTTAATCATCGATTTTCAGGATGGAATGTGGAATTGTGGGAGATTGAAGCCCCCCTTTAGTTTACTTGGTTTTTTTGTGTTTTGAAGTAGAAGTTTGAAATCAATCTTTGTTTAGGTGTCTTCATAAGACTGGTTGAGTTAGACCGGTCGTCGAATTTACCTTTTCCTGTCTGAAGTTCCTCCTCCTCACAAGTGTCTTGGAAATTCCTTTTCGTAACAACTATCGACCTCACTCCATCAACTGCCCAAACCACCCTGTCCTCCCCCTTATGAGTGTGATGTACCCCACTTTGACGTGTCGTACAAGGTCCTTATTCTCTGTGAGGTTACGTTGATTCCTATACTCCAACCCTCTTCGGAACTACCTGAAGAGAGTTACACTCACCCACAAGTAACAGGTCTCAATTGGATGAGTGTAGGAGTATAAGAGGGAATTCGGACTAGTAACACTTCTCGTCTCTTAAGATAAAGAGAAGATTCTACGAGAGAGTGGATGTATCATATCACTATATCGTAGAACGTCCGTTATAAGGGGTGTTGGTGTGAAAGGGTATCCTTATGTGTTTTCACAGGTGTTCCAACTTTTGGACACCGAAGGAGAAGAGACAGAGAGAGACTCGGAGGGAGAGGTAGATCTTCACTTCGTTCAGACACACACGTGGTACTTCGTACGTCGTTCTCCAGAATAACGTCCCTGTCGCAGCTTTGCACTTTCCCTGATAAGGTCTTTCTGTAAATTTGAAACTGGATCTTTACACCCAAAATTCTTTATTTTTCGGTCCTTAACTACGGAGCCTGTGACTTTTCAAATACCAAGACGAGGTAGAGAGATATTGTAGGACTAAACATTTCGTTTAAACCAACCATCTCTTTGAAACCAAGTTAGTATTTCTTCGGGAGTACTTTAGGAAACCGTGAGAGGTGGCGGAAGGGGATGGGGTGAGTAATGTCCCTTACAGATAACAAAAAGGAGAGTCTTAGTTAAAAGTGGAGTAGGATCCTTGTCGGAGACCTAAAGGAGAATCCGTCTGTGGAGAGTGTCGAATCTTTATAGACTCTTTTATCTTAACCACGAGTCGACCACTGATTTTTCTTCCGTACATACTTGACGAAATTCTGTATTACACTCAAATTCACAGTCATAGGGTGACCTCTTTCTACAATCGAGTGTGATAGAAGGGGAACGTAATTGACCAATGATTACACCGAAAGTAGGGGGTTTCAAAATAATTGACAATAATTATCCCATCGGGAAATTTTTATTAACATTCATTGATTTTACCAAACGGGAGGTTCTTCTTTGTTCTGTGATGAAAGGAGAGAGAAATTATGTTAGCAACGACTCCAATTCTACCTCTGTATAGGTGGGTGTTCTCTGTGTAGAGAATCCCTGGGGAGTCCGACAACGAGACTTCCATTAAAACGTGTGGTATAAAGATTGTGGTACCGAAACTGGGATCTTACTGACGTCAGTATAAAACTGTTATAAAGAACAATTTCATAAGTGAGAAGTTGGGGTCTATTACCGTAAAAAAATTTTTACATGTGAAAGAACAGACATTACCAATGTTTCTCTTTTCTTTTCTTTCTTCAAAGAATCGATAAGATGAGAGTAAAAGGTGTAGATATTCTCTTGTCTACTTGACTAAATACTTCAAAGAAACCGAGATTGTTGGGTTCTAAACTTTTGTGTGATTCGTAAAGTCAACCGTCGTACCGGTCCATCTCACTGGAGAGTGAGACGATGGTAAGTTTTTATCATTTCGATAGTAAGTCACACTTCTACTTGTCCGTGTTCTGTTCGACTGTAACAGAGTGGTCCTGAATGTCTGTTTAGACTCTAGTGTCACACAATTTCTTTACTCATAGACACCTCGTTTGCGTTGTCCTAAGTATCTGTACCTCAACTCTCCAATTCAAAGTCTGCCCTCCCCCGACAGTAGAAGAGATACTTACACTTCGCCAAGAACTTTTAGGGAAAATCGTTTTTCTGTATTAGTACTACTGTAAAGGATACTTAGGATATTTTTTGTGTTTCGTGTTGGTCGGGAAAACAGTCACAGCAAATAATATTATACTCACTAAATTACTTTAAACTTCCACTGTCATTATCTGAGTACTGTGTGAAATCTAGTTATTTTGTTTCCACTTTGTTTGGTTTTATATTTCGTATACGGACCATAAAATTTCAATGTGTGAACGTTGGATGGTGTCCTCAGTTAATAAGACTGTGTAAGACAAGTACCCGTACATTTTATACGTGTTTTAATTTCCAAAGTTGAACTCGCTACACGACGACGACGACGACGATTCAGTGAAGTCAGCACAGGCTGAGACACACTGGGGTATTTGTCGTCGGGTGGTCCGAGGAGATAGGGACCCTAAGAGGTCCGTTCTTATGACCTCACCCAACGGTAAAGGAAGAGGTTACGTACGTACGTACGATTTAGTCAAGTCAGCACAGGTTGAGACACGTTGGGATACCTATCGTCGGGTGGTCCGAGGAGACAGGTAACCTAAAAGGTCCGTTCTTATGACCTCAGCCAACCGTAAAGGAAGAGGGTACACCATCCCTGACTTATACTCGGTCAGTGAACTCTGTTATATCGTTTCTGTCTGAGAAGTACAGTGACTAATGGATGTAAAAAGTCTCCTACGTTTTATACCTCACCTAAAAGGAAGTTTTATATAGATGTTAATATGGTGAAAAAGAGATAAAGATAACAATTATGGGACCTATTTCGAAGGTAGAAGAGAGTAGACTAATTATATTTTCGGAAACCTATGTGATAAAGGTGGGACCGGGGGACGTAGATACAATAGTGTGTCGGTCTTAGGTTGAGTAATGTTAGGGGTACCTGACATCGAACGGTCCGAGGAGACAGGTGGGTACCCTAAAAGGTCCGTTCTTATGATGTCACCGAACGGTAAAGGAGGAGGTTTGAGTACAAATTACCATTGTATTGATTTCACTTTTACTCTAAAACCAACTGACGTCCCAGTCACCATAACATGTTCGTGCCGTTTTTAAAAAATCTTGAATAAAATAACGAAAACTCCTGTCAATTATAAACATCTTATATACTAATATTTTTCCCTTCTTTATTAACGAGAAAAATGATACGACTATTTTCATTCCAACGTGTCAGACTCTCCCAGAGATCGACTGTTCTTAACTAGTTCTATTTTTACTTGTTCTATAACTCTTTCCTTTTTCTCAACACAGTACACCCCTTATGAGTTGAGAGTACTTGATTTCTTTAAACCCTGTAAGTTAGTGTTCTTTTTTTAAGGGTGCACTACCTACCTTTATCTCCCCTTTTCTGTGATTACCGACGGAATTTTGATCCTTCCTGACGGTGCATTTTTGTCTTAATTTAGACAGGACATACCTTCAAGGTTCTACCACCAAACTGAGACATACCCGTTCTGGATAAGTTGTTTGTGTCGTAAGGTTTTAATTATCTCTTATAGTTATCGAGGTTCTTTATAAGTGTATTTCATACTAATATTAGGTGGGGAGGTGGACTCAATGAACACGTGGAAGAAGGGTGTACTAGAGAACAGAGGTCACGGAGAGGTTGTCGGATTCGTTTGGTAAGTTTCATGTCTTGACGGGGTATGAGGGGATGAATTTTCAGAAGTTTCGTAAGGTGACGGAAATCTTGTCTTAGGTTTGAGGAAGTTATTTGTAAAAGTCGGAGGAGCAAGTATCAAGACGGAAACATGAGACCTGAAGTCTGGATTACTTACAAAGGGTCTGAAGACTTCTCTTGTACGAAGTGAGCAGAAGTCTAAAGTCGGGAGTGATCACAGAAATATATGTTGTGTTATTGAAGAGGAGTTGTAGACTCATTCAAGAGTAGACAGTCTAGTGTCGAAACCGTAGGTCGAGTTTATAGGAAAAGTCTACTTTGTACGATTTCAGTAGTAGTTCGAGTATATGCGTTTGTTTTCCTTGTTTGAGTACCACTAGAGAACCTTTGTATTTGGTCTTGTGGAGTGAGGGACGAGTTTAAGATGTCAGCGAAGACTAGTGTAAATCTTATTTTAGGAGAAGTGGTACTAGACGTCTCGAAACACCACACTGGGGACCGAGGGAGGTAGGAGTCGACGACAGTCACGAAGAGAGGCGAGGTCGGTACGACCGGAGGAACGACAAGGAAGTTGTACACTACGTACGAGGACCGGAGTATTAGAAAAGTGAACGTCGAAGGAGATGGACCTTGTTTTAAAAGGGTCTATAAACGTACTCAACCAGGGAGTGAAGTACGTCTTAAACCGAGTGAACAGTAAAGGGAGTTGGTGGTAAATAGTTTTTGTGTGAAGAGGTGTGAGAAAGGGAAAGAGAAAATAATAAAGTAAAATATTAGGAATAGTGATAGACTACAGGATAATATGTAAGAACGAACACATAAGAAAGAAAGGGGACTGTCTTTATTTACGTTCGAGGGACTCTTTTCTCTGTTACAGAACAGAACAGACATACAGGTCGTGAATCTGGTCAAGTTTCTTTTACGATTCGTGAGTAATTTAAAATTATTACTTACTGACTTAGTAGGACAAAAAGATGTAACATAAGTAATAAGAGACTTTAAATCGGATGAGTAAAGGAGATAACAAACAAATGAGACAGAGATGGAAAATTTATCTTATATCCAAGATAGTCGGGATCTTCAAATAGACAGAACTAGGAGCCATCTTGTCCCGACCCTTTCTATTTTGTTTTATCACATACTTGAACTGTTCACTTTCACAATCAATGAGTCGACACAGGCTGAGAAACACTGGAGTACCTGTATTGGATGGTCCGAGGAGACAGGTACCTTAAGAGATCCGTTCTTGTGACCTCACCCAACGGTAAAGGAAGAGGTCCCTGAGAAAGACTGGATCCCTGACGGTGTAACGTCCATCTGAGAAATGGTTGTCTCGGTGGTCCCTTCGTCTTATTATAGGATATATAAGGACCAATATCGGGAACGTGAAATGTTTTTACGAATAAAGTAACAGATATAAAAGGTGATCTGACATCCGAGTCTTTTCAGTCCTTGAATAAAAGAAGTGGTCAAATGTGGGAGTCGTAAATAGTATTTGGGAACTATATTTTTTAAAGTAAAATATTCGCATAGGTACATTTCTTCCTTTTCTCACCTCTTTTCCTGTTTTCTTGTCTGTCTTCCTTTCTACTTGAAAAAGTCTCATAACCCTTCTAATAAATCCGAGCTTTCACTTACTTGCTCTACTGGTAACTATAAGGACTAAAAAGGGTTCCCTTCCGGGTTTCCTCGATGTTTTCTTATTTACGTATTTAATTCCGAGATTTTATCTAAGATTCTTCGGTCAATCTCATATTCTTAGATTCGTGAACCGAAGGACAGTCTGCAAACAGTGATCCTGTGACGAGTGTAATTACGAGTTCATCAAGTTTATTAAAACAAACACCTAGGATCCCTTTTAAGACAAAGAAAAGGAGCTTAAAGTACAAAGAGGAGGACACAGGGGTGTCGAACACTAAAAATATATGTAAAAATATGAACTTTCAACAAGTAATAGTGGAATAGTATCAAGAGACGTTGTTTTATATCCTTAAAATCATAAGATACTTGTGTTCCGGTATGTAAAAGAAACTTAATTATTAAATAATTTTAATCATAACTACATTTTACTTGTTTTATTGTATTTAAATTTTCCACTTGTGTTTATATTTTTTCATATATTTATAATCTATCTTTCGTTTTAGCATTTATACTTTTTCCTTTGAAATAACCCGGATATGTAGAATTACTCTACCCCTTTAAATGGTACAGAACTAATCTCCTGAGTGACTTGACAGGGAGACGGACACCGAGATGTCCGAAACTTCAGGGTTCCAGTTCAGAGTATTATTCTAAGGACCATCCACTTCCATCCAAAAAGAAGATATTAAACCCGTCTCTCCAAAACATCTTCTCCTCCAGTGTTTCCCTTATAGGTGGAGTCTATTGAAGACTCCATTTAGTCCAAAACTTTTGTCATGTAAGAACGTGCGAGTCAGTACAGACTGAGAAACACTGGGGTACCTGACATCGGGCGGTCCGAGGAGACAGGAACCCTAAAGGGTCGGTTCTTATGACCTCACCCAACGGTAAAGGAAGAGGTCCCCTAGAAAGGGTGGGTCCCTATCTTGGCAGTGGAGGACGTAGAGGACGCAACCGTCCACCTAAGAAATGGTGATCGTGGTGGACCCTTCCGTTAAGAGACCTTTTACCAAGGGGATTTTACTGGGTGGTCACATGGGGAATCTTTTAGAGAAACATGGGACCAGACTCCTAGTGGTCGACCGTAGTGTCACTTCGAGTAGACTTCGAGAGGAGGAGAACACTCGTACAGAGGGGGTCGTCAAAGGGAGTGAGAGAAGTGACTTTAAATCTCGGAGAGATGATTTAAAGTCCAGTCGGAAAGGTCGGGACCGTGCCATAAGGGTGTACGTGTGGACGGCCCCTACGAGGTGTTTTTCTCTCTCCGTCACCTTGAAGGGAGTCGTTTCGGCTCCCCAAGGGCTCCTCTCCACTCGGACGACAGGCGGTTGGGTCGGGGAGGCGCTCGCTCCCTGTTAGTCTCCGTTGTCCCCAAGGTAGCTTCGTCAAGGTGAAATAACGGTGTTTGAGAACCAAATATATCCGTTCGTTCCCCCAAAACGCTCCCAACGTGGTTAGTGCAATTTCCAGTTTAACATTATACGGTATCAACGTGGTTAGTACAATTTCCAGTTCAGTAGTACGCGAAGTAACATTGTTCTCAGATACCACTAGTACGCGACAGGTACACGTGGCTTTAGTTCTTTCGGTTAGTTTTTGACATTGTGTCTGGTGCGGGGATAGAGAGGGCGGTCCGCGGTAGAATCGAGGTTTGGCGTTTCGATTGGGAATAAATTCCAAAGGGTACATCCCGGGGTGTGTGTCGATAGACTATTGAATCTGAGGTATACGGAGTTCTATTGTAATAGGGACAGAGTCGGGGGTTTTATCCAATGTGGTAGAAATATAAAAGATAAAGTGTGTCACCGTAGTGTTTAGAAAGTCTTTGAGTTCGATTTTTGTAATTGACATTTTTAACTCTATTGATCGACTAGAGATCGGTCGTCTGATTACCTCGAGTCTGTACTGTGAAAGACCCACGAGAACCTTCGACCTTCATGTCTTCCATATAGAGAAAGGGAACTTCTACTTAGGATTGTCTACTCTAGAGTCATCCACCTCGATCCGACTAAGAAGACTGGTACCAGTCATTCGGGAGGTCTTATTCGGTCCCGTGGAACCAATTCTGACTCGGACAATTAAACCAAGATCATTTAATCTTACCCAGAATTCGTCCTTCCCATATCAATATTGTGGTAGGGGAGGGTCCCCTAATGTCTAGATTACACTAACCTGATCTTCGGAACAAAGACCGAGACAAGTTTTTGTCGAAAGGGTACAAGGAAAAGTACAGATCTCAATTTTATGACCAGTACTCCACGACTCTAATCAACGAGTCAGCACAGGTTGAGACGCTGGGATATCTGACGTCGACCGGTCCGAGGAAACCGGTACCCTAAGAGGTCCGTTCTTATGACCTCATTTAACGTACGAGAGGAGGTCCCTTAGAAGGGTTGGGTCCAGAGGGTGTAACGTCCGTCTAAGCAATGGAAGACTCGGTGGTCCCTAAGGGTTCTTATAACATGACCCGTCGGATAAGGAAGAGGTCCCTAGAAGGGTTGGGTCCTTAGTTGGTCCCCAGAGGACGTAATGTCCACCCAAGAAATGGTCGACTCGATGGTCCCTAATTTATGGTTCTTGTCGTCAAACGAGAAACTCTACAATTGGTAAGGAGTCAGGGTTCTAGACCTTCTTCCATGATGTTACTTGAGTCCACCCCAGATGAAGTGTCGAAGATGTCTCCTTGGACTCTCTCTACATAATATATATTAGAGTTGTATTCTTTTCCCTCTTCTCTGTGACTTTAATTTATCTCGGGATAATCAATTCGTTCATCCTACCCTTGAACTCTATATTTTTATAAATCTACGAGACCTGATTATTTCTGATTAGGTACCTTTTATAATGACCTGTTATTAATAAGTATACACTTATAAGGGTGTTTCTGACGACTTCTAACACAATATGTCTCGAGGAAGGTAAAATTCTCCCTTTTTTTTAGTTGAATTTGATCGACTTTTCTTTTGTTTGAGACCCTAAATAATTAAGTACATTGACCTCTCAAGTCTCCGTGTAGTCGGAGTCTGCGACAATCTGGGGGTCCGAGCACGACGGTCGGTACACAGAAGGAGGCGTAAAAGTCGAGACGGGAGGAGGAACCAGTCGAAGTAAGAGGTCCATTGGATAGTTTACGTGGGTTCCTTTACTCCCTTTTACTTACGACCGTTAAGGTGTGATACTGGGAATATCGATCACTATGTGTCTCGTTCTTTCTCAGGCGTTGGTTAGAGGTACTCCCGCAGACTGACTGGGTTAAAACCTGTGCACATACAGGAACTTGGCGAGTAAAACAGTCCCCTTACTCCCTCAAACTACCGGTCACGACCTCGGGTAGATAGTGACACCGGTGGACCATTCGGGGTGCCTGAGGGACTGTCATAAGGGGTGTCCTTCTTCAATATATGGTTTCTCTTTCCCTTCTCTTCCCCTCCCCTCCCTTCGTTCGGTCTTTTTAGTTCCACACTGATAATTTCTGGGGACGTCCTCCTAAGGCACAAACGACCGAACCAAAGAAAAGGAAGAGATGAAAGTCTCTGACTAAAAGAGGACGGTCTAACCAAGAAGACCTAGAACAGAAAGTTTTAGTCATGTATTCTCTCTTACTCCTTTTTCTTCTCTTTTCTGTATGCCACACGTCCCCACACTAAACCGTTTTGAACCTCTCTTTCTCCGTATCTCGGCTCTGACACACTCCTTTTACCTACCTACTGTTTCCTTTATAAATTTCATAACGAAATCTAATACATTACGGAAAGTACACCAAATTCGTTCATTCATTTCTCTCTCGATAAGACTTAATAACAACCCAAAGATTCAGTAAGGAAACTGTTGATTTTCATACTAATCTAGGATAACATCTCACAACATGTTTATGATATAAGATGATTGCAAATGTGTACATAGAGGGAATGATCTAGTTTCAAAAGGACTTCCAGTAATATAGAATATAGTATCACGAAACGTGTGTCTTTCCTGAGTCTTTGTATTAACAACTACATACTAAAAAAAAGTGAGGGTTCTGTGAGGTTATTTCATCCAGGAAGTTTAAAAATTTTTAGGATTTCTACCACAAAGGTACCGGAGACTAATGTTGGAAAAAAATTCATGTGTTCTTAGGGGAAACACGGAAGTATTTGAGTAGGATTCCGTAAAAGAGAGAAGTAAATTTTTAGTTCTATCAATTCCGTTATTATTAGATAGTTGTAGTGTCTTAGTTTCATTCATTCCGTACCTTCTCTTGAATTTTATAGCTTTGGTTAAGGAAGGAAACGGTCTTCCTTTTACCCTAGAGAAAGGTCAATTTAATAAACAAGTGGTTATACCGATAAATCTCGGATTTAGTTCCTAAACTCAAGGTTTTGATGTCAAAGTCCTGACAAAGATACGTAGTAGAACGGAGGATTTGTCATGTGGAAGAACTTCTGTACAAGTTAGGAGAAGTATGATTTATTCATATTAATAGGGACGGAAAGGGTATCAAGGGTTAATTTTTTTTGTTTTTGTTTTTTTTCATACACTTATTATACCCCATCATATTCTTGTGTCGAAATCTAAGACTGGTCAGAACTAAGAAGGAAAAACTTCAACATACTAAAGCAAACAGATATTTTAAGCACATTAGTATGGATATCAAATGGTCCATAGATGTTCCATGACTTGACATCCGTGGCCTTTCTATTTTGTTTATTGTATAGTATCTGGGATTTGTATATAATCCTAAAAAAAAGACGGTTTGGTGTTGGGGTAGGTATCAACTTATTATAAATACTTTTTATGACTTTGTATGTCTTCAGATACAGTCTCCAATGTTAAAATCGAGTTACTTCTTTGACGTCAACTTTCAACCTTATAGTTCTTTAAATTCATAATATACAATTTAATTGGTAACAAGTTCAATTATTGTAAAGAATCGATTGAGTGTCGGGGTATTATGATTACTTTATTTTATAAGGAAATTAAAAAAAAAAAAAATAGTACTCTTACATAATCGTGGTTTATTCTTGTCCTCGGGTTTGGTGTTTCATGAGTCTCCCCAGACTCTAAATAAATTTTCTGTTTCAATAAAACAGTGGCTATCGTCAGCTCTAATCTTTGATTCATTGTTGAGAGAGAGTTTGTAATGGTGGATTAAATGTTATCGCCGTCGTTCCTCTCGTCAGAACATCTACTTTTCATTAAACTATTTTATTACCGACGGTAAAAAGATGACGTTAACGAGACGTTGTATTAAATATCCCGGGTATGAAGAGTAGAAGAACTACTGTCCATTACCTTTTTTAAAGTCGTCGTTTGGAACTATCATCCGATTCTGGTAAACCTAGTCATGAAGATTGAGTAAAAATTGACAAAGGAGTTAATAGAAGAAAGTTGAAAATAGGGTAAAGTAGTCTTTCTTCCTGTTTCCAACTATTATTCTTTTAGAGACGAGTTGTAACTCTGAAAATCTAATTTTTATCGACATTTTACTAAGACTGAGATATGACATTTCTATAACCAAGTAAAAGACGTAACTCTACTATTATTTAATTAGATGTTGATAGTGGTACTTATGATTTTCTCCGTTATGTCCCAATATATATACCGAGAAGATTTTTACTCCGAGTGTTAACAAAAAAAGTCAACTGAGACACGGGATACATAAAGTTCATTCAGGACTTCATTAAATTTCTAATAGTGTTTTACGCTATAAATTCTTGTTTTCACTTTGTCTGGTGGTCTTTCTACATCCACCTTACATTTAAAACTTGTGGATTTAACTCAACTAATTTTAGAACTTAGGAATTAAATCGATAACTTAAAGACATTAGTTTCCTATATTTATTACTTGTTGACGTCATTGAAAGTGAAAATCGATGAGTGTGGTAGGAAAGGGAGTGTAAAACATACTAAAGATTAAAGAAGGTATGAGAAACATACCTAGAATGGAACTAAACCCCTAATACACCCCATTTTACTATTTATCCATTCAGTCTATAAACTAGGAATTAGAAAGGATCACTGTCCAGTCCTGGGGTGTAGAGGTACGTTCTATTGTCCTTTTTTTTCTGGTAAATTTTTGGTTTTCTATTTTAAAATTTAATGATTCAATTCTTTGCTGATTAATATAAAATATTTCCGAAGGGTCCACCACGATCACCATTTCTTGGACGGACGGTTACGTCCTCTGTATTCTCTGAGTCCAAGTTAGGGGCCCAACCCTTCTAGGAAACCTCCTCCCGTACCGTTGGGGAGGTCATACGAACGGACCTCTTAAGGTACCTGTCTCCTCGGACCACCCAACGTTTCTAAGTCTGTACTGACTTCACTGAATCGTGAGTACGTACTGTTGATTCTAATACGATAACTATAAGTCGACAAGGAAGATTATTCACGATTTGTATTTTAGATTGGAAAATCTTTGACGAGGATCTCGTTCCGTTATATGAGACATAAATTGTATCAGTTTCTTCAAAGTAATAAAAACCATGTCAATTTACTGTTGATATGTTAGGTAGATTTCTTTGATAAGGTTTTATAAATGTATTTTTAGATGTACAAGTAAGAGGGTCACTTATTAGCCCTTGAAGCCACAAGACCCGTGGTAAGACCTTCGTTCTCTAAATTATCGTTTCTACGGAAACGGTTCAAAAGAAAGTTAGGTCCCTTCTTATGTCTGTTTTTATCTAGACCTTATGTTGTCCCTTCACGGGACTTCTTTTGATTTCGTGGTACCTCCTCTCTTTTTGTATCCATTATAAAATTTATTAATTTAGACTCTATTATGTCTAATTATAAAAAATCTCATTGATTCTTTTGTGGAATTTCCTCTTTTAAACCCTCGTTTGACGACTTTCACTAATACATCGGTTGTCTTTTCGTACAGGATTTCAGGACTCCGTCCTATAATCTTTCCTCTGGATACCATGTTCGGTCCTATTACGATTAAATTTTATCTTAAGGTGTAGTAAAATATAGAAAGGAGAAAGATTAGTCCAAAACTGTTGTTACAAAAATTTGACTCATTTCTTTATCACTATCAGACTCTAGTTGAAGGACCCGTATTAATCCGGTTATATATCGAAACCTTACAACTCTTTTTCCTAAGACTATTCGGTTAATTAATAATTCAACGGAAATTAGTAGGAACCGTTAAAAGGATCATTGTACTTTAACGAAACGTAACACTGACTATTATTTTGTGTACGAGACCTCAATACGAAGAGTATACTTTATGTCAAACTCCTGTACTATTAAGTCAACAAAGATTCGATTGTCTCAGGCTTTGCATACAGGTTTTAAAACAGGTATTAAGACTTCATTATTTCACTGAAGTAGAACTTTCTTCGTATTTTTATCTTGATTAAATTCTCAAACTGATAATCTCCATCCCGAGTAGTGAGTCCTTTCTAAAACACACCAAAAAGACGGTACACTAAGAGAGAACCCCAAAACAAGTTGAACTGGACACTCTTTAAGATTCCCTTTACTCCAACTTGATCGAATTGATACCACTTCCACGACTGTCTACCGTACACTTCTCTCTTTGGACAGTACACATATACAATGGCCTTACGAGTTCCAAAAGACCTCTTGAATAGTTGTTGATTTTACCAAAAGAAACTACCAACCGGTAGAGTTTTGTTTTGTTGTTTGTTTAAGGTCGGATTGAAGAGATGATGAACGGTCTATTAATAAAATGACTTTTTTACGTTTTTACAAAAAAGAGCCTAATTGATATCAATAGCGAGAACAAATTAATGGGAGTGGGGAGAGAGAGAAAATTAGAACTAAAAAAGGAAACAAAGAACTGAGTCAAATGGTTCAGAGGGGTTGTAAACTCACATGTTAAAAGGAAGGTTTACTGAAACTCTTATGTTTTTATGGGTCGATTTATAGAGACTCAATAAGGAACCAATTAGAAGTGACTAGGAAGTTCTTAGATGACTTTCAATAACTCGAAGAGGGGAGGATTTTACGTTGTGTAGGCACGTGTCTTTTAAAATGCGTCTAAGTGTCCGAAGACGTTCTTAGGGGAACATAGTGTATTTCACTCTCGAGGACGACTATACCTTAACGTCTGAAGAGACTACGGTGGGTGTTTTTTGAAATCTAGGTTAATGTTCAGTCTGTCTGTGTTTGATTGACTGATTTACTGAACTTCAGTAAAGATTTATAATTTATAATCGTGAAGAGTAAGACGAGAATGTACTTCGGTACGTTACTCGTGTCGCAGAAATGGACAGTACTCAAACTAGACTTATGGACTATTTTGGACGGAGGAATCTCTTACGTTACACAAATTTAACAAGATATTCGGTTGCTTCGGAAACTCACCGAAGATAATTGAACGAATCCTGTAACAGTTCTACCAAAACGGACTATGAGGATCAAAGGATACCCTAAAACGGTTTATTATATCGGTTATAATAGTCGAGACAAAGAAAGAGAGAAAGAGAGAAATCAGGGATTCAGCACAGACTGAGAACGTTGGGGTACCTAACATCGGACGGTCCACGGAGACAGGTACTCTAAGAGGTCCGTTCTTATGACCTCACCCAACGGTAAAGAAAGAGGTCCCCTAGAAGGGTTGGGTCCCTAGCTTGGGTCCAGAGGACGTGACGTTCGTCTAAGAAATGGTTGACTCGATACTCCCTTCAGACAAAGAAATTGGTTTCGATTGACATCGTATAGATGACAAACAAAGTGTATGAATCTTAGAAAGTCTGTCGTAGTGTACGTGGTATAATAGTTTTGGGTTCTTTAAGAGGTTTCTTTCTTGTTCTAGAAGTGACATGGATCACCTGAATTGAGAGTACCGAAATGGAAAGGTCAAATCGCTCATTGGTCGAACTATTACTCTGTATATTTTAAATTTAACCTTTATTAGGAAAGTGTACGAGTTATTGTAATAATATGGAATAACTTCTTCAAGTTATTCGATCGTAACTTACATGTAACCCTTATACACGGGTGTCATTTCGACTCTAGGTTATAGTTACAATTTTTACGTCTTTGGATAGAACGAACCGTTAAAAGGAACTTTTTCACTCATCAAAAACACGAAAGATTACGAATCTTTTTTAGGTTAAACAACTTTAACTCGTATGCGATTTATTAATTACACATACAGGATTTTCGATAAGTAACATTTCGATCAGGCCGGGAATAAATTCAGTAGGACGTATCCATAAGACGTAGCGAGTTATGGATTATTTTTTATTAACTCTATTGGTGTCATGTTTTCCGTGAGTCGGTCCAGTGAATCGTTTCGAGTCACGACTCCTCGACAAAAGGTATCAAGTTGTACACAACACTGTTGAAATCAGACGGGATATAAAGGTTCTTACAGACGTACCGTTTGTCAGAATTTTCTTTCTCTATTACAGAGGGAGACACGTCTTTTATCTGCAGAAATCACTGTTCTTATTAAACTTTTCAGAGAGGGAGACCTTGTTTAAAACCGTTTAACCGATCGTAGAAGAAGTATTGTGACTCTGAGTCCTAAGGAGTCGATAGTGTCTAGGTGAGAGATATATGGAACATAGATCTAGTAAGGTATAGTGTGGTGTCCTGAATCCCCTGTTTCCTTTGGTTATTCTTGTCCTTCAAGTTCAAAGAACTAGACGGGTCTTATTATTTAGGAAACAAAGATTAGGTCCTCAGAGGACAGAAGATGATCGTAAAATTTTGTCTCCCGCTGATTGAACAATAAGACGTCAGACCCACTTTAGAGTCTGAGAAGTACCAAGAACTATGATTCGATTTATTCGTTTCGGTTAACCCTATCTTTTATCGTAGATCCTTGAAGACGTACACCGGTTCTGTCTCATTACTTGGTTTAAATTATGGTACGGGTTTTATTGATATCGTTATTTTTTTTTTTTTTCCTTATGTTGCAAAAATTCTGTAAACCTGTAGTCCGTCACATCTTGTCACTAGAGACTCTCTCCCCCCTGTTTCACGGACGTTCTTAAAGGTCAGACGTTTCTCTTCTTGGGTCCTTCTCGGTAGTCAGGGGGATTCAATTCCTCTATGTCAACTCTTTAGATTCGTAAATCTCAAACGTTCCGTCTCCGTTCCTGTCTTCCTTTACCGTGTCTTTTTCTTGAGGTCTCAGACCTCTCTTAAGAGGAGGTCAGTAGTTGACTCATGACTAGTCACGTACACATGCTTCTTTAGTGGTTTCCGTCTCTTTTCTTCGGGGCGACCCCGAGTGTTTCCCGTTCCTCATTAAACACGAGGGTTGTCGGCCTCACTTTTGAGGGATTCACTACCTCTTACATTTTCTCATAGCAGAGTCAAGAAAAAAGACAAAAATTCAGTGAGTCAACAAAGGCTGAGAAACACTGGGGTACCTGACATGTCAGGTACCTTAAGAGGTCCAGTCTTATGACCTCACCCATCGAGAAGGAAAGAGGTCCCCTGGAATGGTTGGTTTTCTAACTTGGGTCCAGAGGACATAACGTCCACCTAAGAATTGGTCGACTCTATGGTCCCTTCACTTATTTTAATAGGGGTCTTATTTATTTCTGACGAGACCTAGGTGGTTGTGGAGTTTTCTTAGTTTGAACAAAGGTTCAATGGATCGACATAGGGTCTTGTTTTAAGTTCTTATAAATGTAATTATTTGTTCACTGTTATAAGTCGTACGTTGTTCCATTGCAAGTGGTATAGACATAGGTTAGTTTTCAGTGATATGTACGTTTCTTCGTCCTTTTATATTGAACACCTACCACCTCCCTCTATAGGTCCTCTAAGAAAGATAAGTTTTACACTAAGTGTCTAGTCCTTGTAGACAGTGGACCCTCGAACAATCTTTACGTTTTTTACAATCCGGGGTGGAGTCGAGGTGACTTAGTCTTAGACGTAAAGTTATCCTAGGGAGTCCTCTAATTTACGTGTCCTTTTAAACTCTCAGTGTCTTGATTCTGAGTCTTCAGTTTCCTCATTGAGATTCCTGACTGAACTTCTTTACAAACAAGTCTCTGAATATATTTCTTGTATCTACACCTTTCCTTATAAATCATTCGTATAAGATCTAAGACCTATAAAATGAAAGATTTATATATTATTTCATTATAAACGTGAACAATTATTTTTATTTTAAGATGTTATCCGCAAAATTTACCTTTCATCATAAGGGGTTAGGTGGAAAAGGTTAGACTTGAGACCGAAAGTTTTCAACTAGTGAAAATTGCAAAAACAAAGTCGAGAAGATCATCAATCAAGAAATTATAAATTTTTATACGAATGTAATTTTAGAGAACTAGACAGTTTAGACTGAGAGACCATATTTTATATTTCTGTTGAATAATTATGATAAAAAGATCGGAGAGGAATAAAAACTGTCAATAATATTGAAAAACGATATTGAAATCTAAAGATGACCTGTGGATACATCAAAATTTAGTAATTATATACATATGTATTATAAAGAAAAAAAATAATTCATTACCGTAGGAAACTACCGTCATTATATTAATAACCTGATTCTCTAGTGTCCTCTCCCCCTGAAGGGACCAATTCTTAGACGGAAGGTTAGGTCCCCTGTATCCAAACTAAGGACCAGACCCTTGATTCTAGACGGTACGACGTCCCGTTGATTCGGACGTGTGAGACCTCGGATCCCGAGGTGTTGATCTCTCTTTGGGTACGCGGAGTTGTTTCTAGGACCCACGACGTCGATTCTGGTTTATTTATTTACTTTCTAGTGTTCTCTTTCTCGTCCACTGTAAAGGCCTTCTGTCTGTACCTCAAGTCTTTCTCCCACCTTGTTTCAGTATGTCACTGCTAGTGACAGTTTTATGTCATGTAATATATCTATAGACGCGGTAGTTAAAAGTTGAGGTTTTATCATGACTGTAGAAGTAATATCAGAAGCAATCCCTCGTTAAAAAGAAATTTTGGAACCGACTTACCGTTTAATTTTAAACCCCACTTAAGGATCAAGGTACTCCAACAATCCGACTTATAAGGTTCTCTTCCAAAGGTCGAAGTGGTGTTTAAAGGCAAAAATTTTTCATAACTCAAATCGAAAATGTTTTGTTCTAAGAGTTTCCTTCCCCTTTTGTGGGTTGGTGTCGTGTGACACATAAGAAGGAATAAAATGTTCGTGATTCCCGACGTCGGGAGACGAAGTTCCGACTGTGACCGCCGACTTCTTTTTAGAGTTATTAATACCAAAAATTTTGTTTTACTTTTTCTGTGTCTCTGTTGGAGTAGTACCACGTGACTGGGAACCTCCGACGAGTCAGGTGGGAACGAAGACCACTACCAATATTTGTTAAATATACAAAGTTTCTTAATGAAAATTTTTTCTCTCCCCTCCTCCCTGTTCCTCTCTCTCTCTTTCTTTTCTTTCCTTTTTCTTGTGGGTTTGAGGAAGGGGGTTCAAAGGCTAAGACGTACTCCGGGAATTTATAACGTGACCCTTCTACCCCACGTCCTTCTGCGAACTAAGGCCGAATTGTGCTGGCCGCTTTCCCCTTCCAGCACCCCCGTTTCGGAAATTTTTGTAGAAAGTCCTTGGGTCTCAGACCGAGTGGGATCGCTCGGCTTGAGAAAGGTCGTTTGCCCGAAGGCCTTGGGCTCTCCTAGAACCCCCGGTCAAAGGCCTTTCTCGACCGTGGACATGCACAGATTGGGCCCCGACCGCCCCCGCGGGAGACCACCGCCCAGCGGGCACCGCCGCGTCCCTGGTGTCCCCGGAGCCCGGACCCGGGCGACATTAAGAAGGTGGACACTGGAACCGGAGGGTGGGTAAGCGTGACCGGAAGGGTCAAGCCCGATAACCTCCGGACTGAATGCGTGTCTAATCCCGAGAAACCGGAACAGCCGACTCGAAAGTGAAAACGGGAGCGCCGGGAACCAGGTCCGCAGGTGTACTCGTCAGAAACGTGACCGATTCATGGGTCCACTGACGAAACGGTGGACGCGACCCTCAGGACCCCAGCATCTCCGGTTGCGACCAGTCGTGCGACGGGGAGGGTGAGACCACGAGACCAGGTCCAGCGGTCGTGGGGCCCCAGTTTCCCCCGTCGTCGTTCATGTACGGTTCCAGGTCGGGCCACACGACGGGTGTTTCGGAGAGTCTACGACCCCTGTCATAGACGAAGTCGGGAAGTTTCATATTCTTATGATCACCAGAAGAGGGGAGCCATGGTCCAGTGAGAAATCATGGTTATAGACTTTTAAGACGGACATGGGTTTTGAAGTATTTTAGTTTGTCAAGAGAGTCGACGAAGAAGTTGGGGAGAGATCCTCGAGTGTCAAAATCAGGGACCTTCCTCTTCAACTATGGTTAGAGAGGAGTAATAGTAAGAGTGAGGAAGGACGGGACGGAGACCGTTTGGGAGGAAGTAGAAGGACCTACACACATATATGTGTGTGTGTGTGTGTGTGTGTGTGTGTGTGTATATATATATACTCAACGTAATCAATAGTTATCTACAGTCATCTATGACAATTAAGGATACACTGAATTTACCCTCAGGAGATACTCAATTGAGGATACTCTAGAGTTATCATGATAATCTTAATATATCTATAAATTTCGTGACGACACTTTTAATATACGTATATATACAAAATAGATATATAAATAAAGATATATTTTTGAATATTTTCATATGTATATTTTGTTTGTATATTTTCGTAAAGTACAAATTCAATTGTACTTTTACTCGTAAATGATACCAGAAAGGTAAAAAAGGGACATTACAATATACTAAGGAGTTGTATCGCAAACCATAAACGAAGTTTCATGTCTATTTATGAATTGGAGTAAAAATATAAATTTCTTTTGATACCATTCTACAGAAAGAATTTCGAAAAATCAAGTTTTGAACTTTAAGGCAGGATTCTGGGTTTAATGTGAGGAGACGTCTTCAGTCTTAAGAACTCTTCGTACAGTACGAGTGGTTACTGTTGTCATTTTGTCCCCTTCGGACAGTGCGGTTCTGTTGCGTTGTTCGGGAAGATCTTAGACAGTGTTGGACACCTTTCCCTCTTATTCTGTAGTATACTATTTTACCTTTACAATAGACTGAGGAAAAATCCAGAAATGTGTTAGTAGATAAGACAAAGATGTTAATTTTTCGTCTGGTACAACAGTTAAAATATATTATAATGACATTTTTCTGTCTTTACAAACTATTAGCGGGAGGGTTTAAACCGTCTATTTTTTCACCATCGAGGGGAAGGGGGGTCTTTTCTTGTTAAATGTAATAAAAAATACGAGTTTCTTTTTGAGTACCTAAAAAATTACGGATCGGTCAAAAGATATAGTTGAACTGAACGTTCCCATTTGAAGGAAGTACCGAACTTGATCAAGAGTAGGGGTTATAACTTAGAGACGAAATTTTTCACAAGAAGACACAATCCAATATTAACATTGGTAAAGACACGAGGACCTAATAGTCGGAACTACACTTTAAACACGACCTATCTCTATTACGAGAGGTAAAAAAAGGTGTACCCGTCAAGTCAAGGAAGGAATTTGTCTTCCTATTAATTTCCTTTCCTTTGTACGTCCGGTTCCTGGAGGAATGGTTTCTCTTAGTCCGGTATAATTCTTGTGTAGTCGATTGACATTAAATCTTATCGAAAGATTCTTCCGTGTCTTTATATTTCGGGGAAAAGGCCACCAATGTCTGACGTATATCTAAGACAGGTCTATTAAACCTTTTACTAGACAGATTTTACTCAATTGGCGAGTCGTGTTATGTCATGGTGAGGACCTTTGCATAAGGTTTACTCACGGTAGTAAACGTGGTTTTTCACTCTCTTACGTGAAATGGAGTATACGTCTATGTCTGGTATCTTCAAATGTTCGGATATTTTGATGAGGGGGGGTTATTTCATAGTTGGTACGTACCTGTTTTTATAACGAATACCATCAGTTCACTGATTGAGTGAGTGAGAGGTAGGTGTAGTTGTTTGAGTTCTTCTTACAGACAAAAAGAATTGTAAACTTATCTTTTAGTCTTTATGAAGTCATCGGTTTTATGACCAGAGGAAACCCAGAGTTCTCGGTGGTAATTTTCACTGTGATTAACCACAGTAGTGACTGTCGCGTCTCACTACTCGCGTCCGAGACGTTTTCTTCGTGTCAAGTAGAGACCCGCACGTACGGTCGAATGAGTACCTGACCCTTTAAATCCATTGGGGAGCCACTCGGACGGGAACAGTAAGTATGAGACACTTCTGTTTCCTACTGTCCTGAAAACTAGGACGTAAAGGAGGTTTGTGACAAATGAGAGACGGAGACACGTGTCACGGAGGGAAGGGTTCGACTTGACTCCTCATCCTTGAGTTTTCCGTTACTTTCGGACCGAGACTAGTCACTACGTGCGTACCGTCTACGACTCTCCGGGGCCCCCCATGAGTCGACGTACTTCCACAATACTCTCCTCGACTTCTGACCCTACGATTACTTTGGACATGTTGTCTTACGAAGTTGGGTTTCTTCGTGGCGTGTGGACTCATTATCCTTGGAAGAACCCAAGGTGACAGCAAGTGAATACCACATGTACCTTTTGAGTAAGATGACGATTAAGACCCAACCAAAAAAAAAAAAATTAAAAACAAATAAATCAATCAATCAACCCCGATCCGGTCCGGAAGCAACGACGAGCCCGAAAGAAGATCAACGTCGTTCACCCCCAATGAGAGAGCAACGTCACGAACCCGAACAATAATACCGCCGAAGAGAATAACATGTCGTGCCTGAGATCCCGTGGGTCCGAAGTCATCGACACCGTGTACCCGGGTACTCAACGTCGAGGGCCCGAGACCTCGTGCCCGAGACCTCGGGTCCGAGACCTCGTGTCCGAGTCATCAATACGACGTACCCGAATCAACGAGACGTCGTACACTCTAGAAAGACCTGGTCCCTATCTTGGTCACAGAGGACGTAACTGTCCGTCTAAGAAATGGTGACCCTTAAGACAAAATAAATATAGGAAGTAAGACAAGAATGTATCGTAGACCTAAGAAGGATTATATCAGGAGAATAAGGTACAGATACATTGACGACAACTTGACATTATCATATAGTCTTTTAGACATAATATTTAGGTTTACATGTATCTGAAATATAAAGGATAATCATTCCTTTTTTTTTTTGAAAGGACAAGCCCGTACTAGGTCTTACAAGTAGAACTTTGTTAAATATATGTCTATTAATTCTATCGGTTTCTTTACGGGAGATTTTTCGGTAGGTACATGTTTAGTGTCTAAAAACTTAATCCCTTTTCTTTCCTCTTATTAAAGTTTTAGTTTATAACTCGTCAATGTCTTTTTTCTATTTCTACGTACTTTCCTAGGTAGTCAAGTCAAGTCAAGTCAGCGAGTCAGTACAGGATGAGAAACACTGGGGTACCTGACACCGTGCGGTCCGAAGGGACAGGTAGTGGTTGAGGGTCTCGAATGAGTTTGAGTACCGTAGTCACTACGGTAGGTTGGTAGAGTAGGAGACAGCAAGGGAAGAGGAGGGTGCAAGTTAGAAAGGGTAGTAGTCCCAGAAAAGGTTACTCAGTCAAGAAGAGTAGTCCACCGGTTTCATAACCTCAAAATCGAATTTGTAGTCAGGAAGGTTCTTCCCTAGGTATCACTTACTTATTTATATCCGATGAAATTTCTCTTTCTCACGTTTAGACGTATACATGAGAAAACAAAATAGAACTCGGTATCTTATCGTGTCTAAAATGTTCAGTAAAATCTTCAGTAAGACAAGTAGGATTACAGAGAGACATATTCTACCGTATACTCCCCTTACTCCAAGATAATTATTATGATCCTAAATAGTATACCAAGGGTACATGACGTGCTCACAATCTTTCAACCTTGAATACAGGGGCAATCGTTTCAGTATGATAATTACTCCCCATACCCTCACCCCTATTGTCTTGTGCAAGATGAAGAGGTTTTTATTGTCGGTAGATTGGTTTAAACCTCCTCTTAAAGTAAAAGTCTAGTAGTCCATATCCAAGTACGTCTTAGGTTTCAACGTCTCTCTTCCAGTATAACTTAGACATAAAGAACTTGAGTGGGTGAGGTAAGTCTCATCTTCAATATGGTTGTATACTCTGGTAGTAGGTCCATTTTATTTCATTGAGATGTCAGTCCTTACGGAGTTTCGTGGTTTGATTATTATTTTTTCTGTGTGTCACCTTAACATATAACTTTTATAAGTAGTTTCTTACTTTTTGCTAACCTTTCTTTATATAGACTGTGAGTTGTAAACACTTCTTATTTTTACTCAAAAGTTGATATCAATTGTCGTATCGACCTAAGCTTTAAAGTATAATGAGTCAATATCTACTTTTAATTATCATAATATAATGAAATCGTATCGTCGTAGGTTTTGTTTCTCGACCATAAGAGATACTTGAAGAACCCGTTTTTACTCTCTCTACATCTTTCACTCGACAATTCATGGAAAATGATTTAAGAGGAAACCATAGGGTTTGTCGGGGAATATGTAGTAAATCATCTAGGAACGACTCAGGAGTCTTCCCGTATTTTTAGAGATACTTCGTTCGGTTTTACTAAAGGGAGTCCGTTCCTTTTAATGTCTAAGATTCCAAGTCCAGTTTAGAATCACTAGTCTTAAGTTGGAGAGTAAAAAGACTACCTTTTGAAATCCAGATTTCACCATTTCCTAAAAGGGGGTTCCTTTTAAGTCAGTCAGTTGATCTTTACAGGTCAGAGAAGTTCCTCAGTCTCAAAGGAAACGACAGAAACATACAGTCCTGAGACGTTCTGTGACGGTTTATGTTTCCATCATCATAGGAACGGAAGTACGTTCACTTGAACGTCTTACATCTTATAAATTTTATCGAGGCTATCTAACTTAACACGGGGAAATTTAAAGTATACAACCCCGGAATTAAGGGTTACATTCAGGGACCTCTATTTTAGAAGTCCCCCGTTAATTCCAATTTACTCCAGCATTCCCACTCTGACACTGGAAAACTTTTCTTCTGTCTAGGGACGGGGGAGAGAGAAGGACAGTACACTGTTATGTCGTCTTACAGACGTTTGGACCTCCTCTCTTGAATGATCTTTGACTTAGGACGGTCTTGGAGTTAGAGCCTGAAGGGTCGGAAGTCTTGAAACTCCCCCTTTTTACGAAACAAATTCGGTGGATCAGATACCATAAACATCACCGTCGGGATTCACTGTTTCGGTCGTCTCTGTTGTTGCACGTCACTTTCTCTCTCCTAGTGAAGTCAAGTCAAGTCAGCGAGTCAGTACAGGCTGAGACGCTGGGGTTCTTAGCGTCGTGCGGTCCGGAGGGACAGGTAGTGGTTGAGGGCCTCAAGTGAGTCTGAGTGCAGGTGGCTCAGTCACTACGGTAGGTCGGTAGAGTAGGAGACAGGAGGGGAAAAGGAGGACGGGGGTTAGGAAGGGTCGTAGTCTGAGAAAAGGTCACTCAGTTGAGAAGCGTTCTCCACCGGTTTCATGATCTCAAAGTCGAAGTCGTAGTAAGAAAGGTTTCTTGTAAGTCCCGACTAGAGGAAGTCTTACCTGACCAACCTAGAGGAACGTCAGGTTCCTTGAGAGTTCTCAGAAGAGGTTGTGGTGTGAAGTTTTCGTAGTCAAGAAGCCGCGAGTCGAAAGAAGTGTCAGGTTGAGAGTGTAGATATGTACTGGTGACCTTTTTGGTATCGGAACTGATCTACCTAGAAACAACCGTTTCATCACCTATCGTGAGGAGTTTCCACCTTTGTAATATTGGTCTCTCGGAATATATCTGTTCCACCACACGGAAGTTTTATATTCATTCCTCTTGAAACCCTTTGAACATCCGTCCTACTATATAAGTACTTTTTAATTCGTTTCTTCTAGTTTCTTTCTTCTACGACCGTCACGGGGGAAGGTGGATCTACCGGTATCAACCCGTTCCTTCCTCTAGACAATAATCCTAAGGGTCAAGATGACACAGACACTGGTCCCACCCTATGACCTCCTCTCTAGCTCTTAACATTTCTCTGTTCAAGTAATTGAAAATAGACTGGATCTTCGGTTAAAATTATCTTTGGATGTGAGATTCCAACCCCTCATCAGGAAAAAAAAAAAAAAAAAAAAAAAAAAA